>QRFJ01001112.1:417259-566054 GCA_006176705.1 Cocos nucifera | reverse complement strand
CTCATTAGCAATTAAATCATATAACATGCATTTGTAACATAAGAGAAAGTATTAGAACATACCTCTTATCGCTAAACCCTAAATTGACCCTCATCATCGATAGCAGTCCGTCAAGGTTTCCACCAGGTGTCCATGTGTTCACCCTCCAATGTTGATCCACATAGAGACTTGATCAAGATACCAGCACCTCTGATTTATATAATTAAATTTCTAATAATAAAAGCTTTAATTATAAGGGCAAGACCTTCTTAAGCCTTTATGTCACCTTCCTTGTCTCTCCTTATTAATCTTTCTTTTTCTTTTGTCTTCTTAATTTTCCTTCATAATCTCTTAGTCTTAAGATGACTTCTTATCCCTATAATGACAAGGTCTAGATAAGAGAAGGGAAGAAAGAAAATTGGACAAAAAGAAACTCTTGTAAGAAAGAAAAGATAATGTTCACACACTCATGGACTCTTGATGCGCACCCTTATTTATAATGTACGTAGGGGTGCCATCTAAAAATCTCACGCCCTTTCCCATATCAATATCTCATGCCCCATCATCAAATCTCACACCCATCTAAATTTTGCGCCATTTAAAATTATGTAGACTTAGTCCAAGAGGTGCCTTAAAATAGAAGGACTCTTCAGACTAATTCTACATAGTTTTTCTATGAAGAGTCGCGATGCATAAATATATGGCACCATAATTCAAAGGTTTGGATCAGATTAGATGGCCATCTAATGGCTCTTAAAGGGATGCCCATTCATCAAGAAGGCATGGAGATGTACTTTGAATAGTCAAAGTCCCAAGAGGCGTAAAGAAGAAGTGGGCGGCAAGGAGTCCAAGGCGGCAAGGACTCTTGGGCGACAAAACATCTTGGGCAAAAAGAAAAAAGAGAATTTCATCTGCAGAAGGACTCTTCTGCACCCCATATCTGATGTCCATGCCAATATAAAAATTTACATGACATAACAATATTGGAAAAGTCAAAGAAGGTAGGCGCCAACTTATTCCATGCGCCAAAGAGTCCTTTGCGCATGAAAGACTTCCCATGCATAAGAGAGAGACTCTCTGGCATGTGGGATGTAGGTATGTGGCACCCAATCTGAAGCCCAATCAATCTAGGTTAATCCAACTCAAGACCAAATCCTATTTGGCTCAAATCGGATCTTAATTAGCCCAAATCGAAAGCTGATTCGAATCCAATTCGAAACTAGGTGCTAGGGTTTGCAACATGTGCTAGCATGTTCATCTTGCAAACATGGTCTAATCCAATTAGACCCTTAATCAATTCTCTTTATGTGTGACCCATTGGGTTTCACATCTAACCAGTAGTGAGTCTGGGTGTGATTTGACCTAATCTGGTTAGAACTCAACCAAACCGATTTAGGTCAAAACCAGCCAACCCAATTTGACTTAATTTAGAACACTTTCTAATTTAATAATTAAATTAAAATTTTAATTTAATCAAACCCACAAGACATGATTGACGTCTAGCAATGTATCATGACTATCTGAAAGATGTAAAATTTTGATGAAAATACCAAAAATATCCTTCAGTGAAAATTACCATGCAACTAGATCCTTCGATCTCCCTACATCCTGAATATGACTCTGGGTATGGAAATATGTCAACCCCAATATCATATTCATTTCTCTTTCAATCTCATGATGATGATTCATTTAATGAAATATTAGAAACCATTTCTAATTTTTCATCATGCTTTGATCAAAGTCTTCCTGAATCATCATTTGTTTGAAGCAAGTAGGATGCTATTTCCTCTTACCAGGAGAGATCGATTCCATGTTAACCTACTCACAACCTTCATATATATAATCTACCATATCCAGATCATCCCGTACATAACTGAGTCATGAATGAGTATGAACCAAAATATGGATTTATATATATAAGATTCTATGGTAGTTTCAGGTCAAAGGATTACATGCACAAATTCCACTATGAGAACCATCTATTGACATGTAGATAAGACTCCATTAGATATTCTCAATTTGGATCAATTCAGTGAACTCATTCTCTAATGAGCACCCACATTCTTGTATTAGTGTCATACACAAGTTATTGTGAGATCAATCACCCTCTCAATCGAGCATACAAAGAATGTGCTAGTCTTACCGAAAAATATTGATCCCTAACTCAATGTCCCATTGACTAGGAATATTTAAATTAGGGTTTTAAGATTTTAGGTCTCACTAGTATGATCTCATCATAATCCTAAAATCTTCTAATTTATAGGATTTATCATAATCTTAAATAAATAACAAGACACTGCATATGATGAAATAAATGTCTTTATTTATTAAAAATATCATTACATGAGTCTAGAAGATAAAGAAAATCCCAATAAATTGGCTTGAGGGTATATTCCTTTCAACTAGGGGGCTCCAAATGAGGAAAAAATTTCAATCGGAGAGAAAAGCTCAAGCAAGGAAGGAGATGATGACAAGGATGATCTAGACCAACTGAGAGCCATAAGATCCAGATATGAAATATGATTATGCAAATTTTTTAGTCATATTATATGCCTGATTTTTCATCCATTCTCTTGAATTCTAGATAGAATCAAATATTAGAAGGGGGATCTTCTTTTGCACTCCAATATACTAGGCATAATATAGGCAACCTCTGAAATTCAAAATGAAATGGAGAGACTAAGGTCCTGGGAGAGATGAAAAAATGGAGTGGTATCATAAAAAATTAGAGGAGAGCGAAGAGAGGCTTTCTTGTATTGGCAGTTACTTTCGCATGAACCTATTGTCATACTTATTGCATCTTTATTTAGGACTGAGATATCATTTCTATTCATCAATCACTATAAAGTCATAGTGAATACATTGCTCACACTCATCCTCTAAGAAAGATCAGCACAGACACCACCCATATAGTTGAAAGAAAAAAATGAAATTATACCTTTTATGTTTGGAAAGTGATATGGGATGTTTTCATTAAATCTATTTTTATTACATTTGAAAAAAAATAATTAATTAATAGAATGAATGTAAATAGTATTGCCCAAAATCTAGAGTCTAGCTTGAAGAACCCACGTTGGACACATATCAGAAACTGGAACATGCATCACATGTTCATACATTTCTGATACTTGTAAAATTCTTTAAATTCAGCCTAAAAAATAGTAAAAAGTAGGACTCTTCAAACCATGATAACACTAGAAGTGCACTTCTATCAAGGACAGGATGTAAAAAACCTTCTCAGTATATCATAATCTCGTTTACTTGAGCTGATTTTGCAGCATGAATGAGGACAATGTATTTTGATAAAACTTTCAATACTAACGGTGTAGATTCTTTCATGCATTTAAAAGACAACATCTACTTAGCTCCTACTTTTTAAAACCAATTTCTTATAATTGTAGTTGATGTAGCATAAAAAACATCATGATTTATAATCATGATCACCTTCTAAGATCAACAAAAATATCATCACTTTGCATGCATTACTTAAAAAATTTAAAAAAAAAATGAAGGAATGATCAAATCGATCCTCTATTTCAAAAAATATAGAGAGGGAAGAAAGGGTGTAGGCCTCGCCCTAGCACATGTGCATCCGGCCGACGTCCACCACCCCCGCACGTTAGGCATGGCCGCCCGACCTCCTCCAAGCCCGCGTGCGTCTAGTCGATCTCATCTCCATGGTGACCCCTTCGATCTCCTCTCTCGCACATCCGACTAAAGTCCCCTATGCCTGTCTCACCTCTATAGTCGATCTCCTCCCTCGTGACTTTAAATGGTAGCTGAAACTAGTCATGGTGATGCCGACCTTCTTCCTCCGTGCTACCAGGCATGGTTGGAACTAGTCGCAATGGTGCTGGCGTTCTCCTCCCCTGCGCCCTCGGGCATGATCCTGGAGGCTCTAACCTCCTTCTCCCTTGCGATCCTAGTGGCTTCGACCTCCTTCTCCCTCATGATCCTAGTGGCTCCAACCTCCTCCCTCGCAACTCCGACCTCCTCCTCCCCTGCACTCCCAGGCACGGCCTGCGATGACTTCAGTTGATCTTCTATCTCCGACCAATCTTTCCTCTCATGCACACTTGGGAGACCCCTCCAGCCAACCTTCTCCTCCCCATGCACCCCCAGTCACTGCCGAGCTTCTTGCCCACTATGGCTAAGCTTTTCTCCCGTGCGTCCAAGCGTGCCCCTCTACTAGAGCTCCTTCTATGTGCACTTACGTGGCCGAACCCATCGCAGTGACACCAAAGTTTCATCCAGGCGGTGCCAAGGTCCTTCGTCATGATCTCAGCCAGTGCTGATCCCCTTCCCTAGAAAAAAGGAGAGAGAGAGAAAAAGAAAAGAATAAGGAGAGGAGGAAAGAAGAAGCCAACCCCAATCCTCTCCCATTGCACCTACACATGTGTCTGGCCTGTGTTGTCCCTGCGTGTTGACCTTCTCTTTCGTGTGCCTAGGCATGACTAAAGTCCTCTCAATGGCACTGACCCTCCCTTGCGTACCTAGATGTGGACGAACCTGCCGCATCAGTGCCGGGTCCGTGCATCTCCAGCACGATTGAACCCACCACTAAGCGGCTCTCGAAGTTCTCAGTGCACATGGTCCTAAAGTCCTCCTGAGGTCCATGCACTCCAAATGCAGTCAAAGTCCCCCATGCATGCATCTGTTCGACCCTTTGCGAAGTTCTCCCATGCGCATCTCACATCAAACGGCATCAAAGCTGACTTGGTGCAACCTCAAAACCATCTATAAAAAAGTCAGTGCCACAACCTCCGCACATGGCTCTATGAATTTCACCCATCGAACCCAAGTTACTAAAAAAGAGAGAGAGAGAGAGAAGAAGAAGAAGACAAAATCCAATATGAACCAAAGTAATTCAAGGCAAAAGCTCAAATCAAATAACAAGAGGGGGCCAAACAGAATCCAAGATCTCCCAAATAGAGAACTTATGGCAAAAAACTTCCAAACTTCTATCCATTATTATTTTATTATTTTTTCTCTTTTCTTTCTTGTAGGGCTATAGGATACCAAAACCATGGCCAAACCCAAAGTCAATTAAGACTAAGTTCAAGAAACTAAGGCTGAAGTTGAAGTAAAAATAAATACTGAAGCTAAAGTTAGAATCTAGACCTATTCGAGGTCAAGTTCAAGACTCATCTGAGGTGCAAGCAAAACAAATCTGAGACAAAAATCATACAAATCTAAGGCCAACAAAAACCCAATCTTATTAAGCTGAGCTCATCAAAATACCAATCCAACATCAAAACCTTAGCCAAGCTAAAGTCAAATCTCAAACCAATCCGAGGTCAAGCTCAAGATCAATCCAAGGTCAAGTTCAAGATCTATCCAAAATGAAAGCAAGATAAATCCAAGGCAAAGATCATACAAGTTCGAGGTCTGCATAGGCTCAAGCTTAAAAGATTGAGGCCAATAGAAATTCAACCTCAGTAAGTCGAGCTCATCAAAAAAAGAAAAAAAATCAATTCGGGTTTAAAGCCTAAGCTAAGCTGAGGTCAGATTCAAGGCCAAGCCAAGGTTAGAATCAAGAATAAGCTAAAGTTAAAATCACAACCAAGCTGAAGTTAAAATCACAGCCAAAATAAAGTCAAAATCATGACCAAGGCCAAACTATCAAGCCCAAATTTATGCCAAGAAAAAATCAAGGCTAAAAAAGTAGACTTAACAAGAATATCAACCAAAGAAGACCTCCGATTATTTAAGATAGGAGGAGGGGAGAGGCCCTTTCAATGATTCTTTTGTGTCCCAATGACCTTGTTAGGGATAGGAGGAGGACCTCATCCTAACAAAGGTAAAGGCCAACCATGTTAGTTGACAAGGGTCAAAGGGGAGAGGCCCTCTCAATGGCCCTTTCATGCTTCGATGACTTTGTTAGGAACAGAAAGAGAATCTTGTCCTAACAAGGATAAAGGTCAACCATGTCAAAAATAGGAGGAGAATTTTATCCTGACACAGATGAAGACCTTCAATTATTTAAGATAAGATAAGGGGAGAGGCCCTTTCAATGACTGTTTCATGCCCCAATGACATTATTAGGACAGGAGGAGAACCTCATCCTAACAAAGATAAAGCTCAACCATGTCAGGAGTAGGAAGAGGACCTCATCCTTATAGGATTTGGTGCAATGCTCCCAAACCTTGGGAGGCCACAGGAGGAGGTAGAGTGTTGGCTTTGGAAGACCAGGACTGGTATGAGTCCTAGAGCTAGGATAGGAGTTATCCTAGGTGAAGGCAGCATGTAGCCCTACATAGACTCAAGGTATAGGTGTGAGGATCTTGATGGACTTGGTAGGTGCTCCAGAGATCTAAGACACAAGATGGAGCAAGGGACCAAAGTCAGAAGAAGAATCAGCAAAGATAAGGGGCTAATACATAGGCGAGCTATTTCGAATACGCAGTCGAACTGGCTCGGACTGAGATCAAGCCAGCTTGAGATGCAGTTGAGTAGGTTGTCTCAGGCAGACATAAGACAAGATTCGAAGGAGATATAGCCAAGGTAGCTCAGCTCCTGATAGAGTCGGCTTGATGGTGGCGAATAGAACTGGATAGAATTTTCTATTTGGATCTAGGATAGACTTTTATCCTAGGGTCTTAAGGCCTAGACCAATAAGATCTTAACGGGGCTAACTCATGTATGAGTCAGATTTAGATCCAGGGCATGAGAGCATGTGAGATATATATACATGGGCTCGGTGAGTGCTTTCATGTATTAGATTAGCCTAGAAGAGTTTTTCAGCTGGGATTTGGATTTATTAGGATTCATATGGTATAGCAAAAATCCTAGGATATATAAATCTAGGTATTGTATTTTTACAAGAGAGTAAAATACAATTGAACTTTTCTCCCTAAAACTCTTTGCTCTTCTCTCTCTGGTTCTAACTTTAAGCCCTTGGTGCTGGCCATCTACTTTGTTCTTCTTTTCTCCAACAATTGGTATCAGAGAGGTACAGGAATCCAACAAGTGGTATCAGAGCCTGGTTGAGCATGAAGGAGGAAGAAGATCAGATTTCAATAGAGACCAGTAGTGAGGTTCAGATCTAAAGGCTTTCTCCAGGCTTCATGAGGAAGAAAGAGATCACAGGACTGCTGTCCACCATCCCTAATCAAGGTATTTTTTTAAATCCATCTATTTGTTGTTTTTGATTCGTATGATCATGGAGAGCAGCAAGTTGAAGGTAGGATTTGAAAAATTTGATGGAAAGAAAAGTTTCATGATGTGGATGGTTAGGATGGAGGATGTGCTGATTCAAATGAGACTAGATTTGGTCTTGGAAGATAGGCTAGAGGAGATGACAGATAAGGAGTGGGTGTCCTTGGAGAAAAGGGCATGTGCCACGATTAGAACTTATTTGGTAGATGAGGTACTGTATGCCATGTTGGAGGAGAAGACACCCAAGGGTTCATGGTTGAGGTTACATCAATTATACATAGGAAAGAATATGTGCAACAAGTTGATGTTGAAGAAGCAACCGTACAGCCTTCGGATGCAAGAGGATGAGGGTGTTGTGGGGAATATTCAATGGTTCGATCGGATGAGCATGGATTTGCTCAAAATTGAAGTGGATCTTGAAGAGAATGATAAACATTTATTGCTGCTATGTTCGCTACTCGAGAGCTTCGATCCATTGGTGACGAAGTTATTGTATGGTAAGGAGATACTGGTATACGAGAAGATCGTATCAGTACTAAGATCCAATGAGCAGTGGAAATGAATGATGAAGAGGAAGGTCTTCTAGGAGGATCTCATGGTTTCATAGAGGCCCAGGCAAGGGAAGAAGAAGGGTCGGCGAAGGGGCATCAAGGGGTCTAAGAGATGCTTCAAGTGTGGTGAAGCAGGGCATTTTAAGTGATATTGCCCGCTTTGGAAGAAGTGCAAGAGAGAAGAAAACTTAGATTCCATCAGTTTAGTTATTGCAAGTAAAGAGTTGGATGAGCTCTTGGTGGTCTCAAAGGAGCCCATGGGGTGTGGTGTATCTGAGATGGTTTTGGATAGGTCTATAGAGTGCGAAGGATCCAAAGGGACAGCGATGGTGTCTGAGGCCCCACGGCAAGCTCAACAGTGCTGTGTTGAGTGGTTGTCCTCGAGGGACTCAATTATAGAGTCGACTTTTGCGGCATCAGGAGGGCTTTGATTTCAAGTGGAGCACCGGGCAGAGGTGGCTTAATAGATGGAGAGAGATGTGACACGAGTTCAGAGTGGAGGAGTGCAGGAGGACCGATTTCTAGCACCAATGCTGGAGATGCATAGTTCTAGGTGGAGCAGCACGTGTAGAGCGACAGGCGAAGTTTTGAGAAGATCGTGTCAAGATATACAGTAGGTGCCGACATAGGATTGCTGCAAATTCTCTAAAAGAGTTCAGGATAGTAGATGCGGTTGCCAAGCAGAAGGGTTCTTACAACTCCAAGGGTGGTACATAGAAGCAAACTAAGATCTTCAGCAATGGAGGTGGTCATCCCAAAGGCCTCAAAGAAAGCTCAACAGATGAAGAAAAATGATGGTGGCAAGGTGTGCATAAGTAGCTGTTAGGGCATGCATCGATAGTGGGTTCATGCAGGGGAACATTGCCAATAGAATGTATATAGATGGTCTCTTCTAGAAGAAGGAGCTTAAGGAGGAGATCCTTAGGCTAAAGCAGGCCTTGGTGATGGTCGGAGCTGGCAGTCCGAAGTCTGAAGAATCTGGTTCGCCTTAGAGCTTCGGCCTCTTCTCTCTTTTTTTTTCTTTCTTTCAGTGTAATCGGCCTTGTTGGCCTATGCTTTGCTTGTAATGAACTCGTTCTTGTAATGAAATAATACATTTTTCGCTATTTTTGTTTCGCATGAACCTAAGGCCTATTTGTGGCCTTACCTTCTTTACCTCATTTTTCTCTCTATTATTTTCTTATGAAATGCTTGTTATGGATATCGAGCTCATTGTGGACGTCGGGTTTGTTGTGGATGTCAAACTAGGACCTCTTTTGCAAACCAGGATAAGATTTTACCTTTTGCATTTGACGTAGTCAGGTTATCATGGAAAAACACGTGTAAGAATTCTCCACCAAGCTTCTTCCTTCTTCACGTCTTTGGTTTATGAGGTTTCAACTTTTGCTCATGTTAGGATGAGGCTTTCCTTCTATTCTTAACATGGCTTATGGGGGTGTATTAGGGTCATCGGTAGGGTCTCTTCCTCCATCTTGTCTTATATCGACGAGGTCGTCGACTTTGCTCATGTTAGGATGAGGTTTTTCTTCTACTCCTAACGTAGCTTATGGGGGTGCATTAGGATCGTCGGTAGGGTTTCTCCCTCCATCCTATCTTATGTCGATGAGATCATCGATTTTGCTCACGTTAGGATGAGGTTCTCCTCCTGTTCCTAACGTGGCCTATGGGGTGCATTTGGGCCGTTGAAAAGGCCTCTCCTCCCATCCCATCTTAAGTGGATGAGGTCTTCAACTTTGCTCATGTTAGGATGAGATTCTTCTCCTATTCCTAACAGGCTGTAGGGGTACACTAGGGTCGTTGTTGGGGCCTCTCCCCTCCTCTCATTTAAAATGAATGAGATCTTTGACTTTGCTCATGTTAGGATGAGGATCTCCTCCTATTTCTAACAGACTATAGGGACACATTAGGACCGTTGTCAGGGCCTCTCCCCTCATCTCAACTAAAATAAACGAGGCCTTCGACTTTGCTCACATGAGGATGAGGTTCTCCTCCTATTCTTAATGGGCTGTAGGGGCACATTAGGGTCGTTGTCAAGACCTCTCCCCTCAACTCATCTAAAATGAACGAGGTCTTCGACTTTGCTCATATTAGGATAAGATTCTCCTCCTATTCTTAACGGGCTGTAGGGACACATTAGGGCCGTTGTCAGGGCCTCTCCTCTCATCTCATCTAAAATGAATGAGGCCTTTAACTTTGCTCACGTTAGGAATAGGTAGGGCCCATTATTAGGGCCTCTTCCCTCATCTCGTCTAAAATGAACGAGGCCTTCGACTTTGCTCACATTAGGAGGAGGTTCTCCTCCTATTCCTAATAGACTGTAGGGGCACATTAGGACCATTATCAAGGCCTCTCCCCTTATCTTGTCTAAAATGAACGAGGCCTTCGACTTTGCTCACGTTAGGATAAGGTTCTCCTCCTGTTCCTAATGGGCTATAGTGGTATATTAGGGCCGTTGTCAAGGCTTCTCCCTTTATCTCATCTAAAATGAATGAGATCTTCGATTTTGCTCATGTTAGGACAAGGTTCTCCTCCTGTTCCTAATGGGCTGTAGGGGCATATTAGGATCGTTGTCAGGACCTCTCCCTTCATCTCATCTAAAATGAATGAGGCCTTCGATTTTGATCATGTTAGGACAAGGTTCTCCTCCTGTTCCTAATGTGGCCGTATTTATCGTGAGATTAAGTTCGGAGGGTAGTCTCCCTTTATCATCGGTATATAACAAAGATTAGGATATTGAAGTAGGAGGATTTCATTGTAATCAAATCATCGGTAATACATTTACAGATTTTTTGAATTCTATGGTTGAGGTAGGTCTGCCCTCCCAAGTTTCTTCAAGTATTATGTCTCGAGTTGGATGACTTTTGTGACCTCGTAGGGTCCTTTCCAATTTGGGGCAAGCTTTCCCTGGCTCTGAGGCTGAGAGGTGGCAGCTCATCGAAGTACTAAGTCCCCCACTTTGAATATTTTATCTCTAACTCTCGAGTTATAGTATCGGGCCATCCTTCGCTTGTAAGCCGCCATCCAAACTTGGGCATCCTCTCTTTTTTCTTCTAATAGGTCGAGATTGGCTCTGAGGTCCTACGGATTATGCTGCTCGTTGAAAGCCACTATCCATGTCATTGGAAGCTTAAGTTCGATCAGGATGACTGTCTTTATTCCAAAAGCTAAGACGAATGGTATTTCTCCAGTTGGCAGTCTTTGGGTAGTGCGGTATGCCCATAGAACATAATAAAGTTCGTCCGCCCAGGCCCCTCTTGCTCTTTTGAGTCTTGTCTTGATGCCTTGCAATAGGATCCGGTTGGTCACTTCAGCTTTTCCATTTGCCTGTGGGTGAGCTACTGACGTGAAGCGATGGGAGATGTTTAGATCTTCGCAGAACTCAGCGAATCTCGTCCAAGCAAACTATCGCCCGTTATCTATTATGAGAGTTTGGGGCAGACCAAACCGATAGATAATTGACTTTCAAACGAAATCCTGTACCTTGGCCTCAGTAATTTTTACTAGTGGTTTGGCTTTGATCCATTTGGTAAAGTAGTTGATTGCAACTAGGAGGAACTTCTATTGTCCAAATGCCATTAGAAAAGGGTCAAGTATATCCATTCTCCACTGCACAAATGGCCAAGGAATGCTTAGTGAAGAAAGCTCGAAGGTCGGCTATCTTTGTATGTTTGCATTTCTCTGATAGTGGTCACATTTCTTGACATACTTCATAGAATTATGGTACAAGGTCGGCCAATAATATCCTTATCGAAGTAGTCTTTATGATAGAAATTTGGCTCCCACATGACTTCTACAAATTCTCTCATGCAC
The DNA here is from genome assembly GCA_006176705.1 of Cocos nucifera. Taxonomy (NCBI): domain Eukaryota; kingdom Viridiplantae; phylum Streptophyta; class Magnoliopsida; order Arecales; family Arecaceae; genus Cocos; species Cocos nucifera. The sequence goes on along the minus strand of QRFJ01001112.1, from coordinate 554,556 downwards.
TTTCCATAATGCGAAGTCGGCCTTTGAAGATCGGAGATATCTCAACAGCGGTAGCAAATATGACCTTTTATATAGCTTGCCCTCATACAAAACGTACCGGAAGGCTTAATTCTTGAGTTTTTGAGCTTCTTTTGGATCATGAGAAAGAACTCCCTCTTTGAGATAGGCAACTAATGGGTCAATCCAGCTTGGCTCGAGCTCGATCTGCATAATAAGCTATGATTTCTTTAAGCTTGGGCATTTTAGAATTTCAAAAAATACTTCTTTGGATAATTCAACTGAGGCTAAAGTGGCCAATTTAGAGAGAAGGTCGGCTCTTGTATTTTCTACCGTTGGAATCTATCGAATGCCAAAACTATCGAAGGCTGGAGTCAAATCCTTTACTTTCTCAAGGTATTTCATCATACTTTCCTTCCGTGCTTCATAGTTGCCACTAACTTGGCCGACCACTAATTGAAAATCACTGTAGACTTGAAGTCGATCTACTTTTAACTCTCTTGCTATTTTTAACCCGATGATCAGTGCTTCATATTTGAACCCATTTTTAGTTGTAGAAAATTTGAAGCGTAGCATGTTTTCGACGACGACTTCCTTGGGGTTGACTAAGACCAACCCCACGCCTGCTCAAGTGGAGTTGGATGAACCATCTACATACAGGGCTAAAAAATCTTCAAAAAGGTTGGCACTCTCTTCGAAGAGGCTCGGTTGCAACCACGGGATGTCGATCTCATTCTGTTTAAGCTTGGCTTCATCTAGAATGGTACATTCTACTACAAAATTTATCAATATCTGAGCTTTGATTGATTGTCGAGGTTGATAATTGATGTCAAACTCCATGAGCTTGATTGCCTATTTCGCGATTCTTCCAAAAGCATCCATTCGATGAAGGACTACATTTATTGGTTGATCTCTGAGGACCGTTATGGTGTATCCCTGAAAGTAAGGTCGGAGTCTCCTGACAGCAATTAGAAGTGAGTAAGTCAATTTTTCTAACTTAGAGTACTTGATCTCTACATCTCTCAGGACTCAACTTACGTAGTAGACTGGTCACTGCATCTTCGCTTTCTTCTCGATCAGGATTGCTGTCAAGGTCGTTGGGAAGATTGTTAGATATAAGAACAATTCTTCTTTGGGTTCAAGCTTTGCCAGTAGTGAAGGTGAGCTGAGGTAGTTTTTGAGCTCCTCAAACGTCCGTTGGCACTCCGTCGTCTAGCAGAAGTTCTTTGGTTGCTTGAAAACTTGAAAGAAGGGCATGCAAGGCTCGACTGATCTTGAGATGAAGCAATTTAGGGATGCCACTTTTTCAGTCAGGCGCTAAACTTCTTTGATTATTTTTGGAGTAGTCATCTCTTGAATAGCTCAGATTTTCTTTGGATTTGCTTTGATCTCATGCCATGACACCATAAACCTCAGAAACTTTCCCAAGGTTACACCAAAGGCGCACTTGGTCGGGTTCAGCTTCATTTTGTACTTCTTGAGTGCACTGAAGGTCTCTTTGAGGTCGACGATGTGGTTTATTAAAGCTTAACTTTTGACGAGCATGTCATCCATGTACACCTTCATGTTGCAGTCGATCTGCTCCTTGAAGATCTTGTTGATCAGGTGCTGGTACGTTGCCCCTGTATTCTTGAGTCCAAAAGGCATAACCCTGTAATAGTAAAGACCACGATCAATAAGAAAAGCAGTTTTCTCCTCATCCTCTGGTGCCATCCGTATTTGGTTATAGCCGAAAAAGACATCCATGAAGGTGAGGAGCTCGTGGCCCGAGGTTGTGTCTACTAGTTGATCAATCCTGGATAGAGGGTAGCTATCTTTTGGGCAAGCTTTGTTCAACTTTTTGAAGTCTATACATATCCTCCACTTGCCATTGGCCTTCTTGACCAGGACCATGTTAGAGATCTAAGTCAGATAGCTAATTTCTCAAATAAATCCAGCATTGAAAAGCTTATCGACTTCTTCTGCTATTGCCTTCTGCCTTTCTGGTGCATGGTCCTGAACTCTTTCTTTCACTAGTCAATGCTTGGGATCAATGACCAGCCAATGTTCCATAACCTCGATGTGAATCCTAGGCATATCCATCGAAACCCAGATGAAGATGTCGGCATTCCTCCGTAAAAGGATGATGAGCTGCTTCTAAACTTCATCTTCTAGATTGGAGCCAATTTGCACTATATGCTCTGCATTTCCATCATTCAGGGGATGGTCACAAGATCTTCTATGGGCTCGCTCCATTCTTTGGCAAGGTCATCATGGACATCAAGTCTGTCAACTGGGCAGGGGTCAAGTCGAGTGCCATTTTGTAAGGCAATGGAGTAGCAGTGCCAGGCTAATGCTTGATCTCCTCTAATTTCACCTATTCCATTATTTGTTGAGAATTTTATTTTTAGGTAATAGATTGACACTATGGCTCGTAGTGCATTCAGATCAGGTCGGTCGAGGATTGCATTATAAGCGGAGGAGGCTTTTACCTCCAAAAAGTCGACCCATGCCTTGGCCTGCCTTGGATACTGTCCTGTAGTCATGGCTAGAGTTATCATTCCCTCCATTGGCACAGCGTCGCTAGTGAAGCCGACCAATGGAGAGCTCATGGGTCGTAGGCGATTATCGGGTATGGATATTTTAAAGAAAGCATCATAGTATAGAATGTCAGTGGAACTTTCATTATCTACCAAAATGCGGTGTACATCATAATCAGCAATATTCAAAGAGATTACAACCGCATCGTTGTACGAGAATTGGACTCCTTGAGCATCCTCATCAGTGAAAGCGATGGGCTCTTCAGTTCTTTGCCTCTTTCTTAGTTTGGTTGACCCACTAGCCTCCCCTCGCCGAAGTCCCCCAGAGATGGTGTTAATGATGTTGATCGGAGGCCGATCTTCTCGCTGCTCCTCACCCCTCAGTAGTTCTGATGGTGTGGGTGCTCTCGATCGATCCTCTCATCCTTTTGGCTGATGTTGTAGGAACCGACCAAGCCTACCATGCTTGATGAGCTCCTCGATCTCATCTTAGAGCTGGATGCACTCTTTTGTATCATGATCGTGATCACGATGGTAGAGGCAAAACTTACTAGGATTGCATTTGCTGGGGTGAGTGTGCATCCTTTTAGGTCTCGATAATTGCTCCTTGATCTTCATTAGTACTTGAATTTTTCGAGCATTGAGAGGAGCATAATTATGAAATTTTTTGAAGGAAGAGCTCTGTCGTGCCCTTCTATTTGGGCTTCTTTGCCTCTAGGCCCGGGTAGGGGTTCGGGCTTGCTTGCACTTCGAAGGAGTTCGGGAGTGTAGCCGAGCTCTGCTCGATTTCTCTTCAGCTGTGAGTACATTTGATTCACTCGCCTGTCGCTCCTGGGTGGCTTCATTATCCCTAGCCTTAAAGGTCTCTTCAGCATGGGCATAACCTTCAGTCTGAGCCAGCATATCGGCAAAGTTCTTGGGGTACTTCTTCTTCAGGAAGAACAACAAATCATTCTTCTGAAAGCCATCCTTGAGTGCGGCCATTGTAACATACTGATTCAGATTTTAAACCTCCAATTCAGCAGCATTAAACTAGGTGACATAAGCTCGGATAGATTTCCCCTCCTTCTACCTAATATTCATTAGAAAATCAAAACCTCAGCGGGGACGTCGGCTGCTAATGAAATAAGCCACAAACTGATGGCTCATTTGATTGAAGAAAAAGATGGTACCACACTTAAGTATCGAGTATCAATTTCTGGCGGCTTCCTTGAGGGTGGATGGGAAAGCCCGGTACAAAATGGTATCTAGCATGTCGTGGAGTAGCATCATTATTCGAAAGGCCTCCATGTGGTCGATCGGATCGGTGGCCCCATTATAACTCTCAAACTATGGAAGCTTGAAGTTCAACGAGATTGGTTCCTGCATAATCTTCTAAGAAAAAAGAGGGTCAGCGCAAATATCGTTACCATGAGAGGAGGGAGCATGACGGAGTTCTTCGATTCGTTGGCTCATTTTCTGGAGCCTTTGATCTAGAAGATCTTCATTATTGTTGATCTTCAGAGTTTTCTAGTGGAACGGAGGCAAAGCTCCCCTCGGGGTTGAGTCATGGTCTGAGCAAGGGCTCTCCACCCTTTGCTTTCCCTTTTCAGAGGTCACCAATCGGCTAGCCCAAGTCGACCATCCCCAGATCGGATCATGGGACTCTGAAGAAGCCTGCTTCGATCGAATTGGTATCAGAGCCTCTGATGCATGGCCTGCATTGCCTCCATGAGACCGCGAACCTAGTGGACCAACAGATTGAACTACTTTGCATCCACCATAGCTGCAGGTGGAGTTTGAGTTATCAAAGCTGAAGTGGGAGCAGATAGATCTGGATGGGATCTGACTGCAGAGGTCGTTGATCGTTGGATCGAAGCTTTTTTAGAAGGCATTTTTTTCGGAAAGAACTCTAAAGAGGTAGAAGAGAGATTGCTGCTGAGTACTCCTTTAAGAATAAGAAAATCTCAGAAATAGGGGGTCTCTTTCTTTAGCACCAATCCTATTGGTGCAAAATCTGGTTGCCATCAGAGAAGTATTAGAGTCGGAGAAGATGAGGTCGCCATCAGTGATCTGCAAAACAAGTCTCATCTAGAGCCTGGGGTGGTGGCTCCGGTAAGACCCTTCGATGATCAAGTTAGCTTTTTCGGCCAACAGAAATGGAGTGCTTAATCAAGAAAGTTGCAGAGTTTTGGGAGGAAGAAGAGAGCCTTTTCTAAAACATATCTGGAGGATCCCTTCTATAGATAGAGCCTGTAACAAACTGATAGTGATAGCCATAACTATCAGATAGTGGGCTGCTCAGGACCACGTGGAGTTTGTTATGAAGGATAGTATTTATTGTCGTAAGGTGCCAGTCCATTTGAGATTTGATAGTCAAAGTTTAGAGGGGTAGGCATTGGTTGGTGATGACCTTTGAGCTATATCAATTTCAGAGGAGTTTGGACTCCTCTAAGATAGTCCGGGTGTGGGTTGGTTCATGCCGTGCATGGGACTGGACTCGTGTAGAGACCTTCCTGGATGGCTGTGGGAAGTTCAGCCATTGGAGGAGTTTGAAAGAGGTTCGACCGCTGGAGGAGTCGAAAGGAGTTTGGTTGCTGGAGGAGTTCGAAAGGAGTTTGACCATTAGAAGAGTCTGAAAGGAGTTCGACTGCTGAAGGAGTCCGAAAGGAGTTTGGTTGCTGAAGGGGTTCGAAAAGAGTTCGGCTGCTGAAGGAGTCCAAAAAGAAAGAATTCTTGATCGAAGCTCTTTTGTGGTTACCGGTTACATTAGGCTAAGCTTCAGACTAGACTTCAGCGGGGGTGGGGTTTATCCCCAACAGAGATATTTAAGATTGATACAACTTAATTCTTCACTTAGTTATTTAAGGGTTGAGGCTACAACAAACAAGCCTTTTGGGGGTTTTTCGTATGAAGGGTAAGAGGTTTTAGTTACAAGGCTTGAGAGGGAGGAAGTGGTATTTCCAAATGTTCCTAGGTCCTCCTCGAGTTCATGCCCTAGAGTCTTCTTATAGAAGCCAGGACTCCATTGCTCTTCAAGTCTAGAGGAGTCTTTTGCTCTTTTCAGAGAATAGTGGGAATCTAATCTTTTGCTTTTGTAGGTGGTCAGTATGGACTTCATTGCTCTTCAAGCTTGGAGGAGCCTTTGCTTTTTATAGAGAATAGTAGAAAATCTTTTGCTTTTGTAGGTGGTCGGTATATATGTTAGGTAGTCGATATATACATTGTTCAAGATTCTTTTGCTTTTGGTAGAGAATCTTTAGCTTTTGTTTTGGTATGGTCTTGATGGTGACTAAAGTCTCTTTTTACTTCTTATAAAGAAAATGAGATTTGATGGATGGAGATTGAGGTTATTGCCTTTAATGGAGTCATTTGTCACTTTATGAAGAGTTTGAAGATTCTGGTTTGATGTTATTATAGACTCCCGTAAGAAATTTTTAAGTTATGGCTCGAAGTGATGAGCTTGTTTTTGCTGGAGATTCCTTTTTGATGTGTTAGGACCCTGGTATTGTCTGAACACAACCTATTGGTCTTCTTCTATGGATAAGGCCCAAAGAACACGATAAAGTTCATTTACCTATATTTTTTTTGTCTATTCAAGCCTTGCTTTTATTTCTTATAGTAGTGTTTTGTTAGTTACCTCAGCTTTATCATTCACTTGAGGGTGGGCCACAGATATAAAATGATAAGAAATATTCAAATCTTCATAGAATTTAACAAATTAACTTTGTCTCTATGAACTGACATCCGTTGTTAGTAAGTAATGTCCAAGATAGATTGAACCTGTATATTATAGACTTTTAAACAAAGTCCTATACTTTAGCTTCAATAATTTTTGCTAGAGGTTTGACTTCAACTTAGTGAAATAATCTACTACTATCAAAAGAAACTTCTACTGTCTGGATGCTATGGAAAATGATCCAAGTATATCTATTCTCCTTATGCGAATGGCTAAGGAGCACTTAAAGGTGTGAGTAAAGAAGCTGGCTACCTCTGAATATTGGCATTTCTTTGATATCGATCACACTTTCTTACATAGTTGACTGCATCATGCTGCATGGTCGGCCAATAATATTCTTGTCGAAGTAATTTATAAGATAATGATCTAGCTCCAAGGTGATTTCCACATACTCCTTCATGAACCTCTCTCAGGGCATAGTTGGCTATAGATGGTCGAAGGCACATGAGGAGTGGCAAGAAATAAGACCTTTTATATAGTTTATTTTCATATAAGATATAGTGAGAGGTCTGATTTCTCAATTTTTAAGCTTCTTTAGGATCTCTAGGGAGGATGCTATCTTTAAGATATAAGACCAATGGATTGATCCAGCTGGGTTCATGGTCTACTTGCATTAATACCTGAGGTTTCTTCGAACTTAGCTATTGAAAAACTTTAAAAAAAAACTTTCTTTGGTAAATTATTTGGAGCTAAAGTAGCTAGTTTGGATAGAAGATTAGTTCTAGAATTTTCTGCTCTTAGAATTTGCTAAATGTCAAAATTATTGAAGGCCAAGGTTAAGCTCTTCACTTTGTCCAAATATTTTTTCATGTTTTTCTTCCGAGCTTCATAGCTATCTTAGACATGCCCTACCACCAATTATGAATCACTATAGATTTTTAGAAGATTTATCCCCAATTCCTTAGTTATCTTCAATCCTGTAATCAGAGCTTCATACTTTGCTTCATTGTTGATTGCAAAAAATTCAAAATGTAGCACATATTTGACAATAACCCCTTCTAGACTGATAAGAATCAAGTCTGTGCCTACTTCGGAAGCATTGGATGAACCATCAATATATAAGGCCCAAAAATCTTTAGGAAGGTCTACTTTCTCTTTAGAGGAGTTCAACAAAAAATTAGAAGTGCTAGCTTCCTATTGCTCATGTTGAAAAATGTGTCCCCAAGCCAATCATTTGTCTATTGATGGTTATGCTATTTTATAAATATAAATAATTTATTAATGAATAAAAAATTATTTTGATATTTTTCATTATAAATGAATGTCTTCTAATGAACTTTTGTGTTGTGATGAAGTCTTTAAGACTATTTAGATTCAATAAAGAGAGAATTTATCAATTAGTCCTTAAACTGTTCATGACCAAATGATACGTTGTTAACTAGGATGATAATGTTTATCAAGTATAGGTCATTGTGTGCCATATAAGTTGGTTATTCTCTTAATTAAAGAGTATAGAGACATTGGTATGGCATATAGATGAGATGTAGGGGTATCTCATCACAAAATGTGACCAACTTTGGAGCATTCTACTATCGAAAATTGCTTTGATGGGATATGGGTATTGTTGGTGTAGGAAATAGTGCTGACGCCAGAGTTCGCTAGAGTTAATGAAGACGAGATCGCCGATGGAACCGCAAGAAGAAGTCAAAATCAGAGGTGGGTGGCTTCAGTAGGATCTTTTGAAGATCAAGTTAGCTTTCTGGTCAACAAGAATAGAGTACTTAGAAGAATGTAAATAGAGATGATAGCTTAAAAAGAAAAATATATCTGAAGGATCCTTTTTAAAGAAAGCGCTTGTAATAGAATAAAAGTGACAGCCATAATAGAATGAAAGTGGGCCATTTGGGCCATGTGGAGTTTATTATGGAGAGTGGGCTATCGTTTATCATGATTTTTAGGTGGTTGGATTCTATTTGTTGTAGTTCGGACATAGCTTCTGTATCTATTAGCAAGTCATGCGCATTGGGATGTAGAACTTAAAGTTAGGTAGGCCGAACTTGGAGATTAGCTTTTGGATGGCAGGTGGCAAACTTGTAACTTGGTTAAAATCTATTGGAGCTATCTCCAATAGCTTCGAGGAGTTCAGCCGACTTTGAGGAATTCAGCCATCTTTGAAGTCAGCCAGGGATTTACGGGACCATTCAAGCTAGAGGCTAGAGAGGAAATCATTGAACTTTCCAAAACATTATCAGATTTTTTGAAGGAGTTGGCTATCTTCAAAATTGACTAGAAGTCGAAATGGATGAACTTCTTGTTGGTGCCATTCGCTTTGCTTTCAGAAGCTCTACTTCCTTCAAAATTGACTTGAAGTTTGGATCGAAGGAGTGCGGTAATTCATTGTCCATGAAGTAGTTGCTATTCTGGATTGAAAATCAGATTTATGCTGATGACGAAGTCCTTTCACTATTCAAACTCGTCCGATCGATTTGCATAATATAGGATGGCTAAACTTGCTATTGTTAGAAAGAGATGATGGAATTCGGCCACACTCAAGTTCTGCCACTATTCGCAAAGTAGGTCAAAGAAGTTCAGTCGGGATAGAATCTAACCGAGGAGGAATTTGGCTGGGTGAGGTTCCTGTAGTAAGATTAATGAGATATGCTGTATCCCATAAAGGAATTCGGCTGCACTCAAGGTCTGCCATAGACGAAATTGGAGGGTGTTAGGTATTTAATATTCGATAGGACTTTGCTGACACTCAGACCAGAGTTAGTTATCATGCCCTTTACTATTCAAATTCGGCCAGATGGAGTTCATCATGCCATGAAGGAGTTCTGCAAATATTGAAAGAGAGAGGATGGTTACCACTAAGAAGTTTGTCCAGCAAATATGGTTTGAGAGTCGACCCCCTTGAGTTAAATCAATTTAGTTGAAGTTTGGCCATGACTGTTGTGACTCCGGATGAAGTCATATCAAGTTAGGACTTCCTTTTGGACTTCGATGGAAGTTATTTTATCCCCAACACTTGTTCTCTTACTTTTGAGTTAGAAGATCGAATGAAGAAAGTACCGAAATTATGACCACTGAAGTCCTCTACTGGTTTTTCCTCTCTAGAAGGTGAAAAGTTTTGACTCTTTTTGACTAGCACAGAAGCTTCCTTAATGACTAAATGACTTGAAATGATTGCGGCATTCAAAATTTTTTCCTAGCATGGTGCTCTAAGTATGGTGTCATTACTACCTTGGTAGACGTTGGCTATGAGTGGGACACATGGCAAGTAAAGGCAAGATGGAGAGGATCTACAATCATAACCACACCTGACTTCTTCCGTCTATTTAAATGTCCCTTTCACCCTCAACCATCTACTTTCACCTGCTCTCTCCTTCTGCCATCCTTCATCTTCTCTAGGCATCTCATTCTCCTTTCATCACAACTCTTCTAGCTATTGGCATTTTTTTCGTTAGCCTTCCTCTTTTCCAACTGCCCTCTTGAGTCTTCCGACTAGCTTAGGTTAGTTTCTTGACTTTTTCCTTGCATTTCTCTATTTTTTGCTTACTTTTCAAACCTTCTAGTTTCTTTGGAGGGGGGTCGCTGTTCCTCCTTGGTTTTCTCCAAAAATTTATAGCCTTTTTCCTCTAAGTTTTTGGGGATTTTTCAAGTTTGCTTTGATCTAAATGTCTTCTGAAGTTTTTCGATCCAATGGTTCTAGGAGCTCGTCTAAGCTAAACTCCCAAAACCCAATCCCTAGGATAGGAACTAAATTTAGAGAGGTATCCCATCTAGTTTTCATTCTTGAAACTATCCCCTATTCCCTATCTTCTAAAGTTCTATCATTGATCAGAATCTAGCTTGGGGTGCCTCCTGAATACGAGCTGGAAGTTTTTGAGTCAAGTGGCCGAGCTTGCACCCCTCCCCTGGATCATACTTGTTTGTATGTGAAGGACTTCCATGCTGGGTTATAGCTTCCACTTCCTCCTTTTGTGATTGCTCTTTTTCATTTTCTAAATATTTTCTTAGCTTTCATGGTTTTGAACTCTTTTAGATTTATCATAGGGTTCCTCTCTCTGTATTTCTATCGAAGTCTATCATACCATCTCCTTATTTCAAAATTATTTTACCTTTAAACATCATCCCATCGCTAAAGATTGGTGGTATTTATCTCCATAATTTGGCAAGAATGGATTGCTTAACGGGACTCCTTTTTTCATTCATAAGTGGAAGGAGAAATTTTTTTCATCTCCTATCCGATCCTAGAGCTAGGACTTCCTTCTTGGGGGCACCTTAGAGATTCAGTCCACCGAGATCTAGGGTTAGTAAAAGAAGATCTTAATTTTGTTAGCAAACTTAGGGATTATCGAGCTCCTCTCCTGTCCAAACTGATAAAGGATCAAACCTTGTTCAATCTCAGCTTAAGTCCCTTCAATCCAGCAGGTATACCTCTAAATTTTATAAATTATTTTTTTTTGTATTTCTTTCTAACTGTAACTCTTTTATCATTATAGAAATGGATTTGAAAGAACTTAGATGGCTTTTTAAGGAGCTCCAAATTCACAAAAGGAAGGGTGCTGCACTCGGTGAGACCTCCAAGAAGGCAAGGACCGATGTCCCGAGCTCTACTACACCCGTTGACACTGCTGTTGCTACTGAGGCTATAGTACCTCCGATGTCCTCCAGTCCTCCTGCCAATGTTCAAATTCTAGAACTTCCCACCAAGAAGGGAAAGGAAGTAGAAAAGATGAGGAGAAAGAAGTCGACCACTATAAAAGTTCGGTGGAAAGCCAACTCCAGCGAATCCAACAACAACGATGGGGATAGTGGAGACTCTCCCTTTGACAATCAAGACGTTGTCAAATCCTTGATTGATGGATGCATCCTGCTCGAAGTCATGGACAGGATCGTTAATTTTAATTTTGAGCAGCGCACTTGGGACTCTCTTGGAAACTTCCTCGAGGTAACCACTTCATCTCTTCTCTTTGACTTGTTCGCATGCTCTTTCATTAGTATAACCTACTTTATTTTCTGTAGATGGGTCACCAAATGATTGCCAACATCAAGGTGATTAATCTTCAAAGGACGAAGGCGGCGAAGGTTTGCAAAGAACACTAGGCCGAGATTGATCACCTCCTTAAGGATAAATTGGCCAAAATTGGGGGCCTTCAAGAGGTGATTGGAAACACCAAGCCGGCCTTGGTGAAGGCGAAGAAGGAGCTGGCCTTGGAGACTGAGAAGAGGAAGAAGGCCAAGGCCGAGGTTGCCAAAAGGGAGAGTTAAATCTCAAGGCATATCTCGAAGGCCAAGGATCAAGTGATATGAGACTTCAAGACCTCCTCAGAGATAAAGGACATAAAGGTTGACTTTGGCAAGGTGGCCTTCATCAAGGGGTTAGAGCTCTACCAAAGGAAGATGGTCAAGAAGTTTTCCAAGCTCGATCTTAACTTCTTGGGAGGGGAATCCTTTAATGATGAAGCCAGACCCTCCAGTGCTACTACCAACCCCCAAGTGTCGAGCCTCCATCCAAGACATCTAGGCCTGCTCAAGGGTCAGAGGCTGTTGAAGTCGCGTCGGGCTCATCTGCTGCTCCTCCTTCAAAGATCGTGGGCTTTTAATAGTTGTATTTTTTCTTCTTTCTTTTTTCTACTTTTTTATTATACTTAAAATATTTTGATTAATTAAAGTAAATTCCTTCCTTTCATTATACCTTTTTATCATAGTATTTCATGCATTGAATGCAGTCTCTAGTTGAAGCTGATCCTTTGTCTCAAGGTATTCCCTTAAAGGCTCATATCAAAAGTCTGAGGAGAGAAGTTCATCAAATGAAGAAGAAATTAAAAGATTGATGATGAACTCCAGAGATTCAAAAAGAGTTATACTGATGCCTCCATCCAAATTAATTGCCTCTATCAATCCTCCAAATAATTTTTTAAGGACTATACTGCTAAAAAATACCACTTGACTAAGGAATTGGAACGAGCATGGAAACTTGCAGGTGATAAAGCTTGGAACTTAACTGGAAAGATCTACTCTCAAGAAGCCAAACTTTGTGAAGAAAGAGAGAAGATCAGCTAGCTAGAGGAAGGTTCAGTCTGGGTCCAAAGTAAGGTAGAGTACAGGTGGGATTGGTCGAAAAGGTTTTCTAACATCAAAAAGCAAATCCATAATGAAATTGCATATGATACCTATCGGATCAGCTGGTGTGGGTAAATTGATGATCTAAAAAAGAAACTTAATACAACTAACACTGAGGTGTCTGGGCTTCAAAAGCAGTTGGTAGATAAAGCTTAGACCAATCCGAAAGAGGATCTAGAGGAGATCACCTCTTTGAGGAGGACCATGGGAGGTCTTTCGATGATTCATGAGAAGATTAAGGCCGAACTTTTACAACTTAAGATTCAAATAACTTATAATGAGAATGCAATGAAGGATGTTGAAGCCAAATCTACAATTTTGAGGAAAAGACTAAGAGAAATAGAAGATGATCTCCAAAGAGCTAACAAATTACTTGGTGAGAGTTTAGCAGCAGGAGAGATCTTGAAGAAAAAGTTAATGATTTGAAACATGCTCTTGTATTAGCTGGGGCCGACAGTTTGAAGTACGATTTCAAATAGGACTTTGGCCTCTTTTTTTGTCTTCTTCTTTTTTTTCTTTTCTTTTTTTTTATAACTGGTCTTGGATACTTTGTTAGATATGTATGCCCTAGAAGCCCGAATTGGCTGACACTTGTTATATACTTCTAAGGACAAAATTATAATTTTGACTATAAATAATAAAATAGGTTATTTTCTATCACAATGTGTATTTAGTGTCTGTGATACATCCCTTGAGTTAATGGCAATGATAGTTCTTATTTTCAAGAGTTAAAAATTTAAGACATGAATTTTTATTATTAACTCATAAAATGCTCTTGACCGTAGGATCATCATGAGGATGGTGATTGATCCGAAAGGTTGGTGTACAATCGCTTCTTTATAATAGGTGAGTCTTGAGTCTATGATGTAGAGACACCAGAGTGAGAGTACAGATACTCATTAGAGAATGAGGGCACTGAGTGTGACCACCTTGAGCAGTCATTAGGAAGTCTACTTTCTCATCAATGACTAGCTCGAAGCTGCAGTTGTGTGTCTGATTCTTTGATCTGAGGTGCATTAGCAGTTCACCTTGAGGATGTTATAGTTTGACTACATCATGACTCGATCTCCTAGCCATTCAAAATCCTAAGGTGTATGCTGGTTACAGCATGTTCATTGTAGGAATTAGATTGCACCAATAAAAAATCTATCTACCTCGGTAGATGAGGAGTAGCCCTATGATGATTATGAGAATCAAGTCCATAAGCCCATGGCCAAGGTAGAGTAAAATAATAGAAAGAGTTTCTATTAAGGTTTTTATATTGGACTTGAATTGAATGATTAATCATATGATGGATATTAGGATTTGACGAGATTACCTTAACCCCAATCCAATCGGGGCTCAAGATAGAAGAACTTAATCACACAGGTAACTGCACCGAGAGGTTCATTCTCAGTTCTAATGATTTGCCACCATATGCTGCTAGGTGTCACTGATGGATTTTGAGAGCAATTAGAATGATTTAGATGATCAATCATACTAGTTGTCTGAATAAGAAAAGTTCTGATCCATCTTAAGGTATTTCGATTATGTCAATGATAGAGATCGTGACATATCTCATTACCATACGAAACTAAATTTAATTGGATCACACAAATAAGGGTTTCAATCTGGATATCGTCAATTAGACTAATCCTATTTAATTAATTTGAATTAGATTCAATTAGGTTCAAGAAAATCATGCTAGCACACGATTGAGCCTAGTGTTCTCCTTTAATTATCATTAAAGTTTGTCTCGACTGAGCTAAATATGTCTAGGCTCACTCAGGCACCTTTACTTGGTCTGACTAGAGCTTGTCCAGGTCAGAAAAGGGTTATCTTAATTTATGAGATGAATTTGAGACAACACCTGCCATTTTCCATCACCTGCTAAATCCTGTTTCGGACATTTGGTCAAACATTGATTTTTGACACTTAGACATCTGCCCATGTATCATGCCATCATAGGAGAGAGTTTCTGGACCAGTCCACCTACTAAAAAGTAGATGGATAAGGGGTGCATGCCTAGGGAGGCATGCGCCCATGGATAAAGCATCTGGAGTCTCATACAGATGGGACTCCAGTTGCTTCAGGGATTCCACTTGGATGGCACATAGAAGACTACTTTGACCTAGTCTTGGCACCATCTAATGATGATTCAGATGGGCTCTCATCTGATTGGATCAGATGATGTCATCCCATCAATTAGATTTAGATCTGATTGTACAGAAAGCCATGATTGGTCAGAATGATGTGGCACTGCATGGCGCAACAGGGTTTATAAAAATCCTATCTACGCCAAGATCAAAGATGCTTGACCCATTGCCCATGCCACAAGGCTGCCCCTCTTCCTCCTCCATGCCACCTTTAGGTTTTCTCTCTTCTATCCATGCCCAAGAATTTTTGGGCACAAGTTTGGTGCGATCGAAGCAGGAGAAAGGCGACAGGAAAAGAAAGAAGGCAGCACTACTGCAAGAGACAACTCACATCTTCGAAAGAAGTTTTGAAGATCTTCAAAATCAGATCTAGATCTAATTTTTGAAAAAATGATAAAGAAGGAGGGGATCTTCAGCTCCTACCTGAGTGGATACTGATAGAGGCCGGGCACTTACGTGGCTAGATCCAGAACCTTAGGTAGACATCAGGATCATCATAGGATAATCAGATTATCCACAGCAAGGTAAAATTAAATTAGATTTAATTTATTTTTTATTTTATTTTATTTTCTTTTATTATATTTAAAATATTAAATTTAAAAAGTCTTAGATCTAATCTAGATTTAAGAAAATTTTTTTTGAAATATCTTTCTTGATCTAATCAGATCTGAATGAATCTGATCCGGAAAATTAGGTTTTTTTCTTCAATTGATATCAGAGCTAGATTGTATTTTCTATTAGATCTAATTTTATTTTAATTTTGATCTAATAATTTAATGATTTTAGATATCACATTAGATATGATTAGATCTAAAATAAAAAATTAAAAAAAATTAAATAATTTAGATCTAAGTTGTACAAGATGCATGACTAGTTGTAGAATAGAATTGTTCTATGTATAGTCTTGCATGATCATAATTTAATTTCATTAGTTATAATTTTTAGATCTATTTATTTACTATTTTTTAATGTTATCAATATTATAATAAGATCTAAAAAATAAAAAATAAAGTTATTTAATTTTTTTTCATATGAGATATGATGAATGCATGTTTAGACTAGTTGTAGAATAATTTTATATAATTATCTAAAATAGATTTTAATTTAATATGATCAATTTAAATTTAATTTTTTAGATGATTATGAGATAATTTAGATCTAAAAACATGCATGATATGATACATGAAGATGTATGCAAAATATGTTTATAGTTAGATCAATTTTTTATATATGAGATATATGATGTAGATCTAACTAGTTTTGTAGTTTTCATATTTCTAATTAAGGCATTCCCCTTGGCCGTCCGATCATAAGAATAAAGTAGGATTTAAATGTCCTCTCCTTCCATTCGATGGGATGTTCTTATGATGTGTAGGGATGCTGCGCATTCATCCTTAATCAGAAATCTAAAACATATTTTCTGCAAAATCCTAGATCCTGAAATCCTAGGATTTTATTTACATATTTTGTTTGTGAATCCTAAACTTAATTAAGAATTAAGATTATGAAATATGTTAAGTTTAAAAATTAAGAATTTTTAGATTTAAGACATATTCATAAAATTAGGTTCGGATTTGGGTAGCTCAATTAGGTCTAGCGGTTGATCAAACCGAATCAAGAGTTGGTTAGATGGGATCAAGAGTGCTTAAATTGACCAACCTAATAGGATTAAGTCTGGGTCAAGATTGAAGCACATGAGTGATCGATCAAACTAAGATCTAATTAGACTCAGTGGTTAGAGTCTGGATTGTAGGCTAACCTGATTGGTTCTGGCTCAATAATTTGGTATCTAAGGTAAGTCTGGCAGATACAAGCGATTGATTTTTAATTGGGAGCTACTCGATTTGAATGCTTTTTGTCAAGTTAATGGCATATCCCTTCCATTGATCTCACTTACCTGGCCATATTTGTCGACCCAGTCCTAATCTAAGGTGGTTAACAATTCGAGCTAACCTATGCCACTAGGTTAGTCATAATTGTTATGGCTATTGTAGGTCAAGTTTAAAGAGACCTAAATCAAATCTTTCTAAAAAAAGATTAAGTCTGAGGTCTTCCACCATTGTAGATATGCGGGCTCTTTCCGAGGTTGATTATTCTCGACTGATCATAGTGGTTCAGTTGCACCGAAAAGATGCAACCATATTTTTTAGGCATTGGATGCTATGAGCTGGCGGATAAATTGGGCTCAATATTTTGAATACGGTGGGAGATCTAATTAGGAATCCAATCTGTGCAAATGGTGGGTCTGACTTAACTAAGGAGTGGATCAATATTTCGGGCATGGTGAGATTCATGAATTAGAGATCAAGTTTGGATGCACCATGATTAGAGAATCATTGGATAAGAGTTATCTACTCATTGGCTAACCCATTACCAATAATTATTAGGTGAGATGATGAGTCAGTTGGTGGGACTGCTCCACCCATTAGAAATCTATAATCATGAAGATTTTTGCATCTCTACAGAGGGAGTGTTGGGATTCGAGAAAATAGTGGAAGCTAATTTATTTAAAAATTAAATTCCTAAATAAATTGATTAAGTCTTAATTATAATATCTAACTAGAAACTTTGATTGTCTATAGGAAAAGCAAATGTCTGCATCCAACCTACTAGTACGTATCCTGGACACCCATAGACTGACCGGACCCAATACAAGGATTGGCTCTGAAACTTCAAAATTATTTTGGGTTTTAAGAAGTTAACTTATGTATTGGACCAGGATCCCCTCACGTTATCAGCTTGTTCATTCACTGAACAGAGAGCATCTCTTGACAAGTGGACGGACGAAGATAACAAGGCTAGATACTACATGTTGGGCTCAATGTCGATGAGCTTCAGTGCCAACATGAAGATATCAGACTGTCCGCCAAATATTGGCTCACCTGCAAGAGATGTTTGGTGAACAGAGTCGCGCAGTGAAATATTATATCACTAAATGACTATTCAAGGCTAAAATGCATGATGGACAGTTAGTCCAAGATCATTGTCTGATGATGATCAAGAACTTGGAAGAGCTTGAGAAGCTCGGAGTGAAGTTGGATTTGAATCTGTAGAATGATATAATTCTACAATCCTTGACTGATGCATATGGGCAATTCATCATGAACTACCATATGCATAAACTTCAAAAAACTTTGGCCAAGCTTATGAACATGCTGGTTACTATTAAGCTTTCAATGAAAGATTCTAAAGGCTCGGTATTTGCTATGGAATGGACTTATTCCAAGAGAAAGTCTTTTGGAAAGTAGAAGTCTGTGAAAAGGCAGAAGGTGGAAGGAGGAAAGAAAAAGAAGAGAGAGCTGAAGAAGAAGGCCGCTGATAAAGAAAAGTATTTTCATTGCAACACTGACAGCCATTGGAAGCAGAACTGTCCTACATACTTGGCCACCCTAAAGAATAAGGAGGTGGGTCCTTCTGAAGGTATGCTCGTTATTGAATCTAACCTTATGATTTCTTCTGCTTCTAATTGGATGCTTGACTCTGGTTCTAGTGCTCATTTGTGCACTTTCATGCAGGGTCTTGAGGATAGTAGGAGGCTGAGGGATGGTGAGATGATCCTACATGTTGGAAATGGAGCAAGGATTGCTGCTATGGCCATGGAAACCTATCCTCTTCGACTATCATTTCGTTTAGATTTAGTACTTAAGGATTATTATTTTGTACCTATAGCAAGCAGAAATTTGATTTCTATTTCATGTTTAGCACTAGAAGGCTATGTAATTAGTTTTCTTAAGGACCATTGTAATATTCTTTATGAAAGAAATAAAATTGCAAGTAGTTTCCTTATTAACGGTCTTTACCAATTACATATTGATGTATCTATTTTTAATATTGAGCAAAATGTGAATGCCATAAAATCAAAATGACCCAAAGATAGTCCAAATAATAGGTATCTATGGCACCTTAGACTAGGTCATATAGCAGAAGATAGGATTAACAAATTGGAGAAAATCAAACTATTGAGTCCATTGACTTTTGAGTCATATACAATTTGTGAATCATGTCTTCATGGCAAAATGACTAAACTCCCTTTTATGGGACATGGGAAAAGGGCCACGGATTTACTTACCCTAGTACATACTGATGTGTGCGGCCCATTTGTACTGACTAGAGGCAATTTTGTCTACTTCATAACCTTCATCGATGATTTATCTTGGTATGGGTATGTGTATATTATGAGATACAAGTCTGAAGCCTTCGAAAAGTTTAAAGAATTCAGACATGAAGTAGAAAAGCAAACTGAAAAATCCATTAAGATTCTTCGATCAGATTGAGGAGGTGAATACCATAGTTGAGAATTCCTGGACTATCTCAAGCAGAATGGCATAGTCTCTCAATGGACTCCATCTGAAATACCTCAACTCAATGAAATTTCAGAATGGAGGAATCGGACTCTATTAGATATGGTCCGATCCTTGATGAGCATCACAGACCTTTCTGATTTTTTTTGGGAACATAGTTTGTTAACTGCTATATATTTACTGAATAAGGTTCCTTCTAAAATCGTTTTTACCATACCGTATGAGATATGACATGATAAGAAATCAAGTTTGAGTCATCTTAGAATTTGGGATTGTCCGGCTCATGTCAAAAGACAACAAGCGGATAAGTTAGACTATAGGTCCTTTAGAACTCGATTCATAGGATATCCTAAAGAGTCATTAGGATATTATTTCTATATTTTAAAAGATCATAATGTGATTATGAGTCGACATGCCATCTTTCTTGAAAAATAGTTTATTTAAGATGGCGGCATTGGAAAGCTGATCAAGCTAGAGGAGAAAGTCTCCCAAGAGCAAAGAGCTAAGGATCCTTTGGAACCAAATCAGGTTGAGCCAATACAATCACTACCTCCTCCACCTCGAAGATCAAAAAGGGTTTTCCATCCTTCTGAAAGGTACTCGACCTCGCATCGAGGCGAGAGCACCTTTGAGTGGATAGTTGTTAGATATATGTGCCCTAGAAGCCAGAATTGGCTGACACTTGTAATACACTTCTAGGGGCAAAATTATAATTTTGACTATAATCAATAAAATGGGTTATTTTCTATCACATATGTGTATTTAGTGTCTGTGATACATCCTTTGAGTTAATGGTAATGATAATTCATATTTTCAAGAGTTGAAAATTTAAGACATGAATAATCATTATTAACTCATAAAATGCTCCCGACCATAGGATCATCACGAGGATGGTGATTGATCCGGAAGGTTGGTGTACAATCGCTTCTCTTTAGTAGATGAGTCTTGAGTCTACGGTGTGGAGACACCGGAGCGAGAGTACAGGTACTCGTTAGAGAATGAGGGCACTGAGCGTGACCACCTCGAGTAGTCATTAGGAAGTCTACCTTCTCGTCAATGACTGACTCGATGCTGCAGTAGTGTGTCTGGTTCTTTGACCTGAGGTGCATCGGCAGTTCACCTTGAGGGTGTTATAGTTTGACTACACCATTACTCGATCTCCTAGCCATATGGAACCCTGAGGTGTATGTTGGCTATAGCATGTTCATTGTAGGAACTGGATTGCATCAAGATGGAATCTATCTACCTCGGTGGTAGAGGAGCAGCCCTATGATGATCATGAGAATCAAGTCCAGAAGCCCATGGCCATGGCAGAGTGAAATAATAGAAAGAGTTTCTATTTAGATTTTCACATCGGACTTGAATCGAATGATTACATCATATGACAGAGACTAGGGTTTGACGAGTTCACCTTAACCCTAATCTGATCGGGGCTCAAGATAGAAGAACTTAATCACACAGGTAGCTGCACCAAGAGGTTCGCATTCAGCTCTGATGGGTTGCCACCATATACTGCTAGGTGTCACTGGTGGATTTTGGGAGCAATTAGAATGATTTAGATGATCGATCATTCTAGCTGTTCGAATCAGAAGAGTTCTGATCCATCGAAAGGAGTTTCGATGATGTCGATGATAGAGATCATGACATATCCCATTACCATACAGAACTGAACCTAACTGGGTCACACAAACAAGGGTTTGAATCTGGTGATCATCAATTGAACTGATCTAGTTCAATTGATCTGAATGATCAATTGATTCAATTAATTGATCTGAATGAGATTCAATTAGGTTCAAGAAAATCGTGCTAGCACTCGATTGAACCTAACGTTCTTCTTTTACTATCATAAATAAGTTGTCCTGACTGAGCCAAAGGAGTTTGTGCTCAATCAGAGGCCTTCACTATGGTCTGACTGGAGGTTGTCCAAGTCAGAAAAGGTTGTCTTATTTTGTAAGACAATTACCTGCCATTTTTGGTCACCTGCCATTTCTTGTTCTTTGACTTTGGTCAAAAGTCTGACCTTTGACTGGTCAAATGTTGACCATTGACACTTTGACTTTTGATCCACATGTCATGCACCTATTGGAGAGCTGGTGGGGGCCTGTCCCCCTGCCAGAACCTGGCAAGGAGGAGGGCGCACGCCACCCTTGGCGTGTGCCCAAGTTGGAGGCGCCCAGGAGTCCCTGTTGGACAGGGACTCCATCTCCTTTTTGGATTCCAATTAGAGTTCTCCTAAGAACCAACTTTGACTGGTCTTAGGCACCATCTAAGGAGGAATCCAAGGGGACTCTATTCCCACCAATCAGATTTAGATCTGATTTCACAAAGGGTTGTGATTGGTTGGGAAGAAGAGGAGTTGGATCACGCATAGTCTATAAATAAGACCCTGCGCCCAACTCAAATCTGAAATCAAAATTTAATTCCCATGCCCCAAGGCTGCCTCTCTCCTCCTCCTCCATGCCAAGCCCATCTTCTCCCTCTCCTCTCCATGCCCAAAAGGAGTTTTGGATCTTGGTTGGTGCAATCCAGATGAGAGAAAGGCGATCAGAAAGCTAGAAGGCTGCGCTGCTGCAAAGGACAACTGCTGATCTTCAAAAGAGTTTTGAAGATCCTCCAGATCAGATCCAGATCTAATTTTTGGAGACATGATAGAGAAGAAGAGGATCTCCAGATCCAGCCTGAGTGGATACCGGTAGAGGCCAGGCACTTGCGTGGCTAGATCCAGAACCTTCCGCTGCTTACAGGATCATCAATGGGTAATAGGATTACCCACATCAAGGTAAATTAAATTTGATTTAATTTATCTAAATTTTATTTTAATTATTAAAATAATAAAAATTAGATCTAAAATATCTCAGATCTGATTTGGATCAAAGAAAAAAATTTTTGAAATATATCTCTTGATCTGATCAGATCTGAACGAACCTGGTCCGGAAAATCAGGATTTTTCCTTCAACTGGTATCAGAGCCAAGGTTCTAAAAGTATTTAGATCTAATTTTAAATTTATTTTAATTAAAAAATAAGTGATTTTAGATGTCACATGAGATGTGATCAGATCTGAAAATCAGAAAAAATTAAAATTAAATGATTTGGATCTAAGATTAGAAAATATGCATGACTAGTTCTAAAATAGAATAGTTCTATAGAATAGTCTTGCATGTTTTCAATTTAATTTGATTAAATCATATTTTAGATCTATTTATTTACTATTTTTTGATATTATAATTATTATAATAATATCTAAAAAATAGCAAATAAAAATTATTTAATTTTAAACATCATATGAGATATGATTGATGCATGTCTAGACTAGTTGTAGAATAGTTCTACATAGTTGTCTAGATTAGAATTTATTTTGATTAAGATCAATTTAAATCTAATTTTTTAGATTATTATGAGATAATTTAGATCTGAAAAATATGCATGATTCGATACATGAGATGTATGCAAAATATGCCACGATTAGATCTAATTTGTATATGAGATATATGATATAGATCTAAAACTATTTTGTAGTATTGACATGTTCCTGATTAAGGCGTTCCTCTTGGCCGTCCGGTCATAAGAATGAAGAAGGGTTTAAAGGCCCTCTCCTTCCCATTCGATGGGGTGTTCTTATGATGTGTAGGGGTGCTGCGTGTTCGTCCTTAATCAGAAATCCCAAAACTTACTTTCTGCAAAACCCTAGATCCTGAAACCCTAGGATTTATTGTGCATATTTTGTTTATGAACCCTACTTAATTAAAAATTAAGATTATGAAATATTAATTAGGTCTAAAATTGAGAATTTTAGATCTAAGACATATTCATAATACTGGGTTCGGGCTTGGGTAGCTCAATTAGGTCTAAGCGGTTGATCAAACCGAATCAAGAGTTGGTTAGATGGGATCAACAATGCTTAAATTGACCAGCCTAATAGGATTAAGTCTGGGTCAAGATCGAGTCACGATCAAGCAAGACCTAATTAGGCTCAGAGGTTAGAGTCTGGATTGTAGGCTAACCCAATTGGTTCTGACTCAACAATTTGGTGTCTAAGGTAAGTTTGGCACATACGACCGACTGGTTTTTAATTGGAAGCTACTCGACCTGAATGCATTCTTGTACGAGTTAATGGCATATTCCTTCCACCGATCTCACTTACCTGGCCATATCTGTTGACACAGTTCTGATCTGAGGTGGTCAATAATCCGAGCTAACCCATGCCACTAGGTTAGTCATAATTGTTATGACTATGACAAGTCTAGTTTAATGAGACCTGAATCAATTCTCCCTAAGAAAAGATTAAGTCTGAGGTCTTCCACCATTGTAGATGTGCGGGCCCTTCCCGGGGTTGATTGTTCTCGGCTGGATACAGTGGCTCAGTTGCACCGGGAAAGATGCAACCATGTCTATTAGGCATTGGATGCTATGGGCTGGAGGATGAGTTGGGCTCAATATTTTGGATACGGTGAGAGACTCAATTAGGAATCCAGTCTATGCAAATGGTGGGTCTGACTTAACTAAGGAGTGGATCAATATTTTGGATACGGTGAGATTCATGAATTAGAGACCAAGTTTGGGTGCACCATGATTAGAGAATCATTGAACAAGAGTTGTTCACTCATTGGCTAACCCATCACCAATAACTGTTAGGTGAGGTGATGAGTCAGTTGGTGAGACCGCACCACCCACTAGAAATCATTAATCATGGAGATTTTTGCATCTCTACAGAGGGAGTGTAGGGATCCGAGAAAATAGTGGGAGCTAATTTGTTTAAAAATAAAATCCCTAAATAAATTGGTCAAGTCATAATTACAGTATCTAACTAGAATCTTTGACTCTCTACAGAAAAATGTCTGCGTCCAACCCATTGGCACGTATCCTGGACACACATAGACTGACCGGACCCAATTATAAAGATTGGCTCAGGAACTACAAAATTATTTTGGGTTCCGAGAAGTTAACCCATGTATTGGACCAGGACCCTCCCACCTTACCAGCCCGTCCATCCACTGAACAGAGAGCGTCTCTGGAAAAATGGATAGACGAAGATAATAAGGCCAGATATTACATGTTGGGCTCGATGTCTGATGAGCTCCAGCGCCAACATGAAGATATCGGGACTGCTCGCCAAATGTTGGCTCACCTGCAGGAGATGTTTGGTGAACAGAGTCGCGCAGCCAAGTATCAAGTCACGAAATGACTTTTTAAGGCTAAGATGCGTGATGGGCAGTCAGTCCAAGATCACTGTCTGATGATGATCAAGGACATGGAAGAGCTTGAGAAGCTCGGTGTGAAGTTAGACTTGGATCTGCAGAATGATATTATTCTGCAATCCTTGACTGATGCATATGGGCAATTCATCATGAATTACCACATGCATAAACTTCAAAATTCCTTGGCCGAATTAATGAATATGCTGGTCACCGCTGAGCTTTCTATGAAAGGTTCTAAAGGCTCAGTTCTTGCTATGGAACGGACTTCTTCCAAAAGAAAGTCTTATGGAAAGAAAAAGAAGTCTGTGAAAAAGCAAAAGGTGGAAGGAGGAAAGAAGAAGAAGGCAGAGCCGAAGAAGAAAGGCCGATGTCAAAGGAAAGTGTTTCCATTGCAACAGCGACGGCCATTGGAAGCGGAACTGCCCTACTTACCTGGCCACCCTGAAGAACAAGAAGGAAGGTCCTTCTGGAGGTATGCTCGTTATTGAGTCTAACCTTACGGTTTCTTCTGCATCCAGTTGGGTGCTTGACTCTGGTTCTAGTGCTCATCTGTGCACTTCCATGCAGGGTCTTGAGGATAGCAGGAGGCTGAGGGATGGAGACATGATCCTACGCATCGGTAATGGAGCAAGAGTTGCTGCAGTAGCCGTGGGAACATACCCTCTTCGATTACCATCTGGTTTAGACTTAGTTTTGAAAGACTGTTATTATGTGCCTGCAGCTAGCAGGAATTTGATTTCTGTTTCATGCTTAGCACTAAGAAGGCTATGTGATTACCTTCTTTAAGGACCATTGTAACATTCTTTATGAAAGAAATAAAATTGCAAATGGTTTTCCTTATTAATGGTCTTTATCAGCTACATATTGATGTACCTATTCTAACTATCGAGCAAAACGTGAATGCCAAACGACCTAGGGATAGTCCAAATGATAGATATCTATGGCACCTGAGATTAGGTCATATAGCAGAAGATAGGATCAACAAATTGGAGAAAAATGGGCTATTGAGTCCATTGACTTTCGAGTCATATCCAACTTGTGAATCTTGTCTTCAAGGCAAAATGACTAAACTCCCTTTTGTTGGACATGGGGAAAGGGCCACAGATCTCCTTGCCCTAGTACATACTGATGTGTGCGGCCCATTTGATGTGCCGGCTAGAGGCAATTTTGTCTACTTCATTACCTTTACCGATGATCTGTCTAGGTATGGGTATGTGTATCTTATGAGACACAAGTCTGAAGCTTTTGAAAAGTTCAAAGAATTCAGACATGAAGTAGAAAAACAAACTGGAAAAACCCATTAAGGTTCTTCGATCAGATCGAGGAGGTGAATACCTTAGCCAAGGAATTCCTAGACTATCTCAAGAAAAATGGCATAGTCTCTCAATGGACTCCACCAGGAACACCTCAACTCAACGGGGTTTCAGAATGGAGAAATCGGACTCTATTGGATATGGTTCCGATCCATGATGAGCTTCACAGACCTCCCTGATTTTCTTTGGGGACACTCATTGTTAACTTCAATTTATCTACTGAATAGGGTTCCCTCTAAAACCGTTCCTACCACACCGTATGAGATATGGCACGGTAAGAAACCAAGTCTGAGTCATCTCAGAATTTGGGGTTGTCCGGCTCATGTCAAAAGACAACAAGCGGACAAGTTAGAGTTTAGGTCCTTCAGAGCTCGATTCATAGGATATCCTAAAGAGTCATTAGGATACTATTTCTACATTCCAGAAGACCACAATGTGATTGTGAGTCGACATGCCATCTTTCTTGAAAAATAGTTTATTCAAGATAGCGGCATTGGAAAGCAGATTAAGCTTGATGAGAAAGTCTCACAAGTACAACGAGCTAAGGACCAATTGGAACCAAATCAGGTTGAGCCAATAAGAACACTACCTCCTCCACCTCGTAGATCGGAAAGAGTTTTCCATCCCCCTGAAAGATACTTAGGTATTATTTCAGAGGAAGTAGAGAAAATGTTCCTCGTAGGTAATGGTGCTCATGGTGATGATCCCAAAACCTACAACGAGGCGATATCAGATATCGACTCCGAGAAATGGCTAGAGGCAATGCAGTCAGAAATTGACTCGATGCACTCAAACCAAGTCTGGACCTTGGTAGATCCACCAGAAGGTATAGTACCTATTGGGTGTAAATGGATCTTCAAGAGAAAGATTGGTGCAGATGGGAATGTGGAGACATTCAAGGCTAGACTAGTGGCAAAAGGTTATAGTCAACGCGAAGGCATTGACTATCAGGATACCTTTTCCCAGTGGCTATGCTAAAATCCATCCGCACATTGCTTGCCGTTGCAGCCTATTTCGATTATGAAATATGGCAAATGGACGTGAAAATGGCATTCTTAAATGGATATCTTGAGGAAGATATCTATATGGAACAGCCGCTAGGTTTCACATCCAGTGATACTGATCACAAGGTTTGCAAGCTGCAAAGGTCCATATATGGACTTAAGCAAGCATCTCGGAGCTGGAACACTCATTTCAATGATGTGATCAAAAAGTTTGGTTTCATCAAAAATGAAGAGGAACCATGTGTCTTTCAAAAAGGTCAGTGGGAGCGCTGTTGTCTTCCTCGTATTGTACGTGGATGACATCCTCCTTATTGGGAATGATATTCCCATGATTGACATCAGTCAAAATATGGTTGTCCAAGGAATTCTCCATGAAAGACCTAGGTGAAGCATCCTTTATTCTAGGAATTAAGGTCTATAGGGATAGACCGAATAGGATGCTAGGACTTTCACAGAAGATGTACATAGAGGAAAGTACTAAAGAGGTTTAGTATGGAAAACTCTAAGAGGGGATTAATACCCTTCAGACATGGTATTCATCTTTCCAAGAAGATGTGCCCTAGCACACCTGAGGAAATAGAACGCATGAGCAAGATCCCTTATGCTTCTGCAATAGGGAGCCTCATGTATGCCATGCTATGTACACGACCTGATATAGCCCATGCTGTGAGTGTCACAAGCAGATATCAGTCAAATCCAGGTGAAGAACACTGGACTTCTGTGAAATGTATCCTTAAGTACTACAGTAAGAGACTCAAATAGAAATCCAGTCTGTGCAAATGGTGGGTTTGACTTAACTTAGGAGTGGATCAATATTCTGATACAGTGAGATTCATGAATTAGAGACCAAGTTTGGGTGCACCATGATTAGAGAGTCATTGAACAAGAGTTATTCACTCATTGGCTAACCCATCACCAATAACTGTTAGATGAGGTGATAAGTCAGTTGGTGA
Source organism: Cocos nucifera (assembly GCA_006176705.1). Taxonomy (NCBI): domain Eukaryota; kingdom Viridiplantae; phylum Streptophyta; class Magnoliopsida; order Arecales; family Arecaceae; genus Cocos; species Cocos nucifera. Next base: position 527,354 of record QRFJ01001112.1, on the reverse strand, counting down.
GATCGCACCATCCACTAGAAATCATTAATCATAAAAATTTTTGCTTCTCTATAGAGGGAGTGTAGGGATTCGAAAAAATAGTGGGAGCTAATTTGTTTAAAAAATAAAATTTCTAAATAAATTGGTCAAGTCATAATTACAGTATCTAACTAAAATCTTTGACTCTCTACAGGAAAATGTCGGCGTCCAATCCATTAGCACGTATCCTGGACACACATAGATTGACCGGATCCAATTATAAAGATTGGCTCAGGAACTACAAAATCATTTTAGATTCTGAGAAGTTAACCCATGTATTGGATCAAGACCCTCCTACCTTATCAGTCGGTCCATCTGCTGAATAGAGAGCGTCTCTGAAAAAATGGATAGACAAAGATAATAAGGCCAGATATTACATGTTGGGCTCGATGTCTGATGAGCTCCAGCACCAACATGAAGATATCGAGACTGCTCGCCAAATGTTGGCTCACCTGTAAGAGATGTTTGGTGAACAGAGTCGCGTAGCCAAGTATCAAGTCACAAAATAATTTTTTAAGGGTAAGATGCATGATGGACAGTCAGTCCAAGATCACTGTCTGATGATGATCAAGGACTTGAAAGAGCTTGAGAAGCTTGGTGTGAAGTTAGACTTGGATCTACAGAACGATGTTATTCTGTAATCCTTGACTGATGCATATGGGCATTTCATCATAAATTATCACATGCATAAACTTCAAAATTCCTTGGCCAAATAAATGAATATGTTGATCACCGTTGAGCTCTCTATGAAAGGTTCTAAAGGCTCAATTCTTGCTATGGAATGGACTTCTTTCAAAAAAAAGTCTTCTGGAAAGAAAAAGAAGTCTGCGAAAAAGCAGAAGGTGGAAGAAGCAAAGAAGAAGAAGCTAGAGCCGAAGAAGAAGGCCGCTGTCAAAGAAAAGTATTTTCATTGCAACAGTGATGGCCACTGAAAGCAAAACTGTCCTACTTACCTAGCCACCCTGAAGAATAAGAAGGAAGGTCCTTCTAGAGGTATGCTCGTTATTGAGTCTAACCTTACGATTTCTTTTGCATCCAGTTGGATGCTTGACTCTGGTTCTAGTGCTCATTTGTGCACTTCCATGCAAGTCTTCCTTTGACTTTGGTCAAAAGTTGACCTTTGACTGGTCAAATGTTGACCATTGATACTTTGACTTCTGTCCACATGTCATGCACCTATTGGAGAGCTGGTGGGGCTTGTCCCCCTGCCAAAACTGGCAAGAGGAGGGCGCATGCCAGTGTGGGTTGTCCCCTGCCAGAAGCTGGCAAGGAGGAGGGCGCACCAAGGGCCATGCCACCCTTGGCATGCCCAAGTTTGGAGGCGCCAGGAGTCCCTATTGGATAGGGACTCCATCTCCTTTTTGGATTTCGATTAGACTTCCCCTAAGAACCAACTTTGACTGGTCTTAGGCGCCATCTAAGGAGGAATCCAAGGGACTCTATTCCCACCAATCAGATTTAGATCTTGATTTCACAAAGGGTTGTGATTGGTTGGGAAAAGAGGAGTTGGATCACGCATAGTCTATAAATAAGACCCTGCGCCCAACTCAAAAGGCAAATGAAATTCCCACGCCCCAAGGCTGCTCTCTCTTCCTCCTCCATGCCAAGCCATCTTCTCCCTCTCCTCTCCATGCCCAAAGAAGTTTTGGATCTTAGTTGGTGCAATCTGACGAGAGAAAGGCGATAGAAAGCTAGAAGGCTGCGCTGCTGCAAAGGACAACTGCTGATCTTCAAAAAGCTATTTTGAAGATCCTCCAAATCAGATTCAGATCTGATTTTTGGAGATGTGATAGAGAATAAGAGGATCTCCAGATCCAAGCTGAGTGGATATCGGTAGAGGCCAGGCACTTGCATGGCTAGATCCAGAACCTTCCGCTGCTTACAGGATCATCAATGGGTAATAGGATTATCCTATATCAAGATAAATTAAATTTAATTTAATTTACCTATATTTTACTTTAGTTATTAGAATAATAAAAATTAGATCTGAAATATCTCAGATCTAAATTGGATCAAAGAGAAAAGTTTTTGAAATATATCTCTTGATCCGATCAGATCTAAATGAACCTAGTTCAGAAAATCAGGATTTCCCTTCAACTGGTATCAGAGCAAGGTTCTAAAGTGTTTAGATCTAATTTTAAATTTATTTTAATTAAAAAATAAGTGATTTTAGATCTCACATGAGATGTGATTAGATCTGAAATTAGAAAATATTAAAATTAAATGATTTGGATCTAAGATTAGAAAATATGCATGACTAGTTCTAAAATAGAATAGTTCTATAGAATAGTCTTGCATGTTTTCAATTTAATTTGATTAAATCATATTTTAGATCTATTTATTTACTATTTTTTGATATTATAATTATTATAATAATATCTAAAAAATAGTAAATAAAAATTATTTAATTTTAAACATCATATGAGATATGATATTGATGCATGTCTAGACTAGTTGTAGAATAGTTCTACATAATTATCTAGATTAGAATTTATTTTGATTAGATCAATTTAAATCTAATTTTTTAGATTATTATGAGATAATTTAGATCTGAAAATATGCATGATTCGATACATGAGATGTATGCAAAATATGCCATGATTAGATCTAATTTGTATATGAGATATATGATATAGATCTAAAACTGTTTTGTAGTATTGCATGTTCCTGATTAAGGCGTTCCTCTTGGCCGTCCGGTCATAAGAATGAAGAAGGGTTTAAAGGCCCTCTCCTCCCATTCGATGGGTGTTCTTATGATGTGTAGGGGTGCTGCGCATTTCGTCCTTAATCAGAAACCCAAAACTTACTTTCTGCAAAACCCTAGATCCTGAAACCCTAGGATTTATTGTGCATATTTTATTTATGAACCCTACTTAATTAAAAATTAAGATTATGGAAATATTAATTAGGTCTAAAATTGAGAATTTTAGATCTAAGACATATTCATAATACTGGGTTCGGGCTTGGGTAGCTCAATTAGGTCTAAGCGGTTGATCAAACCGAATCAAGAGTTGGTTAGATGGGATCAACAATGCTTAAATTGACCAGCCTAATAGGATTAAGTCTGGGTCAAGATCGAGTCACGATCAAGCAAGACCTAATTAGGCTCAGAGGTTAGAGTCTGGATTGTAGGCTAACCCAATTGGTTCTGGCTCAATAATTTGGTGTCTAAGGTAAGTTTGGCACATACGACCGACTGGTTTTTAATTGGGAAGCTACTCGACCTGAATGCGTTCTTGTACGAGTTAATGGCATATTCCTTCCACCGGTCTCACTTACCTGGCCATATCTGTTGACACAGTTCTGATCTGAGGTGGTCAATAATCCGAGCTAACCCATGCCACTAGGTTAGTCATAATTGTTATGACTATGACAAGTCTAGTTTAATGAGACCTGAATCAATTCTCCCTAAGAAAAGATTAAGTCTGAGGTCTTCCACCATTGTAGATGTGCGGGCCCTTCCCGAGGTTGATTGTTCTCGGCTGGATACAGTGGCTCAGTTGCACCGGAAGACGCAACCATGTCTATTAGGCATTGGATGCTATGGGCTGGAGGATGAGTTGGGCTCAATATTTTGGATACGGTGAGAGACTCAATTAGGAATCCAGTCTGTGCAAATGGTGGGTCTGACTTAACTAAGGAGTGGATCAATATTCTGGATACGGTGAGATTCATGAATTAGAGACCAAGTTTGGGTGCACCATGATTAGAGAATCATTGAACAAGAGTTGTTCACTCATTGGCTAACCCATCACCAATAACTGTTAGGTGAGGTGATGAGTCAGTTGGTGAGACCGCACCACCCACTAGAAATCATTAATCATGGAGATTTTTGCATCTCTACAGAGGGAGTGTAGGGATCCGAGAAAAATAGTGGGAGCTAATTTGTTTAAAAATAAAATTTCCTAAATAAATTGGTCAAGTCATAATTACAGTATCTAACTAGAATCTTTGACTCTCTACAGGAAAAATGTCTGCGTCCAACCCATTAGGCACGTATCCTGGACACACATAGACTGACCGGACCCAATTATAAAGATTGGCTCAGGAACTACAAAATTATTTTGGGTTCTGAGAAGTTAACCCATGTATTTGGACCAGGACCCTCCCACCTTACCAGCTCCCGTCCATCCACTGAACAGAGAGCGTCTCTGAAAAAATGGATAGACGAAGATAATAAGGCCAGATATTACATGTTGGGCTCGATGTCTGATGAGCTCCAGCGCCAACATGAAGATATCGGGACTGCTCGCCAAATGTTGGCTCACCTGCAAGGAGATGTTTGGTGAACAGAGTCGCGCAGCCAAGTATCAAGTCACAAAATGACTTTTTAAGGCTAAGATGCGTGATGGGCAGTCAGTCCAAGATCACTGTCTGATGAATGATCAAGGACATGGAAGAGCTTGAGAAGCTCGGTGTGAAGTTAGACTTGGATCTGCAGAACGATATTATTCTGCAATCCTTGACTGATGCATATGGGCAATTCATCATGAATTACCACATGCATAAACTTCAAAATTCCTTGGCCGAATTAATGAATATGCTGGTTACCGCTGAGCTTTCTATGAAAGGTTCTAAAGGCTCAGTTCTTGCTATGGAATGGACTTCTTCCAAAAGAAAGTCTTATGGAAAGAAAAAGAAGTCTGTGAAAAAGCAGAAGGTGGAAGGAGCAAAGAAGAAGAAGGCAGAGCCGAAGAAGAAGGCCGATGTCAAAGAAAAGTATTTCCATTGCAACAGCGACGGCCATTGGAAGCGGAACTGCCCTACTTACCTGGCCACCCTGAAGAACAAGAAGGAAGGTCCTTCTGGAGGTATGCTCGTTATTGAGTCTAACCTTACGATTTCTTCTGCATCCAGTTGGGTGCTTGACTCTGGTTCTAGTGCTCATCTGTGCACTTCCATGCAGGGTCTTGAGGATAGCAGGAGGCTGAGGGATGGAGACATGATCCTACGCATCGGTAATGGAGCAAGAGTTGCTGCAGTAGCCGTGTGGAAAACATACCCTCTTCGATTACCATCTGGTTTAGACTTAGTTTTGAAAGACTGTTATTATGTGCCTGCAGCTAGTAGGAATTTGATTTCTGTTTCATGCTTAGCACTAGAAGGCTATGTGATTACCTTCTTTAAGGACCATTGTAACATTCTTTATGAAAGAAATAAAATTGCAAATGGTTTTCTTATTAATGGTCTTTATCAGCTACATATTGATGTACCTATTCTAACTATCGAGCAAAACGTGAATGCCAAACGACCTAGGGATAGTCCAAACGACAGATATCTATGGCACCTGAGATTAGGTCATATAGCAGAAGATAGGATCAACAAATTGGAGAAAAATGGGCTATTGAGTCCATTGACTTTCGAGTCATATCCAACTTGTGAATCTTGTCTTCAAGGCAAAATGACTAAACTCCCTTTTTTTGGACATGGGGAAAGGGCCACAGATCTCCTTGCCCTAGTACATACTGATGTGTGCGGCCCATTTGATGTGCCGGCTAGAGGCAATTTTGTCTACTTCATTACCTTTACCGATGATCTGTCTAGGTATGGGTATGTGTATCTTATGAGACACAAGTCTGAAGCTTTTGAAAAGTTCAAAGAATTCAGACATGAAGTAGAAAAATAAACTGAAAATCCCATTAAGGTTCTTCGATCAGATCGAGGAGGTGAATACCTTAGCCGGAAAATTCCTAGACTATCTCAAGAAAAATGGCATAGTCTCTCAATGGACTCCACCAGGAACACCTCAACTCAACGGGGTTTCAGAATGGAGAAATCGGACTCTATTGGATATGGTTCGATCCATGATGAGCTTCACAGACCTCCCTGATTTTCTTTGGGGACACTTCATTGTTAACTTCAATTTATCTACTGAATAGGGTTCCCTCTAAAACCGTTCCTACCACACCGTATGAGATATGGCACGGTAAGAAACCAAGTCTGAGTCATCTCAGAATTTGGGGTTGTCCGGCTCATGTCAAAAGACAACAAGCGGACAAGTTAGAGTTTAGGTCCTTTAGAGCTCGATTCATAGGATATCCTAAAGAGTCATTAGGATACTATTTCTACATTCCAGAAGACCACAATGTGATTGTGAGTCGACATGCCATCTTTCTTGAAAAATAGTTTATTCAAGATAGCGGCATTGGAAAGCAGATTAAGCTTGATGAGAAAGTCTCACAAGTACAACGAGCTAAGGACCAATTGGAACCAAATCAGGTTGAGCCAATAAGAACACTACCTCCTCCACCTCGTAGATCGGAAAGAGTTTTCCATCCTCTTGAAAGATACTTAGGTATTATTTCAGAGGAAGTAGAGAAAATGTTCCTCATAGGTAATGGTGCTCATGGTGATGATCCCAAAACCTACAACGAGGCGATATCAGATATCGACTCCGAGAAATAGGCTAGAGGTAATGCAGTCAAAAATTGACGTGAAAATGACGTTCCTAAATGGATATTTTGAGGAAGATATCTATATGGAATAGCTGCTAGGTTTCACATCCAGTGATACTGATCACAAGGTTTGCAAGCTGCAAAGGTCCATATATGGACTTAAGCAAGCATCTCGGAGCTGGAACACTCGTTTCAATGATGTGATCAAAATGTTTGGTTTCATCAAAAATGAAGAGGAATCGTGTGTCTTTAAAAAGGTCAGTGGGAGCGCTGTTGTCTTTCTCATATTGTTCGTGGATGACATCCTCCTTATTGGGAATGATATTCCCATGTTGACATCAGTCAAAATGTGGTTGTCCAAGGAATTCTCCATGAAAGACCTAGGTGAAGCATCCTTTATTCTAGGAATTAAGGTCTATAGGGATAGACCGAATAGGATGCTAGGACTTTCACAGAAGATGTACATAGAGGAAGTACTAAAGAGGTTTAGTATGGAAAACTCTAAGAGGGGATTAATACCCTTCAGACATGGTATTCATCTTTTCCAAGAAGATGTGCCCTAGCACACCTGAGGAAATAGAACGCATGAGCAAGATCCCTTATGCTTCTGCAATAGGGAGCCTCATGTATGCCATGCTATGTACACGACCTGATATAGCCCATGCTGTGAGTGTCACAAGCAGATATCAGTCAAATCCAGGTGAAGAACACTGGACTTCTGTGAAATGTATCCTTAAGTACTTGAGAAGAACTAAGGATATGATGTTGGTCTTTGGTAATGGAGAACTCCAAGTCCAGGGATACACAGACTCGGATTTCATGTCCGATATAGATGATCGAAAGTCGACATCTGGGAGTCTGTTTGTGTGCAATGGTGGTGCTGTCAGCTGGAAGAGTTCCAAGCAAACTGTGATAGCAGATTCCACCATGGAAGCAGAATATATCGCTGCATCAGAGGCTGCGAAGGAAGCATTCTGGTACAAGAAGTTTGCTGCAGAAATTGGAGTAATGCCATCAGATGCCATTCCTCTATACTGCGACAACAATGGCGCCATAGCCCTTGCTAAGGAGCCGAGGTCTCACCAGAAATCCAAGCACATTGAGCGGCGATACCACCTCATCCGCGATTACCTCGAGAAGGGTTACGTCGAGGTCAAGAGAGTCAACTCCACAGATAATGTGGCAGACCCACTTACAAAGCCGTTGGGCCAGCAGAAGATCGAAGCCCACCTTGAGAAGATGGGACTTAGACTTGTAGCCAATTGGCTTTAGGACAAGTGGGAGATTGTTAGATATATGTGCCCTAGAAGCCAGAATTGGCTGACACTTGTAATACACTTCTAGGGGCAAAATTATAATTTTGACTATAATCAATAAAATGGGTTATTTTCTATCACATATGTGTATTTAGTGTCTGTGATACATCCTTTGAGTTAATGGTAATGATAATTCATATTTTCAAGAGTTGAAAATTTAAGACATGAATAATCATTATTAACTCATAAAATGCTCCGACCATAGGATCATCACGAGGATGGTGATTGATCCGGAAGGTTGGTGTACAATCGCTTCTCTTTAGTAGATGAGTCTTGAGTCTACGGTGTGGAGACACCGGAGCGAGAGTACAGGTACTCGTTAGAGAACGAGGGCACTGAGCGTGACCACCTCGAGTAGTCATTAGGAAGTCTACCTTCTCGTCAATGACTGACTCGATGCTGCAGTAGTGTGTGTCTGGTTCTTTGACCTGAGATGCATCGGCAGTTCACCTTGAGGGTGTTATAGTTTGACTACACCATTACTCGGTCTCCTAGCCATATGGAACCCTGAGGTGTATGTTGGCTATAGCATGTTCATTGTAGGAACTGGATTGCATCAAGATGGAATCTATCTACCTCGGTGGTAGAGGAGCAGCCCTATGATGATCATGAGAATCAAGTCCAGAAGCCCATGGCCATGGCAGAGTGAAATAATAGAAAGAGTTTCTATTTAGATTTTCACATTGGACTCGAATCGAATGATTACATCATATGACAGAGACTAGGGTTTGACGAGTTCACCTTAACCCTAATCTGATCGGGGCTCAAGATAGAAGAACTTAATCACACAGGTAGCTGCACCAAGAGGTTCGCATTCAGCTCTGATGGGTTGCCACCATATACTGCTAGGTGTCACTGGTGGATTTTGGGAGCAATTAGAATGATTTAGATGATCGATCATTCTAGCTGTTCGAATCAGAAGAGTTCTGATCCATCGAAAGGAGTTTCGATGATGTCGATGATAGAGATCATGACATATCCCATTACCATACAGAACTGAACCTAACTGGGTCACACAAACAAGGGTTTGAATCTGGTGATCATCAATTGAACTGATCTAGTTCAATTGATCTGAATGAGATTCAATTAGGTTCAAGGAAAATCGTGCTAGCACTCGATTGAACCTAACGTTCTTCTTTTACTATCATAAATAAGTTGTCCTGACTGAGCCAAAAGGAGTTTGTGCTCAATCAGAGGCCTTCACTATGGTCTGACTGGAGGTTGTCCAAGTCAGAAAAGGTTGTCTTATTTTGTAAGACATTACCTGCCATTTTTGGTCACCTGCCATTTCTTGTTCTTTGACTTTGGTCAAAAGTCTGACCTTTGACTGGTCAAATGTTGACCATTGACACTTTGACTTTTGACCACATGTCATGCACCTATTGGAGAGCTGGTGGGGGCTTGTCCCCCTGCCAGAACCTGGCAAGGAGGAGGGCGCACGCCATTGAGGCGCCCAGGAGTCCCTTGTTGGACAGGGACTCCATCTCCTTTTTGGATTCCAATTAGAGTTCTCCTAAGAACCAACTTTGACTGGTCTTAGGCACCATCTAAGGAGGAATCCAGGGGACTCTATTCCCACCAATCAGATTTAGATCTGATTTCACAAAGGGTTGTGATTGGTTGGGAAGAAGAGGAGTTGGATCACACATAGTCTATAAATAAGACCCTGCGCCCAACTCAAAAAGGTAATTGCAATTTCCCATGCCCCAAGGCTGCCTCTCTCCCTCCTCCTCCATGCCAAGCCATCTTCTCCCTCTCCTCTCCATGTCCCAAAAGAAGTTTTGGGATCTTAGTTGGTGCAATCCAGATCAAGAGAAAGGCGATCAGAAAGCTAGAAGGCTGCGCTGCTGCAAAGGACAACTGCTGATCTTCAAAAGAGTTTTGAAGATCCTCCAGATCAGATCCAGATCTAATTTTTGGAGATGTGATAGAGAAGAAGAGGATCTCCAGATCCAGCCCGAGTGGATACCGGTAGAGGCCAGGCACTTGCGTGGCTAGATCCAGAACCTTCCGCTGCTTACAGGATCATCAACGGGTAATAGGATTACCCAATCAAGGTAAATTAAATTTGATTTAATTTATCTATATTTTATTTTAATTATTAAAATAATAAAAATCAGATCTGAAACATCTCAGATCTGATTTGGATCAAAGAGAAAAATTTTTGAAAATATATCTCTTGATCTGATCAGATCTGAACGAACCTGTCTGAAAAATCAGGATTTCCCTTCAATAGTAACCTGTGCACATTTAGATCAATTATCAGATTGACTATCCTTTTCACCAATAGCCATGCTTCAATCTATTCGCACATTGCTTGCTGTTGCAACCTATTTTGATTATGAAATATGAAAAATGGATGTGAAAATGATGTTCTTAAATTGATATCTTGACGAACATATCTATATGGAACAGCCGCTGGATTTCACATCCAGTGATACTGATCACAAGGTATGCAAGTTGCAAAGGTCCATATATGGACTTAATTAAGCATCTCGGAGCTGGAATATTTGTTTTAATGATATGATCAAATTATTTGATTTCATCAAGAATGAGGAGGAACCATGTATTTTCAGAAAGGTCAGTGAGAGCGCTATTATCTTCGCCGTACTGTATGAGGATGATATCCTCCTTATTGGGAATAATATTTGCATGTTGACTACAGTTAAAATATGGTTATCTAAAGAATTCTCCATGAAAGACCTAGGAGAAGCATCCTTCATTCTTGGAATCAAAGTCTATAGAGATAGACCGAATAGGATGCTAGGTCTTTCACAGAAGATGTACATAGAGGAACTGCTAAAGACGTTTAGCATGGAAAACTCTAAGAGGGGATTGGTACCCTTCAGACATGGCATTCATCTCTCTAAGAAAATGTGTCCCAACACATCAGAGAAGATTGAACGCATGAGCAAGATCCCTTATGCTTCTACAATAGGGAGCCTCATATATGCCATGTTATGTACATGACCTGATATGGCCCTTGCTGTGAGTGTCATAAGCAGATATCAGTTAAATCCAGGAGAAGAACACTAGACTTCTATGAAATATATCCTTAAGTACTTAAGAAGATCTAAGGATATGTTCTTGGTTTTTGGTAATGGAGAACTCAAAGTCCAAGGGTATACAGACTTAGATTTTATGTCTGATATAGTTGATCGAAAGTCGACATCTAAAAATTTGTTTATGTGTAATGGTGGTGCTTTCAGTTGGAAGAGTTTCAAACAGACAGTAATAGCAGATTCCACCATAGAAGCAGAATACATCGTTGTGTCAGAAGCTGTAAAGAAGGCATTCTGATCCAAGAAGTTCACTGCAGAGATCAGAGTGATGCCATTAGATGCCATTTCTCTGTACTATGATAATAATGGATCTATATCCCTTGCTAAGGAGCCGAGGTCTTATCAAAAATTCAAACACATTGAGCGGCGATACCACCTCATCCATGATTACCTCGAGGTCAAAAGAGTCGACTCCACAGACAATGCGGCAGACCCACTTACAAAGTTATTGGGCAGTATAAGATCGAAACCCACCTTAAGAAGATGGGACTTAGATTCGTAGCTAATTTGCTTTAAGTTAATTGCGAGTTTGTTAGATATGTGTGCCCTAGAAGCCAAAATTGGCTGACACTTGTTATACACTTCTAAGGACAAAATTATAATTTTAACTATAAATAATAAAATTGATTATTTTCTATCATAATGTGTACTTAGTGTCTGTGATACATTCCTTGCGTTAATGACAATGATAGTTTTTAATTTCAAGAGTTGAAAATTTAAGACATGAATTTTCATTATTAACTCATAAAATGCTCCTGACCGTAGGATCATCATAAGGACGGTGATTGATCTAGAAGGTTGGTGTGCAATTGCTTCTTTATAGTAGATGAGTCTTGAGTCTACGGTGTAGAGACATCAGAGCGAGAGCATAGATACTTGTTAGAGAATGAGGGCACTGAGGGTGACCACCTCGAGCAGTCATTAGGAAGTCTACCTTCTCGTCGATGATTGGCTTGAAGCTGCAGTTGTGTATCTGATTCTTTGACCTGAGGTGCATTGGCAGTTCACCTTGAGGGTGTTATAGTCTGACTACACCATAACTTGGTCTCCTAGCTATTCGAAATCCTGAGGTGTATGTTGTCTATAGCATGTTCATTGTAGGAATTGGATTGCACCAATAGGGAATCTATCTACCTCGGTAGATGAGAAGTAGCCCTATAATGATCATGAAAATCAAGTGCATAAGCCCATGGCCATGATAGAGTGAAATAATAGAAAGAGTTTCTATTAAAATTTTCACATTGGACTTGAATCAAATGATTAATCATAGATGGATATTAGGATTTGACAATATTACCTTAAGCCCAATCCAGTCTGGGCTCAAGATAGAAGAACTTAATCACATAGGTAACTGCACTAAGAGGTTCATTTTTAGTTCTGATGGATTGCCACCATATGTTGCTAGGTGTCATTGGTGGATTTTGGGAGCAATTAGAATGATTTAGATGATCAATCATACTAGTTATCTGAATCAGAAAAGTTCTGATCCATCGAAAGGTATTTCGATGATGTAGATGATAGAGATCGTGACATATCTAATTACCTTATGAAACTGAACCTAACTGGGTCACACAAATAAGGGTTTCAATTTGGATATCATCAATTATACTAACCTAGTTTAATTGATTTGAATTAGATTCAATTAGGTTCAAAAAAATTATGCTAGCACACGATTGAGCCTAATGTTCTCCTTTAATTATCATTAAAGTTTATCTCAACTGAGCCAAATATGTCTGGGCTCACTCAAGTTCCTTTACTTGGTCTGATTGAAGTTTGTTCAGGTTAGAAAAGGAATGTCTTAATTTATGAGATGAATTTGAGATAACACCTGTCATTTTTCGTCACCTGCTAAATCCTGTTTTGGACATTTGGTCAAATATTGACCTTTGACACTTAGACATCTGCCCATGTGTCAAGCCATCATAGGAGATAGTTTTTAGACCAGTCCATCTGCTAAAAAGTAGATGGATAAGGGGTGCATGCCTAGGGAGGCATGCCCCTATGGATAAAGCATCTGGAGTCTCGTACAGATGGGACTCCAGTTGCTTCGGGGATTCTACTTGGATGGTGCCTAGAAGACTGCTTTGACCCAGTCTTGGTGCCATCTAAGGATGATTCATAGGGGCTCTAATCTGATTGGATCAGATGATGTCATCCCATCAATCAGATTTAGATCTGATTGCATAGAAAGCCATGATTGGTCGGGATAATGTTGCACTGCATGGCATAATAGGATCTATAAAAACCCTATCTACCCCAAGATCAAAGATGCTTGACCCATTGCCCATGCGATAAGGTTGCCCCTCTTCCTCCTCCATGCCACCTTTAGGTTTTCTCTCTCCTATCCATGCCCAAGAATTTTTGGGTACAAGTTTGGTGCAATCTAAGCAAGAGAAAGGCAACAGGAAAAGGAAGAAGGCAGCACTACTGCAAGAGACAACTCACATCTTCAAAAGGAGTTTTGAAGATCTTCAAAATCAGATCCAGATCTAATTTTTGGAGAAGTGATAAAGAACGAGGAGATCTCCAGATCCTATTCGAGTGGATACTGATAGAGGTCGGATACTTATGTGGCTAGATCCAGAACCTCAGGCAGACATCAGGATCATCATAAGGTAATCAGATTATCCGCAATAAGATAAAATTAAATTAGATTTAATTTATTCTTTATTTTATTTTATTTTATTTTATTAGATAAATAATATTATATCTAAAAAATCTTAGATCTGATCTAGATTCAAAAGAAAAATTTTTAAAATATCTCTCTTGATCCAATCAGATCTGAATGAACCTAACCCGAAAAACTAGATTTTCCCTTCAACTTACTTATGTAATGAACTTTAATTTTAATGCAATGATTTTTGTTTCATTTTCCTTTCTATATTCCACTTTGGTTTGATGCTTACTAATTCTCTTTATTTTTCTTATCGTGCCCGATGTTGACGTCATCTCGAAGTAGTAACTTCAGTTCTGCATCTTGTGTGTTTGTCCCCCTTATTTATAAACAAAGATTTTTGAACTCAATTTGAAGCATCTATGAGCTAGGAGTCTTTATATTCATAGTTTACCTCCTATTTGAGAATCAATCAGAGGACTTTGGTCTCCCATGGGGGCTCTTCATCCAAGTCAGGACAAGGTCCTTCTTTTATTCTTGACGTAGTAGGCTATCTTCCTTGCTAGGATGAGATACTCCTTCTATTTCTAATAAGATTACTGGGACACAAAAGAACCATTGGGAGGATCTTTTTTTGTTACCTCCTATTTAAGAATTGGAGGTCTTTACTCTCGCTTGGATGAAGTTAACCTCTTATCTTAAATAATCGGAGGTCTTCATCCTTGCTACGATGAGGTTAACCTTCTATCTTAAATAATCAGAGATCTTCATCCTCGCTACGATGAGGTTAACCTCCTATCTTAAATAACTAGAGGCCTTCTCTTTCGCTTGAGAATGAAGTTCGACTGAGCAATTTCCTGTCATTGCATGATTTTACACTAAAGGCAAAATCGTTAAAGTAAAAGAATTTTATTGAAATGAGATTATTGATAGTATGTTCATAAGTTTTCTGAATTCCATGGTCGTGGAAGCGTTTTCCCTTCGAGCTCTTTTAGATAGTATGTTCCTGATCGGACAATTTTCATGACCTCATAGAGGCCTTCCTAGTTCAGGGCAAGCTTTCATTGACTTTGTGGTTAAGAGATATCTGCTTTTCGCAGCACCAGATCTCTAACTTTGAGGACTTTACTTCTGACTCTAGAGTTGTAATACTGAGCCATCTTTTGTTTGTAAGCTACCATTCAAATTTGGGCTCTCTCATTTTTCTTCTAGCAAGTCAAGATTCGCTCTGAAGTCCTATGAGTTATCCTATTCATTGAAGCCTTCAACTCATGCCGAGAAAAGTCCAAGCTCGACTAGTATTATTGCTTCAGTTATGAAAGCTAGGACAAAAAAGGTTTCTCCAGTTAGCTGTCTTTGAGTGATTATATAAGTCTAGAGAATATGATAGAGTTCATCCACCCATGTTCCTTTTGCCCTTTCGAGTCTTGCTTTAATCCCCTATAATAGGGTCCTGTTTGTTACCTCGGCTTCATCGTTTGCCTTTGGGTGAGCTATTGATGTAAAATGATGAGAGATGTTCAGATCTTGACAAAACTCAGCAAATTTTGCTTTCGCAAACTGACATCTATTATCCATAATGAGAGTCTTTGGTAGGCTGAATTTACAGACTATTGATTTTTAGATGAAGTCTTGTACTTTAGCTTTAGTGATCTTTGCCAGGGGTTCAGCTTCAATCCACTCGGTGAAGTAATCCATCACCACTAGAAGAAATTTTTACTATCCAAATGCCAAGGAAAAGGGCCCAAGTATGTTCATCCCTCACTGTGCAAATGACCAAGGAGCGCTCAGAGGTGTGAGTTGTAAAGTCGGATTTCTTTGAATATTGGCATTTCTCTAACATTGATCACATCTCTTCACATAATCAGTGGTATCTTGTTGCATAGTCGGCCAGTAGTATCCTTGTCAGAGTAGTTTATAAGATAGAGATCTTGCCCCTAGATGATTTCCATAAATTTCTTCATGAACTTTCCTCAGAGCATATTCGGCTTCAGAAGGCTGGAGATATTTCAGGAATAAAGAACATGATCTCTTGTATAATTTATTTTCATATAGAACATAATGAGATGCTTGATTTCTCAACTTCCAAGCTTCCTTAGGATCCCGTGGGAGTGTGCCCTCTTTAAGGTATAAAATAAGTGGGTTGATCTAGCTAGGCTCAGGGTCAACCTGCATCACAGTTTTTGATTCTTTTGAGCTTGGATGTTGCAGAACTTCGAAGAAGACCTCTTTTGGCAATTCACTTGGAGTTAGAGTAGCTAAATTGGAGAGGAGGTCGGCTCTAGTATTTTCTGCTCTAGGGATCTACTGAATGTCAAAGCTGCTAAGGGCTAAGATCAAGTTTCTAACTTTTTTCAAGTACTTCTTCATACTTTTCTCTTGAGCTTCATAACTACAATTAACTTGTCCCACCATCAATTAAGAATCACTATAGACTTTCACATGATTTGCTTTTAATTCTTTGGCCACTCTTAATCTTGTGATCAAAGCTTCATATTCCACTCCATTATTTTTTACAAAAAATTCAAAGCATATCGTGTATTCGGCAATAATTCCTTTCGAATTGATTATAATCAGGCCTATGCTTGCCCCTAAAGCGTTAGATGCACCATCAACATATAGAGCCCAGAAGTCTTTAAGAAGATCTACTTTTTTCTCTATGAAGTTTTCTACAAATTGAAAGTACCAACTTCTTGATGCTCAAGCTCGGTTGGATCAGGGATGGTGCATTCTACTATAAAGTTGGCCAATATCTGAGCTTTAATGGATGGCCATGGTTGAAAATTGATGTCAAATTTGGTGAGTTTGATTGCCCATTTTGCTATTCTTCCAAAAGTATCGGACTAGTGAAGAACTATTTTAACGGATTGATCAGTGAAGAGTGTGATTGTATGTCCCTAAAAGTAAGGTCGGGGCTTTCTTGCTGCAATCAACAAAGCATAGGTTAGCTTTTTCAATTTCATATATCTTATCTCTACATCCCTTATAACTTAGCTTATATAGTAGATAGGCTTCTAAATTTTCATCTTTTCTTTGATTAGGATAGCTCCAATTGCTGTAGGTGACACCGCCAGATAAAGAAATAATTCTTCACCAGATTTGGGCTTAGCAAGGAGAGGAGGTGAGCTCAGATAGTTCTTCAGTTCTTCAAAAGCATGCTGACATTCAAGAGTCCTGCAAAAGTTCTTTGGTTGCTTGAGTACTTAGAAGAAGGGCATGCAATGTTTAGCTAATCTTGAAATGAACCAATTCATAGTTGCAACCTTTCCTATCAAGCATTGGACCACTTTTATTATTCTTGGTGCAATCATTTCTTGAATAGCCCTGATCTTCAAGGGTTTTCTTCAATGCCACGTCTTGACACCGTAAATCCCAAGAACTTTCTCGAGGTTACTTCGAAGGCATATTTAGTTGGATTCAGCTTCGTCTTATACTTTCGAAGTGTGTTAAAGGTCTCCTAAAGGTCGATGATATGATTCATTAAAGATCGACTTTTGACTAACATGTTATCTATATAAACTGCCATATTATGGCCAATTTGCTCTTTGAATATCTTGTTCACTAGGCATTGATAGGTGGCACCTGCATTCTTTAGTCCAAAGAGCATAATCTTGTAATAGTAAAGATCATGGTGAGTAATAAAAGTAATTTTTTCATCATCCTCTAGTGCCATCCAGATTTGATTGTAATTGGAGAAAGCATCCATGAAAGTGAGGAGCTCATGGCCCGAGGTTGCATCCACTAGTTGGTCAATTCACGATAAGGGATAGCTATCCTTTGGGCAGACTTTATTCAAATTTGTGAAGTCTATATACATCCTCCACTTGCCATTCGTCTTCCTAATGAGAACCACATTTGCAATCCAATCTGGATAGAATACCTCTCGGATGAATTAAGCTTTAAGGAGCTTATCGACCTCATCCACAATGGCTTTCTGCCACTCTAGTATAAAGCTGTGCTTCTTTTACTTTACTGATCATCATTTTAGATCCACTGCCAGATGATGCTCCATCATTTCCACATCGATTCCAAGCATATTCGTAGGTATCCAGGCAAAGACATCAACATTCTTTTGTAAGAAGGTGACAAGCTGCTTCCTGATTTCCTCTTTTAGGTTAGAGCAAATTTGAATAGTATGATCATTGTTTCCATCATTCAAAGAGACTACAACAAAGTAGTTGATTGATTCCCCTCGTTCTTTAGTGAGGTCATCATTGGTATCAAGCTCATCCACTAGACAATATTCTGCCTATCTTCCCTCTTGCAAGGCAATGGTGTAATAGTGTCATGCCACAGCCTAATCCCTTCTAAGTTCTCCAATCCTGAAGTTTGTCAGAAACTTCATCTTTAGGTAATAGATTGAAATCACAGCCTGAAGTATATTTAGACCAAGTTAGCCAAGAATCACATTGTAAGCTAAGGGAGCCTTCATTACTAGAAAATCAACTTGGGCCTTTGATTGCCTTAGGTACCGACCTACCATAATAGACAAAGTAATTTTTTCCTCAATCGACATTGCATCATCGATGAATCCCTTATTGATCCCATACGATTATTAGGTATAGACATTTTAGAGAATGCATCGTAAAATAAAATATCAGCAGATCTTTCATTATCAATCAAGATATGGCGTACATTATAGTCAGCAATATTTAAAGTAATTATAACAGCATCATTATATAGGAACTGAACTTTCTGTGTATCTTCTTCAGTGAAAATGATGGATTCTTTAGTCCTCTGCCTCCTTGCTAGCTCCACTGATCCACTGGTTTTTTTTTACTGATATCCCCCAGCAATAGTGTTGATGATTTCAAGTGGAGGCCAATCTCCTTATGGCTCATCTCTTTGAGGTGATTCAGACTGCAGTAGGGCTCTTGGCCGATCTTTTCTTTTTTCTAGCTGACGTCGGAGGAATTGGTCTAGGCAGCCTCTTTTGATTAGCTCCTCGATCTCGTCTTGAAGTTGGATGTATTCCTCAATATCATGACCATGGTCATAATGGTAGAAGAAGTACTTGTTGGGGTTGTGCTTGGCTGGGTGAGTCTTCATTCTCTTTAGCCTCGATAGATGCTCCTTTATTTTTAATGGCACTTGGATCTTAGGAGCATTCAAAGGAGCATAATTATGGAATTATCGAGAGGAAAGTTCTGCTGCTCCCTCCGATCAGGGCTTCTCTGTTGGCAAGCTCGTGGAGGGGTCCGAGGTCATCTACGCTTAGGTGGGGTTCTAGAGTGCAACCAAGCTTCACTCAGCTTCTCAACAATTATGGGCTTGTTAGATTCACCCGCCTTCCACTTTTCCACAGCTTCTTCATCCTTTAGTTTGAAGGCCTCCTCCTCTTGAGTGTATCCTTCTATCCGGGCCAACATGTTGGCAAAATTTTGGAGGTACTTCTTATCCAAAGAGAATAAGAGATCTTTCTTCTGGAGGCCATCCTTTAGTGCAGCCATTGCAACAGATTTATCCAAGTTTTAGACCTCCAAGGTAATAGTATTAAAGTGACTAACATAACCTCGGATGGACTTTCCTTTTTTCTGCTTGATATTGACAAGGGAGTCCGAACTTCATCTCTAATGCCGACTGCTGATGAAATAAGCCACAAACAGATGGCTCAGCTAGTAAAAAAAAGATTATACCTGGTTTAAGACTCGAGTACCAATTTCTCGTTGCTCCTTTCAAAGTGGAGGGGAAGGCTCTACACAAATTAGCGTCAGGTGCATCATGGAGCAGCATCATAGTCTTGAAAGCTTGGAGGTGGTCAACTGGATCAGTGATTCCATCATAACTTTCAAACTAGGAGAGTTTGAAGTTCTACAGGATGGACTCCTGCATGATACGAGCAGAGAAAGGGGGGTCCGTATAGACATCATCATAGAGAGCAAGGGCAATGTGGCAGAGTTCATTAATTTGTCGGTTTATTTCTTAAAATTTTTGATCGAGAATATCATCATGATCATGGATCTCAAAGCATGGCTGGCTAGAGTGGGGTAGTGATTCCCTAGGGGTTGAATCATGATCAGAATAAGGACTCTCCGCTCTCTGCTTTCCCTTCATCGGAGTCACCAGTCGGCATGCCATGACTTGTAGGTGGTTAGATTCTATTTGTTGGAGTTCAAACACAGCTTCTATATCTATTAGCAAGTCATGCACATTGGGATGTAGAACTTGGAGTTAGGTAGGCCAAACTTAGAGATTGGCTTTTGGATGGTAGGTGGCAAACCTATAACTTGGTTAAAATCTATTGGTGCTATCTCCAATAGCTTCGAGGAGTTTGGCCAACTTTGAGAAATTTGGCCATCTTCGAAGTTGGCTAGGGATTGACGGAAGCATTCAAGCTAGAGGTCAGAGAGGGAATTGTTGAACTTTCCAAATTATTATCAAACTTTCTAAAGGAGTTCAACCATCTTTGAAATCGACTAGAAGTCGAAATAGGTGAACTTCTTGCTGGTGCCATTCACTTTGCTTTTAGAAGCATTGCTGTCTTCAAAATCGGCCTGAAGTTTGGACTGAAGTAGTGCTATAATTCATTGTCCGTGGAATGGTTGCTATTCTGGATTGAAAATTAGATTTGTGCTGACGACGAAGTTCTTTCACTGTTCAAACTCGTCTGGTCGATGTGCATGATACAGGTTGGCTAAATCCACTATTGTCAGAAAGGGATGATTGAATTCAGCCACACTCAAGTTCTGGCACTATCCACAAAGTAGGACAAAGAAGTTCACTTGGAATAGAATCTGACTGAGGAGGAATTCGGCTGGGTGAGGTTCTTGCTATAAGGTTAATGAGATATGCTGTATGCTATAAAGAAATTTGGCCGCACTCACTCAAGGTCTGCCATAGATGAAATTGGATTGCTAATTGGCTCAATTTCATTAATCAATCAAGCTGAGATCAAGTCTAATTAAATTATATTTAATTAAAATTGATTTGAATTTAATTTGGTTAAGTCTAATTGATTTATAAGATAAGCCAATTGCAAGAAAGAACAAGTCCTATTTTAATTAGAACTTGAGTGCATCTAATTCTAATTTGATTAAAAATTAAATTAGATTTAAATTTAATTAAATTTAATTTAATTAGGTTTCTAATTGAATTAGAATTGTCTATTAATTAGGTTGACTTAAAACTAATTTGAATTGGGTTCAAATGGTCTTGGCCTAGTCAAAATAGGATAGTCCTAGTTAGAATAAGACTCCTCCTTTCCTTATGCCACCTAAAAGCCCATGCCTATACATTTATTTTTAGATTTTTTACATGATTTCTCCATGCCTAAGAGAGGTTTTCTATGGCCCAAATATCTGAAGGTTTTGGATTTAAATTTGAATTAGTCAAATTTAGAAAGTTGTTTTGGTTTAAACTCTATTTGATTGAGTCCATAAAAACTAAAACACCCTCCCTCTTCCACACCACTTATTCTTTTTATGCACCACTTTTTTCTAAGGTTTTTCCATGTGATTATACCTTCCTTTGGATGTGGGGTTCTAGGGGTTCATGCAAAATATTTGGGAGGAGGGTTCATACAAAATATTTAGGAGGAGGTCCAAGAGTTTGGACACCCCCCCCCGCCAAAACTCCTCCTTGGTTCCTTAAAGGACTAGGTTTTGACCTAGTCCTCCTAATATGTTGGGATGGCACTTTTAAGGGGAATTTGTGTGTGAGAACCCTGGTTTATTCCATGAAAAAATAGATGAGAGAAAGGGAGAAGGCATGGTGGTTTTGGGCGCCCATCTTCTTGAAGGAGAATATTCAATTAAGACATCAAAAGTTGATGTCTTGAAGAGACAAAGATAGGAAAGAGGATCGTCTTCTCTAGCATTTTCTTTGGATCTTTTTCTTCTCCATCTCTTTAGATTATTTTTATGAGAAAGATTAGAAAGAAAGGGAGAGGAAGTGGAGGATGGATGCTCCAAATTGTTGGGGCATCAGGGTCTCTTTTGGACATGATTTGATCATGTCCTGATGAGAAGAAAGAGAAGAGAAGATGGTCTTCTCTTAGGATTCTTTTGAGAATTCTTTCTTCTTAATTTTTGTATGATTTTTTTATGAGAAAAATCAGAGAGTAAGAGATTGAAAATATGAAAAAAATTTTAGAGGAGGTCTCCTCTTGTCCTGACATGGAGATGTCTTCAAAACATCAACGGTTGTTGTCCTAAAAGAGAAGATGTGTCCTCTCTTAATTAGATTTTTTTCTTAAGTTTTTATTTTTGATTTTTGAAAGATCCAAGGATTGAATTTCTTCCTTAATCCTCCTCGTGTTCTTCATATCTTGGAGAGTTCAAGAAATTCAAAGAATATTTTTTTTGATTAACCATCAAGAGGGATTCACGATAAGCTAGCAATTCGATTAGATCTTCATTCGACGAACCTCCGATTTATGTTACAGCTTTGTGTGGACTATCCATAGAGGTCAGACATGCGGTGTGGCTCCAAGCAATAAAAGATAATAATAAAATTGAACTGTGGTGTTCTTGACCTGTGAAAAGGTATAAGATTCGATCTTTTATCTGACCTAGATATGATCTAGATTTTTCTAGAACTATTCTAGATCTAGATATTGATTTGATCAATACCAACCAATCTAATTTTGATTTCTAGATTTATGTATGTATCATGACATATTGTATGTCTTAGATGTAGAGTTTAGTGATTAGATCACATGCATAATTAGATTAAATAGTTTAATCTATGTCTTCTGCTGCTTCTTAATTCAAAAAAAATTTTGAAATGTATGCATGAAATCTTGAATGTTTTCCAATAGTGGTGTTAGAGCATCTAGGTTCTTTTACGACATGATAATATTTTTTATTAAAATAAATCTAATAATTTAACCTTGAAGATCGCATATACTGATCATAAGGTTGTCCTATTATACCCCTTACAATAAAAAGGTTGTTCTAATATGTGCTGATCTAAATTTTTGAATCATGAATAAGTTAGATATGATCTAAAAAAAATTATGATTTATTTTTTTAATCTTAAATAAAAATTAAATAGATGTTAGATCTATTTTAGATTATTTAGATTAGATCTAAATAATATCGGATCGCATATACTGATTATAAAGTTGTCCGACTGTAAGATTTATCCATTATAGTGAAGAGGTTGTTCTAGTATATACTGACCTAAATAACCTAAATTATATATATATTAGATATGATCTAAAATAATTTAAAATTTATTTTTAGATTTTAAATCCAAAATTAAATAATTTATGATCTGATTTTGATCATTTACATGAGATCTATATGATGTGTTTCATATTTTCATCTACATCCTCTAGTTGCATATGTTGATATGTAGCTTTATTTTTGAATCTAGAATTTATATATTTGATATATTTATTTTATAAAATTTAAATTAAGAACTAACTTTCTGTAAAATTTTATATTTAAAATTTTGGGATATGATCTAAACATTGAAATAAATCAGATCTAAAATCATGAATTGAATTTGATTCAATGTAAATTATTTACATTTAAAAATATTTCAAAAGTTGAAATAAAAAACTAGTTTTGAGATTTTGAAGCCCAACCCATAAGCCTTGAACTTAATTAAGAATTAAGTGATTATTTAGGATCTATGTTTGTGAGAAGATTCTAAGATAATTTTATAAAACATCGGTTAAAGGGTAATGAATTAACTGGGTTAGACCAAGGGTTAGATTAAATATGGACTAAGTTAAGAAATTGATCAGACCTAATTAATAGTTAACTAGGATAAGGTCATTTCTTTTCTATAAATTAATTCAATAGTTGTAGTTGATCAAAGTCCATACATCTAATAACTGGATACTGATTGTAGCTCAGTGGTTGAGCACGAGTCTTTAGGTAAATTGAATCAAAACTGATAAACTGATTGGTGTCTAAGGTAAGTCTGGCATTTTTAGATCGGTGGTTTTTAATTAGCAGCCCACTTACCTCATCATTACTGATGGTGTCTAAGACAAGCCTTGATAGACCCTCCCATCGATCTCACTTACCTGGCTAGTGTGGTTAATCAGCCTTTGATTATATTGCTTATTGATTCATGCTAACCAATGTCACATAAAAAATTAGTGAGATTGATTTTATTCAGTGAGATTGATCTAGGTGCCCATGGACCTAAATTGATCCTAATCCTCATCAATGACTTGAGAAGTCAATGGAAGGATTTAATTTGATGAAGTCAGTGAAAGAAATTTGGTCCATGTCTTCTTAATCCTTAAATCATAAATAAATTTAAATCCTCTAAAATTATTAAGTTCTTAAAATTATAAAGTTATAGGGATAACTAAGTCATAGACTCCTATTAAGTTGGATGATAATGGATCCATTAACTTAATAATTATTGGAGGCCTAAAGGCTTGGTGCTTATTGTCTAATGGAATTATTATTCATAATATGATAACTTGGAAGGATTTCTCAAATGGTGGTTAGGTTGACCAACCAAAGTTGGGCTTAATCATTCATTTGTTAGATGCACCAAGTATAGTCATGTTAATGGTTGGACCAAACTGGATCCTTACAATGGAAGCCAAAATTTATTGATTAGATTTCTGAGGTAAAATTTAATTACTAGAAGTTATTTAATAAAATAATTAATTAAAGAACTTACCCGTAGATGCACATGGGTTGATCGGCTAAAGTCGAGCTTGTGTGTAGTTTATGTGGATTCTAGTACCTACTAAAAAATTAAAGTAATTTTTTGAATTAGAGGTAGAGGCTACCAATTTAAATAAAATAGTGAGAGAACCTTTAGACTAAAGTTCAAGTCTCTAGGCTTAAAATAATTTATATATAATAGATTATTATTTTCTTTTCTATTCTGATTATGGCTAAATCCTAATTGCTCCGATCACTGTCAGACAGTGATATACTTATGGAATTCAACTTCGATAATTAGTATCAGAAGTTGATTTTGGTTCAACAGTATGAATAGATTTGTGCTGGAGCTTCTAAGTCCAGTCAAAATAAAAGATCTAAGACTAACCAAATTTAGGCAGAGTGCTTCTACCATAGAAAGCAATGTCATAGGAAGAAGAATTATTTTGATTCCTTTGACCCCAATGTTAGATATGTGTCCTCTAAAAGTCAGAATTGGTTGACACTTGTAATACACTTCTAGAGGCAAAATTATAATTTTGACTATAAATAATAAAATAGGTTATTTTCTATTACATATGTGTATTTAGTATCTGTGATACATCCCTTGAGTTAATGATAATGATAATTCTTATTTTCAAGAGTTGAAAATTTAAGATAAGAATTTTCATTGTTAACTCATAAAATGCTTCTGACCGTAAGATCATCATGAGGATGGTGATTGATCTGGAAGGTTAGTGTATAATCACTTCTTTATAGTAGATGAGTCTTGAATCAAAGGTGTGGAGACACTAGAGCGAGAGTATAGGTACTCGTTAGAGAACGAGGGCACTGAGCGTGACCACCTCAAGTAGTCATAAGGAAGCCTATCTCATCGATGACTGAGTCAAAGCTGCAGTGGTGTGTCTAGTTCTTTGACCTGAGGTGCATCGACAGTTCACCTTGAGGGTGTTGTAGTTTGACTATACCATGACTCGATCTCCTAGCCATTCGAAATTCTGAGGTGTATGTTGGCTATAACATGTTCATTGTAGGAATTAGATTGCACAAAGAGAAAATTTATCTACCTTAGTAGAAGAGGAGCAGCCCTATGATGATCGTGAGAATCAAGTCCATAAGCCCATGGCCATAGCAGAGAGTGAAATAATAGAAAGAGTTTCTATTAAGATTTTCACATCAGACTTGAATCGAATGATTAAATCATATGATAGAAATTAGGGTTTGATGAGTTTACCTTAACCCTAATCTGATCGGGGCTTAAGATAGAAGAACTTAATCACACAAGTAGCTGCACCAAGAGGTTCTTTCTCAATTTTGATGGATTGCCACCATATACTACTAGATGTCACTGGTGGATTTTAGGAGCAACTAGAAGATTTAGATGATCGATCATTCCAGTTGTTTGAATCAAAAGAGTTCTAATCCATCGAAAGAAGTTTTGATGATGTCGATGATGGAGATCATGACATATCCCATTACCATATAGAACTGAACCTAATTGGGTCACACAAATAAGGGTTTCGATTTGGATATCATCAATTGGACTAACTCAGTTTAATTGATTTGAATTAGATTCAATTAGGTTCAAAAATCATGCTAGCACACGATTGAACCTAACGTTCTCCTTTTTCTATCATTAAAAGTTGTCTCGATTGAGCCAAATATATTTATGCTCACTCAGGTACCTTTACCTGATCTGACTAGAGCTTGTCCAGGTCAGAAAAGAATTGTCTTAATTTATGAGATAAATTTGAGACAACACTTATCATTTTTTGTCACCTGCTAATTCTTGTCCTTTGACTTTGGTCAAACATTGACCTTTGACCCTTGGATATCTACCCATATATCATACACCCATAGGAGAGACTTATTGACCAAGTCCACCTACCATTTGGTAGGTAGATGGAGGGTGCATGCCTAGGATGTCATGCACCCCATGTGGATAAACACTGGAGTCCCATACGGATGGGACTCCAGGTTGCTTCTTGGATTCAAACTAGGTGACCCTTACCTATAGACTTTGACCAGTCTAAGGCACCATATAAGGATGAATCTATGGGGCTCTCATCTAATTGGATCAGATGATATCATGCCATCAATCAGATTTAGATTTGATTGCATGAAGCAATGCGATTGGCCAGGATGATGCAGCACTGCATGGTGCAGCAGGGTCTATAAATAAACCCTATTTGCGCCCAACCTAAAAAGAGTTCCTCTTAGCCCACACTCCAAGGCTTCCCCCCTCCCTCCTCCATGCCATCTTCTGACCATCTCTCTCCTCTCCACGCCCAAGGAAGTTGGGCTTCAGTTTGGTGCGATCCAGGCAAGAAAAGGGTGACGAGAAAGGAAGAAGGCAGCACTGCTGCAGAGATGACTGCTGATCTTCAAAAGGAGTTTTGAAGATCCTTCAAATCGAATCTAGATCTAATTTTTGGAGAAAAGAAAGAGAAGGAGAAGATCTCCAGATCCAGTCTGAGTGAATATTAGTAGAGGCCAGGCACTTGCGTGGCTAGATCCAAAACCTTAGGCAATCAGCAGGATCATCAACGGATAATCAGATTACCCAATATCAAGGTAACATTAAATTAGATTTAATTTAATTTAAATTTTTTATTTATCAGATTATAAAATTAGATCTAAAAAATGTCAGATCTAATTTAGATCTAAGAAGAAATTTTTGAAATATGCCTCTTGATCCAATCAGATTTAAACGAACCTGACCCGGGAAAATCTGATTTTCCCCTTCAACTGGTATCAAAGCCAGGTTGCATAAAATTTATTTAGATCTAATTTAATCTAATAAATTAGTGATTTTAGATATCATATGAGATGTAATTTGATCTAAAATGAAAAAATTAGAAAATTAAAATTAATTAATCTTGATCTAAAATGTATGAGATATATAACTAGACTAGGAATAGAATTATTCTATGTGTAGTCTAGTATAATCATAATTTTTATTTGATTAATTATGATTTTAAGATCTATTTATTTATTATTTTTTTATATTATAAATGATATAATCAGATTTAAAAATAAAAAAATAAATTAAATTAAATTTGTTCATATGAGATTTGATAGTTGCATGTTTAGACTAGCTGTAAAATAGTTCTACAAAAGGTTTAGATTAAATTTTATTTGTTGTGATCAAATTTAAATTTAATTTTTTAGATGATTATGAGATAATTTAGATCTAAAAAATATGCATGAAATGATGTATGCAAAATATGTTTTAATTAGATCAATTTTTATATGAGATATATGCTTAGATCCAATTAGTTTTGTAGATTAGTTGTATTTTTTATTAAGGCATTCCCCTTGGCCATCCGATCATAAGAACAAAGTAGGATTTAAAAATCCTCTCCTCCCATTCGATGGAGTGTTTTTATGATGTGTAGGGGTGCTGTGCATTCATCCTTAATCAAAAATTGAAAACTTACTTTCTGCAAAATCCTAGATCCTGAAATCTTAGGATCTTATTTACATGTTTTGTTTATGAATCCTAAACTTAATTAAGAATTAAGATTATAAAACATATTAGGTCTAAAATTAAAAATTTTTAGATTTAAGATATGTTCATAAAATTAGGTTCGGGCTTAGGTAGCTCAATTAGGTCTAAGCGGTTGATCAAATCGAATCAAGAGTTGGTTAGATGGGATCAACAATGCTTAAATTGACCAGCCTAATAGGATTAAGTCTAGGTCAAAATCGAGTCACGTGAGTGATCGATCAAGCTAAGACCTAATTAGGCTTAGTGGTTAGAGTCTGGATTGTAGGCTAACCCAATTGGTTCTAGCTCAATAATTTAGTGTCTAAGGTAAGTTTGGTGGATACGATCGACTAGTTTTTAATTGGAAGCTACTCGACTCAAATGCATTCTTATCGAGTTAATGGCATATCCCTTCCACCAATCTCACTTACCTGGTATGTTTGTTGACCTAGTTCTGATCTGAGGTGGTCAATAATCTGAGCTAACCCATGCCACTAGGTTAGCCATAATGGTTATGACTATGTCAAGTCTAGTTTAATGAGACCTAAATCAAATCTCCCTAAGAAAAGATTAAGTCAAGGTCTTCCACCATTGTAGATATGCGAGCCCTTCCCGAGGTTGATTGTTCTCGACTGATTATAGTGGTTCAGTTGCATCAAAAGGATGCAACCATGTCTATTAGGCACTGGATGTTACAGGCTGGAGGATAGATTGGGCTCAATATTCTAGATATGGTGAGAGGTCCAATTAGAAATCCAATCTATGCAAATGGTAGATCTAACTTAACTAAAGAGTGGATCAATATTTCGGACACGGTGAGATTCATGAATTAGAGACCAAGTTAGGGTGCACCATGATTAGAGAATCATTGAACAAGAGTTGTTCATTCATTGGCCAACCCATCACCAATAACTGTTAGGTGAGGTGATGAGTAAGTCGATGGGACTGCACCAGCCACTAGAAATCAGTAATCATGGAGATTTTTGCTTCTCTACAAAGTGTAAGGATCTAAAAAAATAGTGAGAGCTAATTTATTTAAAAATAAAATCTCTAAATAAATTGGTTAAGTCTTAATTACAATATGTAACTAGAAACTTTGACTCTCTACAGAAAAATGTCTGCATCCAATCCACTAGCACGTATCCTGGACACCCATAGACTGATCGGACCAAATTACAAGGATTGGCTCCAAAACTTTAAAATTATTTTAGATTCTGAGAAGTTAACTCATGTATTGGATCAGGACCCTCCCACCTTACCAGCTCGTCCATTCGCTGAGCAGAGAGCGTCTCTGGATAAATGGATGGATGAAGATAACAAGGCCAGATACTACATGTTGGGCTCAATGTTTGATGAACTTCAGTGCCAACATGATGAAGGGAAATCCTGATTTTCCGGTCCAGGTTCGTCCAGATCTGATTAGATCAAGAGATATATTTCAAAACTTTTCTCTTGATCTCAATCAGATCTTGATATGTTTCAGATCTGATTCTTATTATTTTAATAAATAAAATAAAACAAGATAAATTAAATCAAATTCAACTTACCTGATTTGGGTAATCCTATTACCCTGTAGATGATCCTGATTGCAGCGGAAGATTCTGGATCTTAGCCACGCAAGTGCCTGGCCTCTACTGTATCCACTCAGGTTGGATCTGGAGATCCTCTTCTTCTCTATCACACCTCCAAAAATCAGATCTGGATCTGATCTGGAGGATCTTCAAAACTCTTTTGAAGATCTGCAGTCGTCCTTTTGCAGCAGCGCAGCCTTCTTGCTTTTGATCGCCTTTCCTTGATCTGAATCGCACCAAACTAAGTCCAAAACACCTTTTGGACGTGGAGAGCAAGAGGAGAAGAGACTATGGCATGGAGAAGGAGGGGAGAGGCAGCCTTGGGGCGTATCTAATAGCATTCACTCTTACTTAGAATTAGGGTTGGGCGCAGGGTCTTATTTATAGACCTCTTGTGATCCAACTCCTCTTCCTCTCAACCAATCACAACCCTTTGTGAAATCAGATCTAAATCTGATTGGTTGGAATAGAGACCCCTGGATTCCTCCTTAGAGGGCGCCTAAGACCAGTCAAACTGGATTCTTAGTAGAACTCTGATTGGAATCCAAAAGGGAGGTGGAGTCCTTGTCCAACAAGGACTCCTAGGCGCCTCCTACTTGGGCTCACGCCACCCTTGGCGTGCGCCCTTCTCCTTGCCAGGTTCTGGCAGGGGGACAAGCCCCCACCAGCTCTCCAATAGGTGCATGACATGTGGTCAAAAGTCAAAGGGTGAATGGTCAACATTTGACCAGTCAAAGGTAGACTTTTGACCAAAGTCAAAGAACAAGAAATGGCAGGTGACCAAAAATGGCAGGTAATGTCTTACAAAATAAGACAACCTATTCTGACTTGGACAACCTCCAGTCAGACCATATGAAGGCCTCTGATTGAGCACAAACTCCTTTTGGCTCAGTCAGGACAACTTATTTGTGATAGTAAAAGAAGAACGTTAGGTTCAATCGAGTGCTAGCACGATTTCCTTGAACCTAATTGAATCTCATTCAGATCAATTGAACTAGATCAGTTCAATTGATGATCACCAGATTCAAACCCTTGTTTGTGTGACCCAGTTAGGTTCAGTTCTGTATGGTAATGGGATATGTCATGATCTCTATCATAGACATCATCGAAACTCCTTTCGATGGATCAGAACTCTTCTGATTCGAACAGCTAGAATGATCGATCATCTAAATCATTCTAATTGCTCCCAAAATCCACCAGTGACACCTAGCAGTATATGGTGGCAACCCATCAGAGCTGAATGTGAACCTCTTGGTGCAGCTACCTGTGTGATTCAGTTCTTCTATCTTGAGCCCCGATCAGATTAGGGTTAAGGTGAACTCGTCAAACCCTAGTCTCTGTCATATGATGTAATCATTCGATTCGAGTCCAATGTGAAAATCTAAATAGAAACTCTTTCTATTATTTCACTCTACCATGGCCATGGGCTTCAAGGACTTGATTCTCATGATTATCATAGGGCTGCTCCTCTACCACCGAGGTAGATAGATCCCATCTTGATGCAATCCAGTTCCTACAATGAACATGTCACAGCCAACATACACCTCAGGGTTCCATATGGCTAGGAGACCGAGTAATGGTGTAGTCAAACTATAACACCCTCAAGGTGAACTGCCGATGCATCTCAGGTCAAAGAACCAGACATACTACTGCAGCATCGAGTCAGTCATTGACGAGAAGGTAGACTTCCTAATGACTACTCGAGGTGGTCACGCTCAGTGCCCTCGTTCTCTAACGAGTACTTATACTCTCACTCCGGTGTCTCCACACCGTAGACTCAAGACTCATCTACTAAAGAGAAGCGATCGTACACCAACCTTCCAGATCAATCACCATCCTTGTGATGATCCTATGGTCGGGAGCTGTTTATGAGTTAATAATGATTATTCATGTCTTAAATTTTCAACTCTTGAAAATATGAATTATCATTACCATTAACTCAAAGGATGTATCACAGACACTAAATACACATGTGTGATAGAAAATAACCCATTTTATAAATTATAGTCAAAATTATAATTTTGCCCCTAGAAGTGTATTACAAGTGTCAGCCAATTCTGGCTTCTAGGGCACATATATCTAACACGTGAAGATATCAAGACTGCTCACCAAATATTGGCTCACCTATAGAAGATGTTTGGTGAACAAAGTCGCGCAACCAAGTATCAAGTCACTAAATGACTTTTCAAGGCTAAGATGCGTGATGGGCAGTCAGTCCAAGATCATTGTCTAATAATGATCAAGGATTTAGAAGAGCTTGAGAAGCTTGGAGTGAAGTTGAACTTAAATCTATAGAATGATATAATTCTGCAATCTTTGACTGATGCATATGGGCAGTTCATTATGAACTACCATATGCATAAACTTCAAAATTCCTTGGCTGAACTTATGAACATGCTGGTCACCACTGAGCTTTCCATGAAAGGTTCTAAAGGCTCAGTGCTTGCTATGGAATGGACTTCTTTCAAGAGAAAGTATTTTGAAAAGAAGAAGAAGTCTGCGAAAAAGCAAAAGATGGAAGGAGGAAAGAAGAAAAAGATAAAGCTGAAGAAGAAGGCCGTTGACAAAGGAAAGTATTTCCATTACACCAATGATGGCCACTGGAAGCATAACTGCCCTACTTACCTGGCCATCCTAAAGAAGGAGGTAGGTCCTTCTTAAGGTATGCTCGTTATTGAGTCTAACCTTATGATTTCTTCTACATCTAGTTGGATGCTTGACTTTGATTCTAGTGCTCACTTGTGCACTTCTATGTAGGGTCTTGAGGATAGCAGGAGGCTGGGGGATGGTGAGATGATCCTGCACGTCAAAAATGGAGCAAAAATTACTGCTGTGGCCATGGGAATATACCCTCTTCGACGACCATCTGGTTTAGACTTAGTATTAAAAGACTGTTATTATGTACCTTCAACAAGCAGGAATTTGATTTCTATTTCTTGCCTTGCATTAGAAGGCTATGTAATTAGTTTTCTTAAGGACCATTGTAACATTCTTTATGAAAGAAATAAAATTGCAAGTGGTTTCCTTATTAATGGTCTTTATTAGTTACATGTTGATGTATCTATTTTTAATTTCGAGCAAAATATGAATGCCATAAAATCAAAACGAGCTAGGGATAGTCCAAATGATAGGTATCTATGTCACCTAAGGCTAGGTCATCTAGCAAATGATAGGATTAACAAATTGGAAAAAAAATGGGCTATTAAGTCTGTTGACTTTTGAGTCATATCCAATTTATGAATCTTGTCTTCATGGCAAAATGACTAAACTTCCTTTTGTAGGAAACGGGGAAAGGGCCACGGATCTTCTTGCCCTAGTACATACTGATGTGTGCGGTCCATTTGATATGCCGGCTAGAGGCAACTTTATTTACTTCATAATCTTTATCGATGATTTGTCTAGGTATGGGTATGTGTATCTTATGAGACACAAGTCTGAAGTTTTTAAAAAGTTCAAAGAATTCAGACATGAAGTAGAAAAGCAAACTGGAAAACCCATTAAGGTTCTTTGATCAGATTGAGGAGGTGAATACCTTAGTCGAAAATTCCTAGACTATCTCAAGAAAAGTGGCATAGTCTCTCAATGGACTCCACCTGGAACACCTCAACTCAACGAGATTTCAAAATGGAAAAATCAAATCCTATTAGATATGGTCTGATCCATGATGAGTTTCACAGACCTCCCTGATTTTTTTTGGAGATACTATTTGTTAACTACAATATACTTACTGAAGAGGGTTCCTTCTAAAATCGTTCCTACCACATCGTATGAGATATGGCATGGTAAGAAACCAAGTCTAAGTCATCTCAGAATTTGGGATTGTCCAGCTCATATCAGAAGACAACAAGTGGACAAATTAGACTTTAGGTCCTTTAGAGCTCGATTTATAGGATATTCTAAAGAGTCATTAGGATATCATTTCTACATTTTAGAAAATCATAACATGATTATGAGTCGACATGCCATTTTTCTTGAAAAATACTTTATTCAAGATGGCGGCATAGGAAGGCAGATCAAGCTCGAGGAGAAAGTCTCACAAGAGCAACAAGCTAAGGACCAAATGGAACCAAATCAGGTTGAGCCAATCCATTCACTATCTCCTCCACCTCGTAGATCGAAAAGAGTTTTCCATCTC
Source organism: Cocos nucifera (assembly GCA_006176705.1). Taxonomy (NCBI): domain Eukaryota; kingdom Viridiplantae; phylum Streptophyta; class Magnoliopsida; order Arecales; family Arecaceae; genus Cocos; species Cocos nucifera. Next base: position 494,173 of record QRFJ01001112.1, on the reverse strand, counting down.
CCTGAGAAGTACTTAGGTACTATTTCAGAGGATGTAGAAAAAATATTCCTCGTAGGTAATGGGGTTTATGATGATGATCCCAAAACCTATAACGAGACGATATCGGATATCGACTCTGAGAAATGGTTAGAGGCAATGAAGTTAGAAATTGACTCGATGCACTCAAACCAAGTTTGGATCTTGGTAGATCCACCAGAAGGTATAGTACCTATTGGTAGTAAATGGATCTACAAAAGAAAGATTGGTGCAGATGGGAATGTAGAGACATTCAAGGCTAGATTAGTGGTAAAAGATTATAGTCAGTGTGAAGGCATTAACTATCAAGATACCTTTTCGCCAGTAGCTATACTTAAATCCTTTCATACATTGCTTGCTATTGCAACCTATTTCGATTATGAAATATGGCAAATGGATGTGAAAACGGTATTCTTAAATGGATATCTTGAGGAAGATATCTATATGAAATAGCCACTAGGTTTTACATCCAGTGATGATGATCATAAGGTATGCAAGTTGTAAAGATCTATATATGGACTTAAGCAAGCACCTCAGAGCTAGAATACTCATTTTAATAATGTGATCAAATTATTTGGTTTCATCAAAAATGAGGAGCCATGTGTCTTCAAAAAGGTCAGTGAGAGCGCTGTTGTCTTTTTCGTATTGTACGTGGATAACATCCTCCTTATTGGGAATGTTGTTCCCATGTTAACCACAATTAAAATGTGGTTATCTAAAGAATTCTCCATGAAAGACCTAGGAGAAGCATCCTTTATTCTAGAAATTAAGGTTTATAGAGATAGACCAAATAGGATGCTAGGACTTTCACAGAAAATGTACATAGAGGAAGTGCTAAAGAGGTTTAGCATGAAAAACTCTAAGAGGGGTTTAGTACCCTTCAGACATGGCATTCATCTTTCCAAGAAGATGTGCCCTAGCACACCTGAGGAAATAGAATGCATGATCAAGATCCTTTATGCTTTAGCAATAGGGAGCGTCATGTATGCCATGTTATGTACATGACCTGATATAGCCCATGCTGTGAGTGTCACGAGCAGATATCAATCGAATCCAGGTGAAGAACACCAGACTTCTGTGAAATGTATCCTTAAGTACTTAAGAAGAACTAAGGATATGTTGTTGGTTTTTGGTAATGGAGAACTCCAAGTCTAGGGGTATACGACTCAAATTTTATGTCCGATGTAGATGATCGAAAGTCGACATCTGAAAGTCTATTTGTGTGCAATGATGGAGCTATCAGTTGGAAAAGTTTCAAGCAGATAGTTATAGCAGATTTCACCATGAAAGCAGAATATATTGCTGTGTCAGAAGCTGCAAAGGAGGCATTCTGGTATAAAAAATTTGCCATAGAGATTGGAGTGATGCCATTCCTCTGTACTGCGATAACAATGGTACCATAGCCCTTGCTAAGGAGCCGAGGTCTCACCAAAAATCCAAGCATATCGAGCGGCGATACCATCTCATCCGCGATTACCTCGAGAAGGATTATGTCGAGGTCAAGACAGTCGATTTCGTAGATAATACGGTGGACCCACTTACAAAGTCATTGGGCCAGCAGAAGATCAAAGCCCACCTTGAGAAGATGGGACTTAGATTTATAGCCAATTGGCTTTAGGTCAAGTAGGAGTTTGTTAAATATGTGTGCCCTAGAAGTCAGAATTGACTGATACTTATAATACACTTGTAGGGGCAAAATTATAATTTTGACTATAAATAATAAAATGGGTTATTTTCTATCACATATGTGTATTTAGTGTTTGCGATACATCCCTTGAGTTAATGGTAATGATAATTCTTATTTTCAAGAGCTCAAAATTTAAGACAAGAATTTTCATTATTAACTCATAAAATGCTCCTGACCGTAGGATCATCATGAGGATGGTGATTGATCCAGAAGGTTAGTGTATAATCACTTCTTTATAGTAGATGAGTCTTGAATCTATGGTGTGGGGACACCGCAGCGAGAGTATAGGTACTCGTTAGAGAATGAGGACATTGAGCATGACCACCTCAAGTAGTCATAAGAAAGCCTACCTTCTCGTCGATGACTGACTCGAAGCTGCAGTGGTGTGTCTGGTTCTTTAACCTAAGGTGCATCGGCAATTTACCTTAAGGGTGTTATAGTTTCACTACACCTTGACTCGGTCTCTTAGCCATTCGAAACCCTGAGGTGTATGTTGGCTATAACATATTCATTGTAGGAATTGGATTGCACCAAGAGATAATCTATCTACCTCGGTAGAAGAGGAGCAGCCCTATGATGATCGCGAGAATCAAGTCCATAAGCCTATAGCTATGGCAGAGAGTGAAATAATAGAAAGAGTTTCTATTAAAATTTTCACATCGGACTTGAATCGAATGATTAAATCATATGATAGAAATTAGGATTCGATGAGTTCATCTTAACCCTAATCTGATCAGAGCTCAAGATAGAAGAACTTAATCACATAAGTAGCTACACCGAGAGGTTCTTTTTCAGTTTTGATGGATTGCCACCATATACTGCTAGGTGTCACTGGTGGATTTTGGGAGCAACTAGAATGATTTAGATGATCGATCATTCTAGTCATTAGAATCAGAAGAGTTCTGATCCATCGAAAGGAGTTTTGATGATGTCGGTGATGGAGATCATAACATATCCGATTACCATATAGAATTGAATCTAACTGGGTCACACAAATAAGGGTTTGGATTTGGATATCATCAATTGGACTAACCCAGTTCAATTGATTTAAATTAGATTCAGTTAGGTTCAAAGAAATCATGCTAGCACACGATTGAACCTAACGTTCTCCTTTTTCTATCATTAAAAATTATCTCGACTGAGCCAAATATATTTGTGCTCACTTAGGTACCTTTATCTGATCTAACTGAAGCTTGTCTAGGTTAGATTATGAGATAAATTTGAGACAACACCTGCCATTTTTCATCACCTACTAATTCTTGTCCTTTGATTTTGGTCAAACGTTGACCTTTGACCCTTGGACATTTGCCCATGTGTCATGCACCCATAGGAGAGACTTATTGACCAAGTCCACCTATCATTTGGTGGATAGATGGAGGGTGCATGCCTAGGATGGCGTGCATCCCATGTGGATAAACACTGGAGTCCCATATGGATGGGACTCCAAGTTGCTTCTTGGATTCAAACTAGGTGACCCTTACCTATAGACTTTGACTAGTCTAAGGTGCCATCTAAGGATGAATCTATGGGGCTCTCATCTGATTGGATCAGGTGATGTCATCCCATCAATCAGATCTAGATCTGATTGCATGAAGCAACGCGATTGGTCGGGATGATGCAGCATTGCTTGGCATAGTAGGATCTATAAATAAACCCTATCTACGCCCAACCTAAAGAGAGTTCCTCTTAGCCCACACCCCAAGACTACCCATCTCCCTCCTCCATGCCATCTTCTGATCCTCTCTCTCCTCTCCACGCCTAAGAAAGTTGGGCTTCAGTTTGATGTGATCCAGGCAAGAAAAGGGTGACGAGAAAGGAAGAAGGCATCACTGTTGCAGAGATGACTGCTAATCTTCAGAAGAAGTTTTGAAGATCCTCCAAATCAGATCCAGATTTAATTTTTGGAGAAAAGAAAGAGAAGTAGAAGATCTCCAGATCTAGCCTGAGTGGATACCGATAGAGGTCAGGCGCTTGCGTGGCTAGATCCAGAACCTCAGGTAATTAGTAGGATCATCAATGGGTAATCAGATTACCCAATATCAAGGTAACATTAATTTATATTTAATTTAATTTAATTTTTTTATTTATCAGATCATAAAATTAGATCTAAAAAATGTTAGATATGATTTAGATCTAAGAGAAAATTTTTAAAATATGCCTCTCGATCCAATCAGATTAGAATGAACCTGACCTTGGAAAATTTGATTTTTCCCTTCACCCAACAGGCTAAACAAGAGAAAGGAGCAAAGTGTTGCTCATCAAGGATATTATATAATAATATCTTAAAATTTTTCTATTCATGATTCTACTACCTAGGTGTTGGATACTGGTAGTCTTATGCAATTCGTTGCAAGAACTGAATGTAAGTAAAAAAAAATTGAAATTGATGACAGAATCCTGAACATTAGGGTTGAAAATCCTATTTCAGTCCTAGCTTTAGAAATCATTAAGCTAATTTTCAATGCAAATATTATCATTTAGAATGACTATCACTATTGTCCATCATTTATAATGAATGTGATCTTTAATGGCCTCTTGGCCAAATTAAGATGATCTTTATTTATTAATAAAAGAAGATTATTGTGATATCATTATGAATGATATTATAATAATACATGGATAATAAATAAATAATATTTAATATTTACATAGCCTATTAAGTGTAATGTACATATCTAATAAATACTCAAGTTAGATAATGTCATGAATGTCTACCTTTGGCATTATAGGCTTAGTCATCTTGATAAGAATAGGATAAATAGGTTAACATTAGAGAAAAATCTCAACATCAATAATTATGAATCATTGTCGATCTGTGAGTCTTATCTTCTTGTAAAGATGACAAAGTCTTCTTTTATTGAAAAAGATAAAAGAGCCGATAAAGTTTTAAGTCTCATACATAATGATGTATGTGGACTTATGAAACTTAAGTGCCAGAGAAGGATATTAATATTTCATTATGATTGTAGACCACCTATCTAGGTATGGATATGTTTGGCTTGAATCATTTGAATTGTTTAAATGATTCTGTAATGAAATAAAAAAATAAATTAAAAAAGATATTAGAACTTTTTGATCAGATCAAGGAGATGGATACTTATCTAGTGAGTTTTTGACATATTTAAGAGAGAATGAGATTCTCTCTCAGTGGACTCCTTCCAAAATATAGTATATCAGAAAGAAGGAATCGAACATTGTTAGACATGGTTTGATCCATAATGGATTTACTAGTCTGCCTGTTTCAGGATTATACTCTTGTGACTACTTATTTTACTCTAAAAATTATTCCAAGTAAATATGTTGCAAAGACTTCATATGAGATATCGACATGATATAGACCTAGACCCTCTCACCTTTGGGTTTAGGGTTGTCTGGCCTACATTAAACATTTGCAAATAGATAAACTTGGATCCTGGTCCAATAGGTGTTTAAGGGTTACTAGTTCTACCATGCTGAGGAGCATAAGATGTTCATTAGTATTAAGACATTCTTTTTGGAAAAAAAGTTTCTTAGAGAAGAAACTGATGTCTATCAAGTTGAACTTGAGAAAGTTTAACTGATAGAAAGAGCTAACATAATCTAGTTAACCTACAGAACTAAATTGATCAGATCAAACTTGGAGCCCATTAAAAAGATACCATTAAGAAGATCTGATAGAGCACTGCATTAGATAGATAGATACTTCGGTATCTAGGTCTAGAATGGCAATCCTATTAAGCTCAATGAGAACAAGGATCCGATCACCTATATGGATGTTATGTAGTGGTTTGACTCTGAGAAGTGACTTGGAGCCAAGAAATTCAAATTGAAGTCCATGAAGATCAATAGTGTGTAGATGCTAGCTGATCCACTTGAAGGGATAAAATTTATTGGATGAAAATAGAATTTCAAAAGGATCAGAGTGGCACAGATGGGAAGGTGTAGACCTATAAAGCTTGTTTGGCTACATATATTTTGAACGTATGTCTTCGTTATGAATGAAGATGGACCCTACATTTATAAATGGGTAAATGATTCTGTAGTGTTATTTCTTGTGTTGTCTATGGATGACATTCTCTTAATTAAGAATGACATTCTAGCAGTACAAGAAATAAAAGTTTGGCTATCATCTTATTTCTCATGTACTAGACCAGACATGGTATACTGACTAGAGATAGTGAGTAGATACCAGTCTGATTTGGGTGAGAACCACTGAAAGATTGTAGGGACAATTCTAAAGTATTTGAGAAATACTAAGGTTTAGTGATTCATATATGAAAAACTGACATAAAACATATGGGATTTTTTGGTTCCAATTTTAGTCAGATAAAGATAACAGTAGGAGGGTGTCGAATCATGAATTAATCCTAATTGAAGAAGCAATCTGCTAGAAAAGTTCCAAGTAAGATATTATAACATATTCTATTAATGATGTAAAGTACATCGTGGCATGAGATGCTACCATGTAGACTATGTAGTGGCTTAGTTCATTAGCAAGCTGGGAGTGGCACCCTCCACCAATGGTCTAGTCCTAATGTAGCACTACAGCCATTGCTAAAGAACCAATGGTGCACCATAGAAATAGCATACTCTGCATCACAATCACCTTAGATTTTGATTAGGGTGAGGTCGACCTTTAAAAGATCGATGGAAAAGGAGAACTTGACTAATCCATTCGCTAAAGCTATAGAACTAAGAAGTTCTACAAACTCAAGTGGAAGATAGGATATTTAATATTATTTTGATTGGATTTAGTCCAAGTGAGAGTTGTTAGGAAATGTGTCCTAAAGCCAATCATCTAAATTATAGATGATTGGAATCAGTATGTGAATTATCAAATAATAATAGTTATTTAGCTTATTCATCATAAAAGTTTTGTATTTCTTAAATAAACTTCTAAATTATGTTGAAGTTCTTAGAACCACACTCAATCGATAAAAGAAAATTTATCAAATGGTTCTTAAATAGTTCATAGCCAAATGATAAGTTATTAACAAGGACGATAATTTATCGAGTGTAGGTCATTGTATGCCATATGCATTGATTATCCTCGTAATCAAGTGGTGTGAAGACACTGGTATGGCATCCAGATGGGATATAGGAGTACATGTGTATTGAACATGACTAATGTAGCACTCTACTATTAAGAGTAGCTAGTTAAGGCCAATGGATATAAATATTCTTCTAAACTGAGATCACCATGGTAACTTGCAAGCAACTCACCATACTTTAGTGACAACCTACCTGTATTTTTAAAACAACAACAAAAGATTTTTAGATACAATCAAGTAATTGTAGAGTCGGTATGTAAGTCAAGATGAGATTGACCACTCCTGATTAATTTCAAAAAGCAAATATCTCATTATGTTTCAATTTAGCAAAACCTAGGTCTGGATAATCCTCGTGAGGAGTCACGAAATTTGTAAAATTTTGAAACATAATATGGATAACTTCTATGAGTGTTGATAGCTTACTCAAAGTCATCTTAAGCATTATTGGTCAAAGGGATGAAGGTAACCATAGGCCAAGGTTCTAAGAATGTTGCTTTGCATATATTCGACCTATCCGGACGTCAGGTATCATTGCTAGATAGTCATTTTGATTGGTATAGAAATTAGTTTCTATGCTACTAGCTTAGGTTCAAACCTATAAGGTCACACACATATAAAAAATTATAATCTGATCAAATGGTTGATCAATAATTTAGAATCATTCTAAGATCAAACAGTCAATACAATTGATGTTTGATCTAATGCAAGTATTGCAGGAGAATAGATTAGTAATTTGATTGCTAATTGGCTCAGCTTAATTGAGCAATTAGGTTGAGATCAAGTCTCATTGAATTAGATTCAATTAGAATTAGTTTGGATTTAATTAGATTAAGTCTAATTAGTTTATTGGATAAGCCAATTATAAGTAAGAACAAGTCCTAGTTCAATTAGAACTTGAGTGCACATACTAATTTGATTAGAAATTAAATCAAATTTAAAGTTAATTAAATTTAATTTAATTAGGTTTCTAATTGGATTAGGATTGCCTATTAATTAGGCTGACTCAAAATTATTTAGAATTGGATTCAAATGGTCTTGACCTAATCAAAATAGGAGAGTCCTAGTTAGACAAGGACTCCTCTTTTTCTTGCGCTACCTAAGAGCCCACGCCCACTCATTGATTTCTAGATTTTTTATGTGATTTCCCCATGCTTAAGAGATGTTTTCCATGCCCCAAATATTTAAAGGTTTTGGATTTAAATTTGAATTAGTCAAATTTAGAAAGTTGTTTTGGTTTAAACTCTATTTGATAGAGTCCATAAAAACTAAAACACCCTCCCTCTTCCATGCCACTTATTCATTTTATGTGCCACATTTTTCTGAGGTTTTTCCATGTGATTATACCTCCCTTTGGACATGGGGTTCCAGGGGTTCATGCAAAATATTTAGGGAGGAGGCGTCCAAGAGTTTGGACACCCCCCCCCGCCAAAACTCCTCCTTGGTTCCTTAAAGGACTAGGTTTTGACCTAGTCCTCCTAATATGTTGGGATGGCACTTTTAAGGGGATTTTGTGCATGAGAACCCTGATTTATTCCATGGAAACATAGATGAGAGAAATGGAGAAGGCATGGTGGTTTGGGGCACCCATCTTCTTGGAGGAGAAGCTTCAATTAAGACATCAAAAGTTGATGTCTCGAAGAGACAAAGGTAAGAAAGAGAAGATCATCTTCTCTAGGGTTTCCTCTGGATCTTTTTCTCCTCCATCCTTTCAGATTATTTTCATAAGAAAGATCAAAAAGAAAGGAAGAGGGTGTGGAGGATGGAAGCTCCAAATTGTTGGGGTATCAGGGTCTCTTTTGGACATGATCTGATCATGTTCTGATGAGAAGAAAGAGAAAAGAAGATGGTCTTCTCTTAGGGTTCTTTTGAGAATTCTTTCTTCTCAATTTTTGCATGATTTTTCTATGAGAAAAATTAGAGAGTAAGAGATCTAGAATATGAAAAAAATTCTAGAGGAGAAGGTCTCCTCTTGCCCTGATATGGAGATGTCTTCAAAACATCAACGGTTGATGTTCTGAAAGAGAAGATATGTCTTCTCTTAAGTTTTTTTCTCAAGTTTTTATTTTTGATTTTTGGAAGATCCAAGGGTTGTATTTCTTCCTTAATTATTCTCACATTTTTCATCTCTTGGAGTGTCCAAGAGATCCAAAGAATATTTTTTGGTTAACTATCAAGAGGGATTCGCGAGAAGCTAGCACTTCGAGTGGATCTTCATTTGACGAACTTTCGATCTACATTGCTACTTTGTGTGGACTATCCATAGAGGCTGGACATGTTGTGCAGCTCCAAGTAATAAAAAAACAATAATAAGATTTAACTATAGTGTTCTCAACCTATGTAGAGGTATAAGATTCGATCTTTTATCTGACCTAGATATGATCTAGATTTTTTTAGAACTGTTCTAGATCTAGGTATTGATTTGATCAATACCAACCAACATAATTTTAATTTTTAGATTTATGTATGTATCGTGATATATTGTAGGTCCTAGATGTAGGGTTTAGTGATTAGATTGCATACATAATTAGATTAAATAGTTTAATCTATATCTTCCACTGCTTCTTAATTTGAAAAAGGTTTTAAAATGTATGCATGAAACCTTGCATATTTTCTAACAGTTAGGTGTTCAATATTCAAGGGGGCTCTACTAACACTAGGATCAGAGTTATTTATCACGTCCTTTACTATTCAAATTTGGCCAGACGAAGTTCATCATGCCTCGAAGGAGTCCTACAATTGCTGAGAGAGAGAGGATGGTTACCACTAAGAAGCTCATCCAGCATATATGGTTTAAGGGTCCACCCCCTTGAGTTAAATTAGTTTAGTTGAAGTTCGACCACGATCGTTGCGACTCCAGATAAAGTCATATTAAGTTTGGACTTCTTATTGGACTTCGATGGGAGTTATTGTATCCCCACTAGATATAAGTGTCCCTTGGACCTGAGATTGCCATGGTTACTTGCAAGCAACTAATTATGCTTTGGTGCTGGACTACTTAAATTTTTAATTCAGTGATGAAAGATTTTTGGATATAGTCAAGTACTTACAAAGTCGGTAAGTGATCAAGATGGAATTGACCACTCTTAGAATTTGGAGAAAATGAATTGTTGTATTTCAATTTAGCAAAATCTTGATCAGGATAATCCATTTGGTCGATTTGATATTTTGAAATACAATGTGGATGACCAATTCGGATTTGATGGTTAAACCCTGAGTCATCCTATAAGCATTCATGGTCAAGGGGATGAATTATGCGAAAGCCATATCCATATGGGTTCTAAGAATGTTGCTTTATATATTCTACCTATCCGACCGTCGGATATCATTGCTAGACGATCACTTCAATTGATATAGAAATTTGTTCCTATGCTACAGGCTTAGGTTCGAGCCTATGGGGTCACACACACATTAGCGATTTCAATCTGATCAGATGGTTGATCAATGGTTAAGAATCATTGTTGCCTCAAGAATTTATTTTGATGACTATAAAATATTTGAGAGAAGTACTAATGATTTTTGTCTTTGAAAGAAGTTTAATTAAATATTTTATTATACAAGAATTTTTAGATTGATAAAAATGCTTGAATAAGGCTAAAGATTTAATTTTATCAAGTTGAGATCAAAATAATGTTATTCAAAAGCCTCAAGAGTATTAGAGAAGAATTTGAAAGCTTTGGAGGTAATTTGGAAGGTTTCGGAAGTTGAATTGATAAAGATACTTGAAAAAAATTAAAATCATCATTTCATCAAGTTGGAGATCAAGATAATATTTTTTGAAAGCCTCAAGAGCATTAGAGAAGATTTTAAGACTTTTGAAGATAATTTGGAAAGATTCAGAAGTCAAAAAATAAAGAAAAATATGTTTGGGCAAAAAGGGCTGCTTGGCATGCTTGTTTTTGAGTGGCACACAAAAAAAAGAATCAACTTCTTTGCTTGGGACTGATCCATGGGTCAGCCCCTGCTATTTTGCCATCCAAAAATAGAAATCGGCTATTTTTAGTCTATCACAGGGTTGACCTTGGGATGGGGTCGACCCCTTTGTCAGGGGATGATCCTAGAGTCGACCCCTATGATGAAAACTTCCATAACGGCTAGTTTTTCTGCCTATTTTTAGTACATTAAATGTCTAATAAATGCTTTCCAACAGCTCTAAATGGCTACTAATCATTCTTCAATATTGATTAAATATTTAAAAGGCATTCAAAAAGAAGAGAAAAGGAAGCAAATATAATTCAAATTTGTGAGCTCCATTGAATACCTAAGAAAAAAAGAGAGAAACTAAGCTTCAAAATTAGAGGGCTTTCAAGAGAAACTATCTCTATCATCTTCTACATCCTTTCAAGCATTAGAAAGAGAAGTTGAAGCATCATTTAAGCAATCCAACAGCAACTTCTTCGAGCTTCAAAGAGTTCTAATTTTTATTTTTTGTTTTGTGTTGAAACTTATACTTGTATTTTTATTTTTTACAAGTTTCTTTAAGGGAATAAAACTTAGAGTTTAGGCCGATCTAAGCCCATAATTAGATATTATATAGATTTTGGTTGGTGAGCCTAGAAAACCAAATAGGTTGTTAGTAAACCCGAAAAACTAATGGTGTAAGATTTTGGTTGGTGCTCCTATAAAAATCAACTAGATTTGTTTGTGAGTCCAAAAAAATAAATATACTGTAATCAAAAAAAGATTATAGTAGAACTTTCAAGAAAAACTTGGAGAGTGGATGTAGGAGTGGGTTGCTCTGAATCACTATAAATTTTGTGTTTGTGTTGTGACTTCTTTGCTTGCATTACTTGCTTATAATTCTTACTTAGCTTAGTTTTTTATTCTTGTTTAGCAATATATATGTTTTAATTCTGCTGCTATAAATTGCTTTCACTATATAATCTCTTAAGTTGATTTAATTAGAAGTATATAATTGACATAGAGTTTAATTTGGCCAAAATTTTATAAGAATCCAATTCATCCTCCCCTCTTAGGTTGCCTCTGGGCAACAAGTGGTATCAAAGCAGGTGCTCTATTATTAAATGTTGATCTAACCATTAAGAGCCAAAGATCTTGGCAACCTAAAATGGAATCCTCTTTTGATGAAGGCCATTCGTCAGATAGACCCCATTTTTTAATGGCTCAAACTTTAACTATTGAAAAGCTAGGATAAAAATATTCATACAAGCACATGACTATAATTTATAAAAAATTAATATCAGTGGCCCTCACATGCATAATACATTATTAATTGATAAAGGAACAATCTAACTAAATGCTAAGACCATGAACATGCTTTATTGCTCCTTAGATATAAATAAATTTAACTTAATTTCTTATTGCATTTTAGCTAAACATATTTAGGAGAAATTGGAAATAATTTTTGAGAGAGCAAATCAAGAAGAAATATCAAGCTCCCAAGAAGAAAAGGTAGCTCACCCCAACCTATGTCCCATGGTCCATAAAGATGAAAAGAAAAAAAAGAAATAAAAGACAATGATTAAGGAGGAGCAAGGCAAAGAGTAGAAGGAGAAAGAAGAGAAAGGTATAGCAAGTTGTTACCTCATGGCTCAAAATGATGAGGTATATCATGAACACTCTAAATTTTTTTTTAATGAATTATATGAAGCTTTCAATGAGTTAATAGTTGAACACAAAAAGATCAGTCTACAAAATAAAAAGCTTAGAAAATCTAATCTTTGTTTGGCTAAACAAAAAGATAAAATTTTGAGTGAAAAAGATGATCTTTTGAAAAATATGAAAAATATGGCCAAAGAAAAGAAAAATTTCTTGAAACAAATAGAAGCTTCAACTAAGAAAAAAGAAAACCTTACAAAATTTAAAAAATTTCTAGTTGAAGAAAAAAAATTTTTTTAGAATTACTAAAGTCTTTAGAGGATGAGAAAGATAAATTCTTAAAATCTAAAAAAAATTTAATAAAAGAAAAAAAATTTTGATTTCTAAAATTTTTTTGAAAGAAAATACCAAATTAAAGAAAGAGATTGAGAGCTTGAAGTCTATGTTTCAAAAGTTTACAATTGGTTGTCAAAATCTTCAAGCCATTTTAAATTATCAAAGAGCTATTTTTGATAAATTTAGAATTGGTTATAATTTAGAAAGAAAACAAAAATTTATGAAAAACATGCTCAACAAAGCTTAACTAAAAAGCACTCAATTAAGTATTTTAAATGCAATAAGATTGGCCATAAAATTTTTGAATATAATATTAAAAGAAATAGCCAAATTTCTATTAAATAAATTTGGGTTCTAAAAGTAACCTTGAATACTAACTCCTATGGACTCAAGATGACTTGGATACCAAAAATTATTAAGTGATTTTGCAGGTACACCAAGGATCCAAATAAAATAAAAGGAAAAAAATTATCATGACCCGAGCTCGGGATCATGATCGGTGTATAGGATGGACTAGCCAACTTAGCAAGCCTAGCGAAGATATCAAGTGGGTTAAAACAAATATAAACTTTACCAAAAGTTTGATAGAGTTTACCTTAAAAGTTGGGCTTTTCCAAAGATGCAGTTACCTGCTTAACCTTGCATATTCTTTCAAACATGCATATATATATATATATATATATATATATATATATATATATGCTATTTCATCAACCAACCACATCTACATGATGAGCAGCAAAAGTTTATACATAAACCTATAGTCATTCCATTTAAACAAATATAGTGGAAGCTAGATCCTGCCTATAGGTAATGGAGTACATCTAAAGCTTAAACACAACCAAAGTATCTCAAAAGGAACACAACTATAGGATAGCAAAGTAAATGCCCACAACGCAGGTGCTGGGCTCACCAAAACAAAAGATGACTTTTCCTATCAAGCTACGTGATCTGGACCTTGCCCAATACTAGAATCTGAAAGAAAAGAAGAAAAACTATATAGTGAGTCATAACACCCAGTGAGAGATAATATACCTATAATGAAAATGGATTAAGCTCAGGCATAGGTGCTAAGATCAAATCACACTTACGACCTCTTTAAATATAAGCATAATAACACTTTCAATCAAATAGAATAATGGAATAAATGCCAAATGAAATAAAAATAAAAGTAAAAATATTTCTTTAACATCTATTGTTCGAACAATCTTCTAAATAATAATTAATGAATAGATCAAGTTTAATATACTAATTTGTTTTTAGTAGACATATATCCAACATATGAAGAAAGATCTCTAATCTAGAATCAAATAGTTACTTGCTTGTCCCAAACTTTGCCAAAACCACATGTGTGTATCAATTCGTCGGGCTAACACCGCCCTTGTTAGCTAGGAAAACAAAACCAACCATGTCGGCCAAAACATGCTGGGCTAGCATCACCCTTGCTAGCTAGGAAAATAAAACTGGCTGTGTCGGCCAAAACATGCTGGGCTGGCACCATCCTTGCCAGCTAGGTTATCCAAAACATGGTGCACCAAGGTTAATGCCAACTGTGGCTAGCTATAGTGTTCGATCAAAGTTTTCTCCCATAAAATCTTGTTGCTATCTATCTAAAATATAGTTTATATCTCACTTTCTCACACACAATAACCAAACAAAATTCACCACCAATTTTGTAGGATTTGACGTGATGCTCCTAAATCTTGGGAGGCCATAGGAGGAGTCAGGGTGTTGGCTTCAGGAGACTAGGATGAGTGTGAGTCCTAGGGCTAGGATAGGAGTTGTTCTAGGTAAAGGTGGCATGTAGCCTTGCATGAGATTTGAGGTTCAGGTGTGAGGATCTTGAGGGGCTTGATAGGTGCTCTAGAGATTTGGAACACGAGATGGAGCAAAGGACCAAAATCAAGAAGAAGAATCAGCTAAGATAAGGGGATGACACATAGGCAAGCTGGCTCGAATACGTAATTGAGCCAGCTTGGACTGAGATCGAGCCTGCTTGGGGCATAGTTGAGTTGGCTATCTTAGGTAGATAGAAGACAGGGTTCAGGTGAGGTGCAACTGAGCCAGCTTGACTCCTGAGAGAGCCAGCTTAATGGTGGTTAATAGAACTGGATGGATTTTCTATTTGGATCTAGGATAGGCTTTTATCCTAGGGTCTTAAGGCATAGTACAATAAGATCTTAAGGGGGCTAACTCATGTATTCGTCGGGTTGAAATCCAAGGGATGAGAGCATGTGAGACATATATAAATGGGCTCAGTGAGTGCTTTCATGTATTGGGTTAGCCTAAGAGAGTTTTTCAGCTGGAGTTTGGATTTATTAGGATTCATGTGGTATAGCAAAAATTCTAGTACACATAAATTTAGGTATTGTATCTTTACAATAGAGTAGAATATAATTAAGCTTTTCTTCCTAAAACTCTCTACTCTACTCTCTCTGGTTTCAACTTTAAGACCTAGGTGTTGGCCATCTACTTTATTCTTCTTCTCTCCAATAATTGATATCAGAGAGGTACCAGGATCCAACAAGTGGTATCAGAGCCTGCTGGTTGAGCATAGGGGAGGAAGAAGATTAGATTTAAGCAAAGATCAACAGCGGGGTTCAAATCTAAAGACTTTCTTTAGGCTTCATGAAGAAGAAAGAGATCACAGGGCTACTGTCCACCATCCCTAGTTAAGGTGTTTTTCCAGATCTACCTATTTGCTATTTTTGATTTATACGATCATGAAGAACAATAGGATAAAGGTAGAATTTGAGAAGTTTGATGAAAAAAAAAAGTTTAACAATATGGAAGGTTAGGATGGAGGATCTACTGGTTCAGATGAGATTGGATTCGATCTTGGAAGATAGGCCAGAGGAGATGACAGACAAGGAGTGGGTGTCCTTGGAGAAAATGGCATGTGCCACGATTATTTCTTGTTTGATAGATGACGTACTATATGGCGTGTTCGAGGAGAAGACACCCAAAGGTTTATGGATGAGGTTACATCAGTTGTACATGGAAAAGAGCATGTCCAATAAGTTGATGTTGAAAAAGCAACTATACAACCTTTGGATGCAAGAGGGCAAGGATGTTGCGGGGTATATTTAGCGATTCCATCGAATGAGCATGGATTTGCTCAACATTGGGGTGGATCTCAAAGAGGAGGACAAAAATTTATTACTACTATGTTTGCTATCTGGGTGCTTTGATTTGTGTATGGTAAGGAGACACTGATGTATGAGGAGATCGTATTAGTGCTAAGGTCCAATAAGTAGCGAGAATGAACGACGAAGAGGAAAATCTTCCAAGAGGGTCTCATAGTTTCAGTGAAGGGATAGCAAGAGGTCCAAGAGATGCTTCAAGTATGATGAAGCAGGGCACTTTAAGCAAGAATATCTACTTTGGAAGAAGTGCAAGGGAGGAGAAAACTCGAATTTTGTCGGTTCAGTTGTTGTAAGTGAAGAATCGAATGAGCTCTTGGTGGTCTCGAAGGAGTCCATAGGGTGCGGTGTATCTGAGATAGTTTCAAACAAGTCTACAGAGTGTGAAGAATCCAAAGGGACAGCGACGATATTCGAGGCACAACGGTAGGCTCAGCAGTGTAGCATTGAGTGGTTATCCTCGAGGGACTCGGTTACAGAGTCAGCTTCTGTGGCATCAAGGGGACTTCAATTTTAGATGGAGCACCGAGCAAAAATGGCTTCATAGATGGAGAGAGATGTGACATGAGTTTAGAATGGAGGAGTGTAGGAGGACCAATATCCTAGCACCAATGCTAGAGATGCATAGTTTTAGGTGGAGCAGCACGTATGGAAGGACAGGCAATGTTCTAAGGAGATCGTGTCAGGGTATGCAGCAGGCGTCGGCGTAGGATTGTTGCAAATTCTCTAAAAAGATCCAGGATAGTTGATGCGGCTGCCAAGCAGAAGGGTGCTTAAACTCCAAGGATGGTGCATAGAAGCAAGCCAAGATCTTCAGCGATGGAGGCAGTCATCCCAAAGGCCTCAAAGGGAGCTCAGTAGCTGAAGAAGAATGGTGGTGGCAAGGTGTGCACAAGTAGCTGTCAGGGCATGCATCAACAGTGAGTTCGTGTAGGGGAACATTACCAGGTATGCCAAGGCTTGGGCACACCAAGGTGAAGATTGTAGGATTTGATGTGATGCTCCCAAGCCTTGGAAGGCCATAGGAGGAGCCAGGGTGTTGGCTCTGGAAGACTAGGATGGGTGTGAGTCCTAGGACTAGGACATGAGTTATCCTAGGTGAAGGTGGCATGTAGTCCTGCATGAGACTCGAGGCTCAGGTGTGAGGAGCTTGAGGGACTTGGTAGGTACTCCGAAGATCTGGGATACAAGATGGAGCAAAGAACCAAAGTCAAGGAGAAGAATCAGCCAAGATAAAGGGCTGACACACAGGCAAGCTAGCTCGGATACGTAGTTGAGCTGGCTCAGGTTGAGATTGAGCTGACTTAGGGCATAGTTGAGCCAGCTATCTCAGGCAGATAGAAGATAGAATTTGAGCGAGATGCAGTCGAGTTAGCTCGGCTCCTGAGAGAGCCGGCTCGATGGTGACGAACAGAACTAGATAGATTTTCTGTTTGGATCTAGGATAGGCTTTTATCCTAGGGTCTTAAGGCCTGGTCCAATTAGATCTTAAGGAGGCTAACTCATGTACGGGTCAGGTTTAGATGCAGGGGATGAGAGCATGGGAGACATATGTACATGGGCTCCATGAGTGCTTTCATGTATTGGGTTAGCCTAGGAGAGTTTTTCAACTAGGGTTTGGGTTTATTAGAGTTCATGTGGTATAGCAGAAATCCTAGGATACATAAACCCAAGCATTGTATCTTTATAATAGAGTGGAATACAGTTGAGCTTTTCTTCCTAAAACTCTCTACTCTTCTCTCTCTGGTTCTAACTTTAAGCCCTAGGTTCCGGCCATCTACTTTGTTCTTCTTCTCTTTGACAATTGGGATCAAAGAGGTACCAGGATCCAACAAATTTCATATATCAAAAGGGAAGGTTTAGAGGTGCTTATCCTAAGGTTCGCATAGTCAAAGTATTTCCAAAGCCTCTTTTTTTTCATAAGAAATAAGATAAGTTTTCAAGGTAGTCATTATGACAAATGTGCTAAAAATAGGATATTAACATAAAGTTTTGATTTGCCGAACAACTATATAAAAAAAATGTGTAGCATATGATACACAAGATTTCATAGGAATAAATAAACCAAAATAAGCGTGCCAAGGGGATTCAAAGGACATTCAAACATGTCATAGAATATATTATCAACTCACCGCTAGTTCATCTCTTCCTAGCTAACTTCTCTTGATTTCTAATTGAAAATAAGACCTTTTTCCAGCTCTCCTCCTTCCTCTGCTTTCTCTTTATAGCTTAGAAGTCTAAACAACAACCAGAAGAATCATTGGTATATTTACTTTAGAAAGGAATAAATTAAAAAGGAATTTGCTAGGTGTCAACTTTTAGGAAATCCACTTAAGTTTTTGACGTGCTGAGTTATTGTCTAGATAATTTTCTAGCCATTTATCTATTTTCTTAAGCTGCTCTGTCATTCCATAAAAAATGATTTAGAAATCATAGCTCAAAACCCTTCTCAATTAAGACCTGCTCCCAGGAATTTTTTCGCAAATTGAGATGTCTCGCTTTTAGGTCGAGATGTCTCAACACAATCGAGACCTCTCGATTCTAAATCGAGATGTCTCACTCTCAAAAAAATAGAAACTCACTAATGTCACCTAAAACTCAAGTCATTTTGAGTTCAGATCGAGACCTCTCGAGATCCTGAGTTTCAGAAATTTTATTTTGATACTCTGTTCATAGTTTCATTGAATACTGTTCTTGTTTATATTTTTTTAAGTTAATTAAGAAAATCAACTTTAAAATATAAATATAAATAAGGATCACACCCTACTTGGAATCAAATAAAATATTAGAAAAATCGAAATCCTCAAGAATAAGATATCGAAACTTGGGTTGTAGTTCAAATTTTTCAAAATCCAAAACTTTTAAAACTTTCCTCCCTTAGAGCGAATAGGTTAAAGGGTCTAAAAATTTATTAAAAATCACTCTACGACTTACCAACATCTAAGCATCAATTACCATTAATTTTGATTTCAAGAAAATATCTATTTTATATAGCTTTCCATGCAGGTGCTAGATTTCTAAGTTAAAATTTTTTTAAGACCCAATTTGATAGGTAGTCATAATTTATGCTCAAATAACTTCAACAAATTTTGGCAAAGTAAGTTTAATTTAAAATAATAAATTAAGATTAAGTAGCTTACAAGATCAATCCTACAAACTTAAGCGAACACCAAAGAAACCACATGTAACTTGAAAATTTTATATAAGATTGTGGTATTACAAAAATTTTTATGGATGCCTTGGAAATAAAAAGGAATGGTATTGATGCATAGTATAATCTAAACTTTTCTCACATCATATCATCAATAATTGTTGAAGTTATTTTGATTGAATCTATTGACTTTAATATGATTTCATATTATGTTTACTAGCTTGAATTTTTTTTTGTATAGTAGAAAAATTAGTATAATTGATTGACTTTGATGATTTGAATACTTTAATTTTAAGAGATCAATATGCTCTCCTCTATATATCATGTTATAAATGAAATGATTTTATCTTGAAATTTAGCATGATATTTTAAGCTTTTCCATATAAATTTTGCAATTGATAAACTTAAATTAAAATATAGTTAATTGTATATGAATATTTTTGAATTGCTAAATATACAAGCAAAACTAAGTTTGACATTCCTCCATAAAATGCTAAACTATTAAAATTTTATTAAAAATTAGCATAAAATAAGTACTTAAAGACAAGACATCAATTATAAAACTCAAAATGCTTTATGTATTAAGTTGTATTGCATTTTAGGTTTATCCTTAAGAATTTGAAATCCTATAGTTGGATCAAAACATAGAACCAATATCTAGATTCTTCTTATTTTAATCTCAATCGATTTTATTCCCCAACTTAAAGAATGCCTTTCATAGTTAGTATTAAATTAAATTTGAAATATGCTTTCATATCTTATTCATATTATTTTTAAATAATAAATTTAAAAATTAAATTTTCTTCAATCTTAAAGTGGTATCAAATCTCTTAAGAAAATCCTGATTTATTTCAACTCGATGGGTATTAAATTGGAGAAGATCTGTGAAAGATGTCATCTTTTCTTTTCAAAATATTGGGTATCCAAAATTAAATTATTTTTTGTATTTGATATCAAGAAGTTTATTATTTGAATTGATTTTTAAAATAATCAGTATCATAACTTTTATAATTGGTATCAAATAGTCTATTCTTACCTTCAATTTTCTTGCTTTTTTTTGGCAAAAGAAAAGAATGTTTTGTCTCAAATCTGGTTTTACATAGCTTAAATGATATTATTTGAGATATAATCAAGAATTTCATATATTTTCTAAACTTGATTAAATTATATTTCTTAAGAAAAGAAAGACCTAGGTTTAAACAAAATATCTCTCTATGATTTATTTTGCATGATTTGTTGGTATCAATTAAAATTAACTTATCAAAATAATTTGATTTAAATTTAATTGATTCATTTTTTTGATTAAATACTTTAATAATTAATATTAAATAGACTATTATTATTTTCTATTCTATTGCTTTATCTTTGACAAAAAAAAAGAAAATATCTTTGTGAATAATCTATTTTGCATGAATATATCAAGATAAAAAAATATCTTTGATATTATACCTTGAGATAAATTATAAGATTGATATCTTTATGCTTCAAATTGATTGATACAACTTAAGAAAAAAAAATATTTTCTAAAAAGTTAAACTTATTTTCTTATAATTTGCTTTGAATGATATATCCAAATTTTTAATTTTGAAAGGATCTATATATCTCAAGTTTGTTAAGTTCAGAGAAACAAACAAAAACTTTTTTCAAATGATACAAATAAATTATTTCTTAAAATTTATTATAATTAGTATCAGAGTTTGTATCAAATAGTCTATTTTTATCTTTAATTCTATTACATTATATTTTGGTAAAAGAAAAGTCTCAAATTTGAATTTTTATGATTATATTCTTACTATTATATTATTTAAGATAAATTCTTATGATATATTTTTGAATGATCTGCTTTAGTATTAATAGAAGAAAAGTATTTTTAAGACTATATTATTCAAAATTTTTGAAGTCTAGAGTTTTTTTAACTAAAATTGAGAAGTATGTATGCATCTATGTTTTTGAGAAAAGAAAGAACTTTTGATTTAAATTTGAAAGTTAAATAATCTAAATTTTTAAATCTAGCATCAGTTAAGCTCATATTAAATATACTCAATTTAAAAGATAGAAAGAGAAAGTAAAAGTTTTACTCTTAAAAGTCTACTTGATTGAAAATATCTTGACATAAAGAGAAGAATTTATTCAAGATAAATTGATTACTAAATTGGTATTAATTAAAGTTTAATATGGTATTAAATTAAATGTGCTTAACTTGAAAGAAAAAAGAAAAGCAATAAAAATTGTAAAGCTTAAGCATGCAAATTTTTTTTTAAAAAAGATAATGCTAAAGAATGAATATATATATTTTATTTTGATAATATAAATTTAAAATATACTTATTTTAAAATAAAGAGGGAAAGAAAGTTAAAAATTAAATTAATCCAGCTATTTATATAAAAATAGGAGAAAAGATATTTTCTAATTTTATTTGATTGAAAATATTAATGAACTTTTGATCCAAAAGTTCTTAATCAATTATCTTATTTTGAGGTTTATTATATTAATTTTAAATTTTTAATCAAATGCCTTATAGCCTTTTTAATTTGTGCTTTCATGTATTTATTCATTTTGATTTACTTGATTTAAAGTGCTATTAATTTAAAGTAGTATCAGCCAAATAAATTATTCACCAATATTGAAACTTGCTTGAAGTAGTATCATTCATATATTGATTTTATAATTTGATTTACCTAAATATTCATAACATTGTTGAAGTTGAATTGAATTGAAAACTCTTCTTACTTCAAAAAATAAATTTATAAAATTTTTAATATATAATGTAAGATCTCTATAAAATTATTTTTAGCTCTGATATTATCTTTCATACTCTTCTAATACATACCTTTTCAAAGTTTAATTAACTAAAATTTCTTAAGAAAAATAAAGAATAAATATTAAAATTGGTGTCAAATTTTTTTTTACATGTTATACTTATTTTATTTGAAAATTTTATTTTTTTAAAATTAAATTAAAAATTTAAATTAGTGGTATCAAATAGAATTTTAGCATCTAACATACTTTACTTGATATCAAATATGCTAAAATATCTTGAAAAGCTCTATCCCTCAATATTGATTTGAAAAATCTAAATCTAAATTTTTTAGAAAGAAAGAGGGTGATATCAATATAAATTTGATATCAAACATGTTTATTTTTATATTAAGTATCCCATAAAGTTTAAAATTTAATACCCTCTTAAAATTAAATCAAATTTTTTTAAATTTGATATATTTTTTTTAAAATTTTGATTGATTTTGATGATATATTTTAATGATTTATTTGATGTATAGAGATAAAAAAAGAAAATGTTATGCTTGATTTTTTGTTTAAATCTTTGAAAAGTTCTATTCCTCTTAAAGCTTAAAAGTATATATTTGAAAATCTGATCAAAGAGTTATACTTATTCAAACTTTGATATTTGAATTTAAATAAATTTTTGAAAGAAAAGCTATGTCGTAAGCATGTTTTAAATTGAAAGATAAGTTTTCAAAGGAGAGATAATTCATTTAACTTTATTTTTTGAATTTGATACATCTCTCACTTGATACACTCTTACATTTTATTGATTTTGATAATTTTTCTTAATCCTTCCTATAACTTTTTTTAATATTATCAAAAATGAAAAAATAATGTTGAGTATATGCTTAATCAATTGATGCTTAAAATACTTAATAATTTGTTGCTTGAAATCTTCATACTCATTGATTTGAATTGAGACACCATAGTATAATGAGTATATAAAAAATATGCAATGAACTGAAGATAAATTAATAATATTCATGAAGTATACATTCATATATTTAATCAATTACTTCATGATACATGTTAGGTAATTTTAATTGTATATGGTGCTTATCTTATATCGTTAACTATTTGTATTTCTGATATTTAATGTAAACTCCATGTCACATCTCTATGTATTTTGGCTAAAAGTATTTACTTAATGTATGATTTTTATGACTCTTTTGATATGTTGGCATCTATTTTATCATAAATATGAAATTTTTTTTTTATATATAGTATCAATTATATTATGAATCATATTTTAAGGAGTAGGTTTTTCTTTCTTAATAGAAAGGAGGAGTAAATTTTATTCAAAACAAGAAAAGAATAGTTTTTTAATCAATGATGTCAAAATGGAGGAATAAATACATTATTTGATATGAACAACAATTGTTAATTTATGATGTTAAAATTACATGCTCAATGATTGGTAATTTTTTGAAAAATCTCTCTTTTAAATGAGCCAACTAAAAATTTGTATCAATTGAATATATTTATATATTATCTTAATTTAAATTTAAAATTTTTAATGACACTATTTTACTTTAATGTTTTATGCATGCCTTATTTTACTTATATTCAAATATTTTATCATCATAAAAAAAGAAGAGATTGTTGCCTCAAGAATTTGATTTTGATGACTACAAAATATTTTAGAGAAGTACAAATAACTTTTATTTTTGGAAGAAGTTCAATTATATATTTTAGGTTATACAAGAATTTTTTGATTGATAAAAATACTTAAAGAAGGCTAAAGCTTCAATTTCATCATGTCGAGATCAAAACAATGTTATTCGGAAGCCTCAAGAGCATTAAAGAAGAATTTGGAAGCTTTGGAGGCAATTTGGAAGGTTTTGGAAGTTGAATTGATAAAGATACTTGGAGAAGGTCAAAGCCATCATTTCATCAAGTTGGAGATTAAGACAATATTTTTTGGAAGCCTCAAGAGCATTAAAGAAGAGTTTGAAACTTTTAGAGATAATTTCGAAAGATTTGAAAGTCAAAAAATGAAGAAAAATATGTTTGGGCAGAAAAGATCGACCCCTAGATTGATCCTTTTTAAAAAGGACTGCTTGGCATCCTTGCTTTTTAGTGGCACACAAAAAGGGTCGACCCCTTTGCCAGGGGCTAACCCATGGGTCGACCCCTGCTGTTCTGCCATCCAAAAACAAAAATTGGCTATTTCTATTTTGCAACAGAGGTCGACCCCAGGGTCAATCCCTATGCCAGGGGACGATCCTAGGGTCAACCCTTACGATAAAAACTTTCATAACAACTTATTTTTCTATCCATTTTTAGTACATTAAATATCTAATAAATGCTCTCCAACGGCTCTAAATGGCTACTAATCATTCTCCAGCATTGATTGAAGATTTCAAAGGCATTCAAAAAGAAGAGAAAATGAAGTAATATAATTCAAATTTGTGAGCTCTATTGAATACCTAAGAAAAAGAGAAAAAAAGAGAGGAACCAAGCTTCAAAATTAGAGGGTTTTTAAGAAAAACTATCTCCATCATCGTCCACATCCTCTTAAGTATCAAGAAGAGAAGTTGAAGCATCATTTGAGCAATCCAATAGCAACTTCTTCGAGCTTCAAAGAATTTTTATTTTAATTTTTTGTTTTATGCTGAAACTTATACTTGTAATTTTGTTTCATTATAAGTTTCTTTCAGGAAAAGAAACTTGGGATTTAGACCAGTCCAAGCCCATAATTGAACATTAAATAGGTTTTGATTGGTGAGTCTAAAAAATCAATTGGGTTGTTAGTAAACCTGAAAAACTAATGGTATAAGATTTTAGTTGGTACTGCTGTGAAAACTAACTAAATTTATTTGTAAGCTCGAAAAAACAAACATACTATAATCAAGTGGAGATTATAGTGAAACTCCCAAGAAAAGCTTGGAAAGTGGATGTAGGACCAGGTTGCTCTGAATCACTATAAATTTTGTAAGTTTGTATTGTGACTTCTTTGCTTGCATTACTTACTTATAATTCTTGCTTAGCTTAATTTTTGATTCTTGTTTAGCAACATATATGTTTTAATTCTGCTACTATAAATTGCTTTCACCATATAATCTCTTAAGTTGATTTAATTGGAAGCATATAATTAATGTAGAGTTTAATTTGGCCAAAATTTTATGAGAATTCAATTAATCCCCCCTTCTTAGGTTGCTACCTTTGGGCACCAATTATTTTAAGATCAAACATTCAATAAGATTGATGTTTGACCTAGTGCAAGTATTGCAGGAAGATTAATTAGCAATCAGATTGCTAATTAGCATAATTTGATTAAGCTTAAGGGCTGAGATCAAGTCTAACTAAATATGATTTAGTTAGGTTTGGCTTGGGCTTGATTAGATCAAGTTTAATTGATTTATAGGATAAGTCAATTGGAAGAAAGAATAAGTCCATGTTCAATAAGAACTTGAGTGCACCTAATTTTTAATTTAATTAAAATTTAAATTAAATTTAAATTTGATTTAATCTAATTTAATTGGGCTCTTAGTTGGACTAATATTATCCTTAATTGGGTTGCACAAGTTTTAATTTAATTGGATTTTAAAAACTTCTTTGACTAGTCAAAACATGAAAGTTCTAGTTTGACTAGGACTCCCTTCCTTGCACCACCTAGCCTTCCCATGCCCTTTCCCTCAAGTTTTTGCATGAAATCTCTCACACCCAAGAGCCCACGTGCATCCCCTTTACCCCCTATCTCTTTGGATGGTATTTGGTTGAGGACCAAGTCAAAACTAGTAAGTAGTTTTGATTTCAAACTCTATTTGATAGAGTTTGAAGAAACTAGAATTCTGTCCCTTGTGTAGAGCCATCTTTTCTGATTTTTTTTCCTAATTTATTTATTGGAGAAAGAAGAAGGATTGTATGCCACTTCCAGTGAATCCACACTATAAAAAAAGGAGGAGGTGCCCAAGAGTTGGGTTGCCCTAATTCTTATCCAATTTGGACATTCCTTTCTAGGTGTTTGACCTAGATAAGGACTCCTCTCTATCTCTCTATTTAAAGAGAGTTTGGGAATGAATTTTCTAAAAAATTTTTAGCAAAGAGAGAGGGTTTGGGTGCAGGTTCCTTGGGCACAAGAGTGTCTTGGGCATGAGCTATTGTAAGGATACAAGTTCAAGTGTTCAGGTGAGAGGAAAAAAATAGAGAAGTGTCTTCTCTAGGGTTTTATTTTTCAGCTTCTTCCACCATCTTTTTGAGAGAAAAACATGAGGAAGAAGGTTTCTTTTAGATCCTATAAACCTCTTTTGATCCTTGGAGAGTTCAAGCTATTGGAAGAAGGAGGTTTGCAATCAACCATCAAAGAAAGATCAGCACAATACTAACACGCTGCACTGATTTCAGTTTCTAGACATCGGATCAAGATCAAGGCTTTGTGTGGATTTTTCATGAAGGCCGAATGCATGTATGACTCGAAGCATCAATCTTAGCCTTAGACAACTAGAGAAGATCTTGACTTGCAAAAAGTGAAAGAGATACGATCACTTTCACTTACTAGATTAGATCTAGTTTTTCGTTTGATATTGATATGATCAATATCTTTATTTTATTTATTATTTAATTTTTAAATTTATATGCATGCATAAATCATGTCATTAGATCCTAGATCTAGAATTTAGTTATATATTTTAATAGATTAATTTGATTAATCTTATACTTTTGCTGTTCATATTTTTGAAAAAGTTTCAAAATATATGCCGCCAAACTCTAGTTTTTCCTTCAATTAGTATCAGAGCCTAGTTCTTTTTGATATAACATGATTTTAATACATATATTAGATTATTTATTTAGATTAAATCTAAATTATAATATAAAATTAAATTTAAAATTAAATATTTAGATCGCATGGACTGATCTTATAAGATTGTTTAACTATAATATTTATTTCTTATAGTGAAAAGGTTGTCCTAGTACGTGCTAATCTAAAATCTAATCATAAAATATTAGATATGATCTAAAAAATTTATGATTAAAATTAAAAATATTTTAATATAAATTTTATGATCATAAATATATTAGATTTAATCTAAGATGATTTATGATTGTTTAGAATTAAAATTATTTTAATTTGAATTTCATGAATATGTTTAGATTAGATCTAAAGTAGATTCATGATTATATTATTTTTATATTTATTATGAATCAAAGGTACAACTGGTTGATAGAACCATGTTGTAAAAATATTTTATACATATAAAAATTATTTTTGAAATACCAAACTCCAACCCTCAGTCTAAAACTTAATTAAGAATTAAGAGTTATTTGATTAGGATCTAGGATTGTGAATTGAAGATCCTAAATCAAAAATCATAACACTTGGGTTAATGGATTAGAGTGAATTAAGTCCACTAATTAGGTTAGACCTAAGGTTAGATTAAAGAATAGAATTAATTAGAGAATTGACTAAATCTAATCAAATATTGTCTTAGATTAGGTCAAGGTCTCTATAGATCAATTACTATAGTTGTAGTTGGTCAAGTCTATGTCTTTCATGAGAACCAAATAGACTTGATTCTCGGCTAAGCAGTCTAGTTTGAACTATTAGGTGGATCCAATTGAAACTAATTAACTAGTTGATGTCTAAGATATATCTGGCAATTTATGATGATCAGTGATCTTTAATTAGGAGTTACTCGCACTGATTCAATCTTTAACGAGTTAATGGCACACCCTCCCACCGATCTCACTTATCTAGCCTTTTCAGTGAATTTATGTTTTGATCAGATCACCTAACAATTTAAGCTGACCCATGTTAGCTAGGTAAATTAGTATGACTAATTTAAGTGCTCCTAGACTAGTCAATCTATGGTTTCCATTGATCTGACTTGGTGAAGTCAGTGGAAGGATCATGATTAGCTGGTTCTTCTAACTCTCTTCTCTAAAATAAATTAACCAAATCCTCTAAAATTATTAAGTTCTTAAAAATGAAATAGTTATGGTGATAACTAGATCATAGCCTCCCATTAAATTAAGTGATAATGGATCCACTAGCTCAATAATCATTGGAGGCCCAAAGGCCTGGTGCTTATTGACTGTTAGAATTATCATTCATAATATGATTTCTTAGATGCATCTCTCTAAATGGTGGTTAGGTTGACCAACCAAAGTTAGACTTAATCATCCATTGGTTAGATGGACCTAGTATGGTCATGTTAATGGTTGGATCCAACCAGATCTTTTCAGTAGAGGCCAAAGTCTATTGATTAGGTTTCTAGGACAAAATTAAGTTACTAGAAGTTATTTAGAGAAATAATTGATTATAAACCTATCTATAGATATACATGGGTTGACAGGCCAAAGTCGGGCTTGTGTGCAGTTTATGTGGATTCTAGTATCTACAAAGAAATTAGGGTAATTTCTTAAATTAGAGGTAGAGGCTATGAATTTAAATAAAATAGTGAGAGAACCTTTGGATTAAATTCTAAATCTTTAGATTTAATAAATTATTTACTAATTAGATTTTAATTTTTCTTTGTACAGTTATGGCTACTATCATGTCGCTCCAGTCATTATTGAACAATGACAAGTTCATGGAACCCAACTTTGATAGTTGGTACCATAAGTTGAAGATTGTTCTTGAGCATGAATGGATCTTGTATATCTTGATAGATCCAGCACCTAAGGAGCTAGATCCTAATGCACGTGGGTTGGTCCGAGATACTTACTAGAAGTGGCTCAACAATCGAACCATAATGCATTGTATCATGCTGGCAGCTATGCCAGCTATGAGCAATGAGTTTAGTTATAGGTTTGAGTCAGCTCAGCCAAAAGACATATTTCAATTGTTGAACAAGTCTTTTGGCACTCCCGATGATGTTGAGAGGCACAAAACTAGTTGTGCCATCTTCAATGCTAGAATGAGGGATGGAGCTTCAATTATTGATTATGTATTTTACATGATCGAAATGATGGAGTGTTTGAGCAAGCTCGGCTTTCCCTTGCACGAGTAGCTAGAGAAAGATGAACTCGTTGCCTAAGTCTTATCTTCTATTCCTTACTCATTTCAGAA
This sequence comes from Cocos nucifera, assembly GCA_006176705.1. NCBI lineage: Eukaryota > Viridiplantae > Streptophyta > Magnoliopsida > Arecales > Arecaceae > Cocos > Cocos nucifera. The sequence goes on along the minus strand of QRFJ01001112.1, from coordinate 465,459 downwards.
TGACAAAACCTAAAGTTAACTACCATGGGTTACTTCAAAACTTTGAGAAGGATCACCAGCTTCATAAGGAGTCGATGAATGTTGTGGGAGGGTCTTCTTCTAATTCTCGACTCCTTAAAAAAGAGAAGAACAAAAAGATGAAGAATAAGAAGATGCAAGTTCAAGCTAGGACATCAGTGCAGGGCCAAACCAAGAAACCCAAGCCTGATAAGAGTCAAGTGGAGTTTTTCTTCTATAAGAAGCGGAGGCATTGGAAGAGGAACTTGTTGGAAAACCATGCGGGATTTCATACATACATTTAGAAATTTTTTCGAAACTAGATGTAGCAAAAGACATAAATTAAACTATTTAACCTATTTATGCATATGATCTAATCACAAAATCCTACATCTAGGATCTATAATATATCAAGATGCATTAATAAATCTAAAAATTAAATCAGGTTGGTATTGATCATATCAATATCCTAGATCTAGAACTATTCTAGAAACCATAGATTGCATTTAGGTCAGAAAAGAGATCGAATCTCTTACCTTTGCATGGGTCAATAATACCGTAGTTGATTTTCAATATTATCCTTTTTGCTTGGAGCCGCACAGTGTGTCTAGCTTCTACAGGTTATCCATACGAAGTTGCTACACAGATCGGAGGTTCGTCAAATGAAGATCCATTTGAAGTGCTAGCTTCTTGTAGATCCCTCCTAATGGTCGATCTATAAAAAATTCTTCATATCTCTTAAACACTTCAAGAGATGAAGATTAGGAGGAGGATGAAGGAAGAGAACCAACTCTTGGATCTCCTAAAAAGAAGAAAAGAGAAGCCTTGAAGAAAGACCTTTTAGAGAAGACTCATCTTCTCTTTAGGACATCAACCATTGATGTCCTAAATTTATCTTCATGCTTGGACAAGAGAATACTTTCTTCTCTATAATTTTTTAGCATGCTAGGTCTCTTTCTCTCTGAATTTTTTCATAGAAAAATCTTTCAAATATTGAGAAGAAAAGGTCTCTTAAAGAAATCCTAAGAGAAGACTTTCTTCTCTTCTTTTTCTCGCATCAGGACATGATCAAATCATATCCAAAAGAAAATTCAATGCCCAACTCCTTTTGGGCGCCAACCTCCCACACCCCTCTCTCTTTTCTTCTCTAATTTTTCTAGTGGAAAAACCTCTAAAATGATGGAGAATAAAAGGATCTAGAGGAAACCCTAAAGAGAAGACCTTCTTCTCTTCCTTTGTTCTCATTAGGACATGAACCTTTCATCTCCTAATGAGACCTCCAAGCCCAAAGCCATGGAGCGCCAACCTCCCACGCCCCTTTCCCTTTCTCTCTTCTGATTTTGTGTGGAATATCTAATGGTTTCTCATGCTAAAAAACTCCCTATAAAGGTGGCCTCCCAAGATGTGGCAAGACTAGGTCAAATGACCTAGTCAAAGAAGGAAATCTAGGACTTTTAGGGGGCGACCAACTCTTGGATGCCTCCCCATTGAAAATAGGCATGAAGATTAGGAACCCCATGCACAAAAGGAGAAAAATTGGCACACAGAACAAAAGGTGGAATGGAAAAGAAATTCCAAAAGAAAAAGGAGGAGTTTTGGATTTGAGAGACTCTATCAGATAGAATCTCATGCAAAACTACTTTCTAATTTTGACCAATTCAAATTTATTCCAAAAGCTAAGGAGAGAAGGGGGTGTGGAGATGCTCTTAGGCATGGGAAAAACCAACATAAACATTAGAATAATAAAATACGGGTCATGGGTTCTCGGTGCAAGGGAATAAGGAGTCCTAGTCAAACTAAGACTCTTCAATTTAGACTAGGTCAAAACCATTTTGAACCCAATTTAAATCTTATTTAAACCACAATAAATGAAACCTAGTTAAGAATAATCCTAGTCCAACTAGGAGCTCAATTAAATTATATTAAATTATCTTTAAATTTAATTTAATTTCTAATCAAATTAGAAATTAGGTGCACTCAAGATCTAATTGAATAAGGACTTATTCTTCCTTGCCATTGGTTTATCCAATAAATCAATTGGACTTGATCCAATCAAGTCCAAATTAATTCTAATTAAATCTAATTTAATTAGACCTAATCTCAGCCTAATTGCTCAATTAAATCAAACTAATTAGCAATTCAATTGCTAATTGAAACTCCTGCAATACTTGTACTTGATCAATCATTAATCATATTGATGATTTGATCACTGAATGATTCTTAATCATCAATTAATCATCCGATGAGGTAACAACCTTTTATATGTGTGACCCCATAGTTTCGAGCCTAAGTTGATAGTATAGAAATCAATTTCTTTACTAATTGAAATGACCATCTAGTAATGGTACCCGACGTCCGAATTGGTCAAATATATGCAAAGCAATATTCTTAGAATCCTGACCTATAGTTATCGTATAATTCATCCCTTTGACCCATAATGCTCAGGATGACTTCGAGTTAGCTATCAATACTCATACAAGTTATCCATATTGTGTTTCAAAATTTTGCAAATCTCGTGATTCCTTACAAGAATTATCCAAGCCTAAGTTTTGCTAAATTAAAACACAGCAAGACATTCACTTCTCGAAGTTATTCAAGAGTGGTCAATCCTATCTTAACTCACACACTAACACTACAAGTACTTGACTGTACTCAAAAATCTTTTAATTTTATATTAGAAATATAGGTAGTCTGGTACCAATGTACAGTGAGTTACTTGCAAGTCACCATGATGATCTTAGGTCAGAAAGACACTTATACCCATTGGCTTTAGCTAACTACTCTTGATAATAGAGTGCTGCATTAATCATGTTCAGTGCAGATATATTCCTACATCCTACCTATATGTTATACTAATATATCTCCACACCACTTGGTTACGAGGATAACCAACGCATATGACATACAGCGACCTACACTCGACAAGTTATCATCCTAGTTAATAACTTATCATTTGATCATGAACAATTAAAGAACCATCCGAGAAATCCTCTTTTATCGATTAAGTATGGTTCTAAGGACTTCATTATAACTTTGAAGTTTATTTAAGAAAGATAGAACTTTTATAATAAATAAGCCAAATAATAATTATTATTTGATAATTAATATACTAATTTTAATCATCTATAATTTAGATGATTGGCTTTAGGAGATATTTTTCAACAACTCCCACTTGGACTAAAGCCAATCAAAATAATATCAAATATCCTATCTTCTACTTAAGCTCGTAGAACTTTTTAGTTTCGAGGCTTTAGCAAATGTGTCGGTCAAGTTCTTCTTTTCTGTCAATTTTCTAAAGGTCAACGTCATCCTGATCTATAATCTAAGGTGATAGCAATGCAGAGTATTGGAGATAAAATGGTGTCCACCGAAGTCCCCACCCAAAGTCCATTATCACCGACCTCCTCCATATCGAGATTCATCGATCTCCTTAGTGATGGGTTCATGCCGTAGAACCTCCCAAAAATGCACAGAAGTTCGATGATACGATCTTGAGTGGTGAAGAAGAATTTTTGTTACTCTAGTCTTGTCCTCTGGCTAAAAATGAATAACAGGATCAGGATCCAGCTACGCTCCTTCAAGATGAACTCCTCCCAGATGAACTCTATCAGCTACGCTCCTTCCGAATGAACTCCTCCTAGATGAACTCCACTAGCCGCACTCCCTTCGGATGAACTCCCTCCAAAAGAACTTTGCTAGCCGTGCTCCTTTCAAATGAACTCCTCTAAGATGAACTCTGCTAGCTGTGCTCCTTCCAGATGAACTTATCCTAGATGGCCTCCTTCGATCAAACCTCCTTGAGTTGAACCTCGTCTGAATGACCTCCTCCAATCGAGCCCCTTTTGGACAAACTTTCTATGGTTGACCTCCTTCCAGTCGATCTCCTATAGTTGACCTTCTTTCAACCGACCTCCTCTTAGTCATCTGGAAGGACCTCGCCATCCACATGAACTCGGCTACCCACTCAACGTGAACCAACATACATGCAAACAACCCTAAAAGAGCCCGAACTCTTCTGGAGCTGTTGCAACTTGAAGCTCTTCATCATTAGCGCCTACCCAAACTTTGTCTATTAATTTTCAATGCACTAGCATGTCAAGACAATAGAAACTACTCTTGACTGGCAAGTCGCAACAATGAACACCACCCCTCATGACAAAACTCCACGTGTCTTGAGCGGTCCACTATCAAATAGTTGTGGTTGTCGCTATCAGTTTGTTACACGCTCCATCTATAAAAGAGACTCTCTAGATATGTTTCCCCTAAGCTCTCTTCTCCTTCCCATTACTCTGCTCCTTTATTTTTCTAAGCACTTTATTCTAGTTGGACAGAAATTGACTTGAGTGTCAGAGTATCCTTCTTGTGCCACCCACCTCCAGTTTGAACTTTATTTTGTAGGTTCCATCTACGGCCTTGCCTTTCTCACTTTAGTCATTTCTAGCATCCTCACAAATTTTCGCACCAACAGGATTGGTGCTAGAGGAAGAGCCCACTAAGCTCTTATTCTAAAAGGAGTGCCCAGTCAATCTTACTTATCTTTCTTTCTCTCTTAACTTCTCGAATCTACTTCTATTTGATCTCTTCTTGCTTTAGAGAATGCCTCCAAAAAAGATAACCACCCGATGGTCTACTGCTTCTGCTGTCAGATCTAAGCTGGATCCATCCATTCTAGCTCCATTATCTGCTCTCCAACCCCCTCCATCTACGGCCATGGAAGATCCAGAGCAGTTCAACCTACTGATACAGTAGGTTCAAGACCTCACCGAAATGGTGCAGGCCATACAACAACCTCCGATGGTAGCCCGACTGAAAAACCCCTAGCCAGAGCTTCAGGAGTCAGCATCAAAAAGGGCAACTTGGGTCAGCAAACTCGTTGCCTCCGAAAAAAAGAAGTAGAGAGTGGGGAGCTCCTGTTCTGATCATGATTCTTTTCTATGGGAGACTTTCTCCATCTACAGTCGACGACCTTCGAAGATCCATGGTCGAGATGATGATCTCGACCAAAAACTCCAAGACATGAATCAGCAGATTGAGGAGCTCCACCATGCCGTCCCAATTTTATCATGATGATATTTGCACCGATCCTCCTTTCTCTATCAAAATCTTACAAGAGCCTATCCCACCAAACTTCAAGCTCCCTTATTTTGACACCTATGATAGGACCTCTGATCTAGTCGACCATCTAGAGGCCTTCCAGATGATGATGATGCTTCATTACACATCGGACACCATCCTGTGCCAAGCTTTTCCATCTACCTTAAAGGGAGCAGCAAGAAACTGATACTCGAGCCTAAAATCGGGTACAATCTTCTTTTTTTATCAAATGAGCTATCAGTTTGTAGCTCATTTTATAACCAGCCGATGTTCAAGACGAGATTCGAATTTCCTCATCAACATAAAGTAAGAGAAGGGAGAGTCAATCCAAGCTTATGTTAGCCATTTTAATATTGCTGCATTGGAGGTTCGAAATCTGAACCAATCTATAGCTATGGCTGCACTAAAAGGCAACCTTCAGAAAAATGATCTTCTATCTTTTCTAGAAAGAAAATACCCTAGAAATTTTATTGATATGCTGGCTCGGGCTGAAGGTTATTCCCGAATGGAAGAAGCCTTCAAACTGAAGGACGAAGAGGCCATAAGAGAGTGGCAAGTGGGTGAGCCCAACCAACCCGCACCTGAAAGAAAGCCAAGTGAAGCTCAGCCGTGCTCTTGAACTCCTCTTTTTGAGTATAGACTAGCCCAAACTCCTCCTCAAGCTCATCAATAGGGAAGTCCAGATCAGAGGATCTGATGGAACTACCCTCCCAGAAGATTCAACAACAATGCTCTCTTGAATGCCTCAATGGTGGATGTGTTAATGAAGATAAGGGAGCAGCTGGCCAAGCCCGAAAAGAGGCGGACTTACCCGGACAAGTGCAATCCCAACAAGTACTATCTTTACCATTGTGACCATGGTCACAATACTGAGGAATGCATCCAGCTTCAGGATGAGATTGAAGCATTGATTAAAAGAGGTCAGTTGGATCGATTCATCAGATGTCGGCTAGAGAGGAGAGAAGATCATTTGAGAGCCCCATCACAACCTGAACCACCTCAGCTGGACGAGCCTCAAGGAGATCGGCCCTCTCTTGGAGTCATCAACACCATCATTGGAGGAAATCGGCATGGGGAAGCCAGCAAATCAGCAGAGCTGGTGAAGGGGCAGTAGACTGAGGAGCCCATCACCGTCACTGAAGAATATGCCTAAGGAGTTTAGCTTTTGCATAATGATGTGATTGTAGTTACTTTAAATATTGTTGATTATGATGTACGCTGTATTTTAATAGATAATGAAAGCTCGATTGATGTCTTATTTTATGATGCTTTTTCCAAAATATCCATATTTGATGATAGGATGGGCCTAATGAATTCTCCGTTGGTAGGATTCATAGGTGATGCCATGTTGGTGGAAGGGATAATAACGTTGCCTGTGGTAGCTGGTTGATATCCAAAGCAAGCTATGACATAAATTGATTTTTTGGTAGTTAAAGCCCCTTCTGGCTATAATGCAATCCTTGGCCAACCTGGTTTGCATGCACTTTGGATTGTAGTTTCTACTTACTATCTGAAGATGAAGTTTCCAACTAGATGTGGAGTCGAAAAGGTCAAAGAAGATCAGGCACTAGCTTGGCACTATTACAGTATAGCATTACAGGGGGAAGACAAGCAGACCCTTGTCCAATAGATGGACTTGACACTCATGATGATCTATCTAAAGAAAGGAGAGAATCCATCAATGACCTTAAGGAGATTTCTCTAAATGATGGAAATAAAGAACACACCATGAAGTGGCTCGAGCCTAAAAGGAGAGGTCAGAAAGCAACTTGTCACCTTCCTACAGAGAAATTCTGATGTCTTTGCTTGGGCACCCATAGATATGCTTGAAATTGACACAGAAGTCATGGAGTACCGTCTAGATGTAGATCTTAAGCAATGACCAGTGAAGTAGAAGAAACACAGTTTTGCATCGGAAAGACAGAAGGCGATAATGGACGAAGTCGACAAACTCCTTAAGATGGGATTCATTCGAGAAGTTCTTTATCCAAACTGGATTGCAAATGTTGTCTTGATTGAAAAGACAAATGGCAAGTGGAGAATGTACATAGACTTGACAGGTTTAAACATAGCCTGCCCAAAAGATAGCTATCCTCTACCTAGGATCGACCAACTAGTGGATGCAACTTTAGGCCATGAAATTCTCACTTTTATGGATGCCTTCTCCAGTTATAATCAAATCCAGATGACACCAGAGGATGAGAAAAAAATTGCTTTTATTACTGACCGTGATCCTTATTATTATAGGATCATGCTGTTTAGAATTAAAAATGCAGGTATAACTTACCAGCATCTAGTCAATAAAATCTTCAAGGAGCAGATCGACCATAACATGGAAGTCTATGTAGATGATATATTGGTCAAAAGCTGATCTTCATCAAATCACATCGCTAATATTGAAGAGACCTTTAGTACTCTCCAAAAGTATCCTATAAAATGCGCTTTTGGAGTAACCTCAGAAAAGTTTTTAGGATTCGTGGTGTCAAGTCGCGGCATCGAGACCAATCCAGAGAAGATCAGAGCCATCCAGAAAATAACTATCCCAAAAATAATAAAAGAAGTCCAACGCCTTACAAGCAAGGTGGCAGCTCTAAATTGCTTCGTGTCAAGATCAGTGGAATGCTGTATAACCTTCTTCTAGGTAGTAAAGCAGTCCAAGAACTTCAGCTGGACTTTCGACTATCAGCGGGCTTTTGAAGAACTGAAGAGCTATCTCAGCTCACCCCAACTGCTCGCCAAACCTAAACTTGAAGAAGAATTGTTCCCGAATCTTGCCATATCTCTTATAGCTATCGAAGCCGCATTGGTTAGAGAAGAAGCAAAAATTCAAAAGCTAATTTACTATATAAGTAGAGTCTTGAGAGATATAGAAACAAGGTATACCAAATTAGAAAAACTAACATATGCCTTGTTGATTACAGCCAGGAAGCTCCGACCTTATTTCTAGGGACATACTATTACTCTTTTTATTGATCAATCCATTAAGATGATTCTTCATCGACTTGATACCTCTAGGAGAGTGGCAAAGTGGATAATTGAGTTTACTGAATTTGACATCCACTTCCAACCTCGGTCCTGCATTAAAGCTCAAATTTTGGCCGACTTCATAGTAGAGTTGATTATTCCAAAGGAAACCGACTAGAGCATCAAGTAGCCTTTATCCCTAGCTCCCTAGAGGAGAAGGCCGACCTTCCTAAAGACTTCTAGGCACTGTATGTAGATGGTTCCTGCAATGCTTCCGAGGTAGGTGCAGGCTTGATTCTCATCAATCCAGAAGGAGTCGTGGTGGAATATGCATTGTGCTTTGACTTTCCCACCACCAACAATGGGGCGGAGTATGAAGCCCTATTTGCAGGGCTGAGGATGGCCAAAGAGCTGGGAGTGCAACATTTGAAGGCCTACAGTGATTCACAACTGGTGATGGGATAAGTTAATAACTCCTTTGAAGCTTGGAAGGAAAGTATGAAAAAGTACTTGAAAAAAGTGAAGAGCTTAAGTTCGACCTTTGACAATTTTGACATTCAGTAGATCCCGAGGGTGGAGAATGTCAGAGTCGACTTCCTCTCGAAACTAGCCATCTTAGCTCTGAACGAGCTACCAAAGAAAGTCCTTTTTGAGGTCCTATAATGCTCGAGTTTGGAAGAGCCCCAGGCGATAATGTAAGTCAATCATGAGCCCACCTGGATCGATCCATTAATAGCATACCTCAAGGAAGGGATTCTTCCTAGAGATCACAAAGAGGCTCGAAAGTTGAGGAGCCAAGCTTCCCGCTACATTTTGTATGAAAGAAAGTTGTATAAGAGGTCGTACTCCTTACTACTCCTTAAGTATCTTTGACCTTTAGAAGCCAATTATGCCTTAAGCAAAGTTCATGAAGGGATTTGCAAAAATCATCTAGGAGCGAGATCCCTATCATACAAGTTGCTCCGTCATGGATACTATTGGCCGACAATGCATCAGGATGTGGTGGATTATGTGAGAAAGTGCAATAGGTATCAAAGAAACATAAATATCCAGAGACAGCTGGCTTCGCAGCTCACATTGTTAAGTGCCCCCTAGCCATTTGCATAGTGGAGGATGGATATACTTGAATCTTTTTCTATGGCATCTGGGCAGTGAAAGTTCCTGCTAGTGGTAGTGGATTACTTCACAAAGTGTGTCGAGGTCGAATTGCTAGCAAAAATCACTGAAGCTAAAGTGTAGGACTTCATCTGGAAGTTGATTGTTGTAGGTTTGGTTTACCTCAGATGCTGATCATGGATAATGGGCATTAGTTTGCAAGTGCAAAGTTTACTGAGTTCTACGAAGGTCTAAATATATCTCACCACTTCACATCAGTGGTCCATCGCAAGCGAATGGTGAGGTAGAAGTGACTAATAGAACTTTACTTCAATGGATAAAGGTCAAGCTTGAAAGAGCAAAGGGGACCTAGGTGGATGAACTTTATTATGTGCTTTAGGCTTACCAAACTACTCAAAAATCATCCACTTTAGAAACACCATTTGCACTGGCCTTCAGAATAGAGGCGATTATCCCTATCAAACTTGAACTCCCCTCAACACGAGTAGAGGCCTTCAATGAATAAGAAAATTTGCAGGACCTTTGAGCTAACCTTGAGCTGCTGGAGGAAAAAATGGAAGAGGCCTAGATCTGAATGGCAGTCTACAGGCAAAGGGTAGCCCGCTACTATAATTCGAGGGTCAAAAGTAAAACCTTTAGAGTAGAAGATCTTGTACTTCGGTGAGTGGATGTTTTGCAGCCTCAAAATCAAAAAAAGCTCATCCCAAATTGGAAAGGTCCTTACGAGGTGGTGGAAATCATCCAATCAAGAACATATTATCTAAAGAATCTTAGAGGATCTATGCTCCCACGATCTTGAAATTCAAAAAATCTATGAATGTACTACTAGTAATTCAACTTCAATAAATTTTTTTTATTTTGATATTTTTATTTTTTGGCACAAAATCATGTGATGATAGAAAATGATCTAGCCAAACTTTATCAGAAAACGAAGCAGAAGACCTCAAGTTACTTAAGACAGGAGGAGGGGAGAGATCCTTTCAATGGTCCTTTGGTGTTCCTATATCTTTGATAGGAATAGGAGAAGAATCTTGCCCTAATAAAGAAAGGCCAATCCCGTTAGGAACAAAAGAAGAACCTCATCCTGATAGGGGGACAAAAAGGCCGATCGTGTCAGGAATAGAAGGACCTCGTCCTAACACGGGTGATGAAGTCCTCCAATTACTTAAGATAGAAGAAGAAGAGAGGCCCTTTCAATTGCCCTTTTGTGCCCCTATACCTTTGTTAGGAACAGGAGGAGAATTTCGTCCTAACAAAGAAAGGCCAACCCCTCAGGAGCAGGAGGAAAATCTCATCCTGATAGGAGGACAAAAAGGCAGACCTTGTCAGGATTAGGAGGAGGACCTCATCTTGACATGGGTGATGAAGACCTTCGGTTACTTAAGATAGGAGGAGGGAAGAAGCCCTTTCAACGACCCTTTTGTATCTTTATACTTTTGTTAGGGATAGGAGGAGGACCTCATCCTAATAAAGGAAGGCCAATCCCATCAGGAATAGGAGGAGAACCTTATCTTGACAGGAGAAAAAAAAGATCGATTATGTCAGGAATAGGAGGACCTTATCCTAACATGGGTGATAAAGATCTCTGGTTACTTAAGATGGGAGGAGGAGAGAGATCCTTTTAATGGCTCTTTTGTGCTCCTATATCTTTATTAGGGATAGGAGAAAGATCTCGCCCTAATAAAGGAAGGCCAACCCCATCAGAAATAGGAGGAGAATCTCATACTGACAAGGGGACAAATGTGAGCTCAAGTATGGTGCTCTCAAGCCTTGGAAGTAGGTGGAAAGAGAGCAAGGAGCGAATGAAATCAACCATCAAAAAGCTTCGATGAACGCTTTAGAAGGGCTGGCTTGGATCCTGTCAAAAGAGCCTGCCCAAGCTATAGAAGAGCCAGCCTGAGCTGAAGATGAACCAGCTCAAATTTTGAAAGAGTTGGCTTGAGTAGAAGTTCAGAAAATGTATCAGGCTGATACGCTGAAAGAGTTTGCTCGATTTCTGTTAGAGCCAACTCGAGTGGAAGTCGAGCTGGCTTGAACCTTGAGAGAGCCAGTTCGAGCAGTAGAATAGAGAGTGATGATTCAGGCACTCATAGGAAACATCACCATCAAGCCAACCTGACTGCTGACCGAGCTGGCTCGAGCAGTGAACAAAACAAAACATAGTTTTTGTTCTATCCTGGGATTGGATTTAATCCTAGGAACTTAGGGCCTTGGTTTATAAGGTCCTAATGGGGCTAACCTATGGATTGGTCTGGGATTTGTCTAATGGATGTGTGCATGGGAGATGTGGGTGTACATGGGCTTGGGGAGTGCATCACATTAGGTAGCTAGGAAAGTTTTTTAGGTTGGATCTTATTTGACTAGGTATATATACTCTGTACTAAGTTTTGTAAACTAAGCATGGAATCAATACAAGCCTTTTCTTCCTAAAATTTTTTTTCCTCTCTCATTCTCCCTCTTTTCTCCAAGTCCTAAAGTTTGCTAGGGTTTTAATAGAAAGACCATCCCTTTTCTTGGATCCTTGTTGCTATTTTTGCAAGCATCGAGCGTAAGGATTGTTCCCAATAGATTGATATCAGAACAGCCATCTGGAACAATAATTAGTATCAGAGCCTGGTTGTTAGATCTGATAGAGAAAAGATCAAAGCTTCATCTGGTGTTGTGGTAAGGTACTGAATAGATTTCTTTGAACACTATTTATTCTCTTTTGTGTTTGGTTATCGAAATTTGGTTGGGATGGCATCGAGTACCATCAAGACAGACTTTGGAAAGTTTGATGGCAAGGGTAACTTTAGCCTTTGGCAGCAAAGGATAGAGGATTTGCTGGTGTAGAATAGAATCTATAAGATCTTGACTCGTGAAAGATCGAAAAAGGTTTCTATTGAAGAGTGGAAGGAACTTGAAGAGATAGCCTTCAGTATAATTCGTATGTACCTCATTGATGAAGTTCTACCAGAGATTAACATGGAAACCACACTGAAGGGACTTTGATAGAAACTGGAGAACACATATATGGGCAAGAACATGACAAACAAGCTATGGTTGAAGAAGTAGCTGTACAGTTTGTGGATGCCCAAAAGAGGAGACCTAATTTCTCACATCCAGAGATTCAATCAAGTTTGCTTGGATGTTATGAGCCTTGATGTGAAGATTAATGAGGAGCATAGAGCTCTCCTATTGTTGTGTTTGCTGCCAGCAGCATATGATAGTCTCATTACTACTCTGGTATATGAAAAGGAGACATTAAACTTCGAGGAGATGGTTAGAGTTCTCAGATCCAACGAGCAGTGAGAGAGGCTAATTAGAGGAAACCTTAATTCAGAGATGCTTTTTGTGAATGAGAGGCTAGGAAGGCCTAAGGAGAGAATCAGAGACAAATCTATGGGTAGATCAAAGTCTCGAGAAAATCAGAAGACTTGGAAATATTACAAGTGTCATCAACCTGATCATGTTAGAAGAAATTGCTCATTTTTGAAGAATGAAAAGGGGAAGGGCACTTCTAAGGGTGGATTGACCAGCAAGAGTGGTGCTTTGTCATCTGAAAATAGTGGAGAAGATATATTGATAGTATCAAATGAAGTAACAGAGTTGGACAACCACTAGATACTGAATTCAGCATGTTTCCATCATTACACTGCACATCAGGAGTGGTTCTCATCTTATGAAAGATCCGATAGAGGGAGTGTAAGTCTTAGAGATGATCACCTATGTCAAGTTGCTAGTGTTGGTATAGTAAGAGTGAGGATGTATGATGGAGTCATACGGACACTCACCAATGTGAAGCATGTGCCAGAACTGAAGAAGAACCTAATATCCCTGGATTACTTGGAAGGATAGGGATATGCTTTCAGTTGTATGCCAGGCAGCGGGTGTTTGAAGATTTTCAAGGGTGCATTGATGGTGATGAAAGGGAGAAGACTTAGCAACAACCAATATAGGATGGAAAGCTCAGTAGTTACAGATAGTGTGGAGGTGTCTATAGCAGGACAGGAGGAGCAGCTAGCCTATAAGCTATAGTACTGTCATATGGGTCACTTGAGTGATAGGGGGCTTACAGAGTTGAGTAGGAGAGGTCCGATTCCAGCAGTCAAAAAGGAAGGAGATGACCTATGCGAGCCTTATATCTATTGAAGGAGAATCCGAATTTTTTGGATCAGATTCGTTCAGATCTGATTGGATCAAAAGAGATATTTCAAAAATTTTTCTCATATATCTAGATCATATCTGAGATATTTCAGATCTGATTTTATAGATCTAATAAATAAAAATAAAAATAAATTAAATCTAATTTAATTTATACCTTGATGTTGGGTAATCTGATTGTCCTTTAATGATCCTACTGATTGCCTGAGATTTTGAATCTAGCCATGCAAGCGCCTGGCCTCTATCAATATCCACTTGGGCTGGATCTGGAGATCTTCTTCTTCTTTATCATATCTCCAAAAATTAGATCTAGATTTCATTTAGAGGATCTTCAAAACTCTTTTCAAAGATTTATTATCGTCTCTGCAGTAGTGCTACCTTCTTTCTTTCTCGTCAGCTTTTTCTTGCCTGGATTGCACCAAATTGGAGCCCAACTTGCCTTGGACGTGTAGAGGAGAGTGAGGACCAGAGGATGTCATGGAGGAGGGAGAGGGGTAGCCTTAGGGCATGGCCTAAGGGAGAACTCTATGAAAGTTGGGCGTAGATAGGATTTATATAGACCTTGTTACGCCATGCAGTGCCACATCATCCTGGCCAATCACATTGCTTCGTGCAATCAGATCTAAATCTGATTGATGGGATGACATCACCTGATCCAATTAGATGAGAGTCCATCTAATTCATCTTTAGATGGTGCCTAAGATTGGTCAAAGTCTACAATTATGGGCCACCTAAGTAGAAACCAAGAAGCAACCTGGAGTCCCATCTGCATGGGACTCCAGGCATCCCTATCCATGGGCGCATGCCTCCCTAGGCATGTGCCCCCTCCTTTCCAAAATCTAGCAAGAGGACAAGCCCCTATCTGCTCTCCAATAGGTGTATGACACATGGGCAGATGTCTAAGTATCAAAGGTCAATGTTTGACTAAAGTCAAAGAACAAGAATTAGCAGGTGATGGAAAATGGCAGGTGTTGTCTCAAATTTATCTTATAAATTAAGACAATTCTTTTCTAACCTGAACAAGCTCCAGTCAGACCAAGTAAAGGTACCTGAGTGAGCACAAACTCATTTGGCTCAGTCGAGATAACTTTTAATGATAATAGAAGGAGAACGTTAGGTTCAATCGTGTGCTAGCATGATTTTCTTGAACCTAATTGAATCTAATTCAAATCAATTGAACTGGGTTAGTCCAATTGATGATATCTAGATCCAAACTCCTTATTTGTGTGATCCAGTTAGGTTCAGTTCTATATGGTAATGGGATATGTCATGATCTCCATCATCGACATCATCGAAATAGCTTTCGATGGATCAGAACTCTTCTGATTCAGACAACTAGAATGATAGATCATCTAAATCATTCTAATTGCTCCCAAAATCCACCAGTGACACCTAGCAGTATATGGTGGCAACCCATCAAAACTGAAAAATGAACCTCTTGGTGCAGCTACTTGTGATTAAGTTCTTCTATCTTGAGCTCCGATCAGATTAGGGTTAAGGTGAACTCGTCAAACCCTAATTTCTATCATATGATTTAATCATTCGATTCAAGTCCGATGTGAAAACCTTAATAGAAACTCTTTCTATTATTTCACTCTGCCATGGCCATGGGCTTATGGACTTGATTCTCATGATCATCATAGGGCTGCTCCTCATCCACCGAGGTAGATAGATTCCCTCTTGGTGCAATCCAATTCCTACAATGAACATGCTATAGCCAACATACACCTCAGGGTTCCGAATGGCTAGGAGACCGAGTCATGGTGTAGTCAAACTATAACACCCTCAAGGTGAACTATCGATGCACCTCAGGTCAAAGAACCAGACACACCACTGCAGCTTCGAGTCAGTCATCGATGAGAAGGTAGACTTCCTTATGACTGCTCGAGGTGGTCATGCTCAGTGCCCTCATTCTCTAATGAGTACCTGTACTCTCGCTCCGGTGTCTCTACACCATAGACTCAAGACTCATCTACTATAAAGAAGCGATTGTACACCAACCTTTTGGATCAATCACCATCCTCATGATGATCCTACGGTCAGGAGCATTTTATGAGTTAATAATGAAAATTCTTGTCTTAAATTTTCAACTCTTGAAAATAAGAATTATCATTACCATTAACTCAAGGGATGTATCACAGACACTAAATACACATTTATGATAGAAAATAATCTATTTTATTATTTATAGTCAAAATTATAATTTTGCTCCTTAGAAGTGTATTATAAGTGTCAGCCAATTCTAGCTTCTAGGGCACACATATCTAACAAACTTTCACTTGACCTAAAGCCAATTGGCTACAAATCTAAGTCCCATCTTCTCAAGGTGGGCTTCGATCTTCTGCTGGCCCAACGACTTTGTAAGTGGGTCTGCCGCATTTTCTACAGACTCGACTCTTTTGACCTCGACGTAACCCTTCTCGAGGTAATCGCGGATGAGGTGGTATCGCCGCTTGATGTGCTTAGATTTTTGGTGAGACCTCTACTCCTTAGCAAGGGCTATGGTGCCATTGTTGTTGCAGTACAGAGGAATGGCATCTAATGGCATCACTCTGATCTCTGCGGCAAACTTCTTGTACCAGAATGCCTCCTTTGCAGCTTCTGATGCAGCGATGTATTCTGCTTCCATGGTGGAATTTGCTATCACCGTCTGCTTGGAACTTTTCAAACTGACAGCTCCATCATTGCACACAAATAGACTCTCAAATGTCGACTTTCGATCATCTACATCGGACATAAAATCTGAGTCTGTATACCCCTGGACTTGGAGTTCTCCATTACCAAAGACCAACAACATATCCTTAGTTCTTCTCAAGTACTTAAGGATACATTTCATAGAAGTCTAGTGTTCTTCACTGGATTCGACTGATATCTGCTCGTGACACTCATAGCATGGGCTATATCAGGTCGTGTACATAACATGGCATACATGAGGCTCCCTATTGCTGAAGCATAAGGGATCTTGCTCATGCATTCTATTTCCTCAGGTGTGCTAGGGCACATCTTCTTGGAAAGATGAATGCCATGTCTGAAGGGTACCAAACCCCTCTTAGAGTTTTCCATGCTAAACCTCTTTAGCACTTCCTCTATGTACATCTTCTGTGAAAGTCCTAGCATCCTATTCGGTCTATCTCTATAGACCTTAATTCTCTAGAATAAAGGATGCTTCTCCTAGGTCTTTCATGGAGAATTCTTTAGATAACCATATTTTAACTATGGTCAACATGGGAATATCATTTCCCAATAAGGAGGATGTCATCCACGTACAATACGAGGAAGACAACAGCGCTCCCACTGACCTTTTTGAAGACACATGGCTCCTCTTCATTCTTGATGAAACCAAACAATTTGATCACATCATTAAAATGAGTATTCCAGCTCCGAGATGCTTGCTTAAGTCCATATATGGACCTTTGCAGCTTGCATACCTTGTGATCAACATCACTGGATGTGAAACCTAGTGGCTGTTCCATATAGATATCTTCCTCAAGATATCCATTTAAGAATGCCGTTTTCACGTCCATTTGCCATATTTCATAATTGAAATAGGCTGCAACAGCAAGCAATGTGCGAATGGATTTTAGCATAGCTACTGACGAAAAGGTATCCTGATAGTCAATGCCTTCACGTTGACTATAACCTTTTGCCACTAATCTAGCTTTGAATGTCTCCACATTCCCATCTGCACCAATCTTTCTCTTGTAGATCCATTTACATCCAATAGGTACTATACCTTCTGGTGGATCTACCAAGGTTCCAGACTTGGTTTGAGTGCATCGAGTCAATTTCTGACTTCATTGCCTCTAACCATTTCTCAGAGTCGATATCCGATATCGTCTCGTTATAGGTTTTGGGATCATCACCATGAACCCCATTACTTATGAGGAATATTTTCTCTACTTTCTCTGAAATAGTACCTAAGTACCTCTCAAGGAGATGAAAAACCCTTTCCGATCTATAAGGTGGAGGAGGTAGTGATTATGTTGGCTCTACCTGATTTGGTTCCATTTGGTCCTTAGCTTATTGCTCTTGTGAGACTTTCTTCTTGAGAGTTTGATCTGCTTTCCAATGCTGCTATCTTGAATAAACTATTTTTCAAGAAAGATGGCATGTCGACTCACAATCACATTGTGATCTTCTAAAATATAGAAATAATATCCTAATGACTCTTTAGGATATCCTATAAATCGAGCTCTAAAGGACCTAAAGTCTAACTTGTCCGCTTGTTGTCTTTTGACATGAGTCGGACAATCCCAAATTCTGAGATGACTCAGACTTGATTTCTTACCATGCCATATCTCATACGGTGTGGTAGGAATGGTTTTAGAAGGAACCCTATTCAGTAAGTATATTGCAGTTAACAAACAGTGTCCCCAAAAAAAATCAGGAAGGTCTGTAAAGCTCATCATGGATCAGACCATATCTAATAGAGTTTGGTTCCTCCATTCTGAAATCCCATTGAGTTGAGATGTTCCAGGTGGAGTCCATTGAAAGACTATTCCATTTTTCTTAAGATAGTTCAGGAATTTTCAACTAAGGTATTCACCTCGATCTGATCGAAGAATCTTAATGGATTTTTCTATTTGCTTTTCTACTTCATGTCTGAATTTCTTGAACTTTTCAAAAGCTTCAGACTTGTGTCTCATAAGATACACATACCCATACCTAGATAAATCATCGATAAAGGTTATGAAGTAGACAAAGTTGCCTCTAGCTGGCACATCAAATGGGCCGCACACATCAGTATGTACTAGGGCAAGAAGATTTGTAGCCCTTTCCCCATGTCCTACAAAAGGGAGCTTAGTCATTTTGCCATGAAGACAAGATTCACAAATTGGATATGACTCGAAAGTCAACGGACTCAATAGCCCAATTTTCTCCAATTTGTTAACCCTATCTTCTGCTATATGACCTAGTCTTAGGTGCCATAGATACCTATCATTTGGACTATCCCTAGGTCATTTCATGGTATTCACATTTTGCTCGATATTAAAAATAGATACATCAACATGTAACTGATAAAGATCATTAATGAGGAAACCACTTGCAATTTTATTTTTTTCATAAAGAATGTTACAATGGTCCTTAAGAAAACTAATTACATAGCCTTCTAATGCCAGGCATGAAATAGAAATCAAATTTCTGTTTACTGCAGGCACATAATAACAGTTTTTTAAAACTAAGTCTAAACCAGATGGTAGTCAAAGAGGATATATTCCCATGACCACGATAACAACTTTTGCTCTATTTTCGATGCACAGAATTATCTCACCATCCCTCAGCCTCCTGCTATCCTTAAGACCTTGCATGAAAGTACATAAATGAGCACTAGAACTAGAGTCAAGCATCCAACTGGATGCAGAAGAAATCGTAAGATTAGACTCAATAACGAGCATACCTCCAGAAGGACCTACCTCCTTATTCTTCAGGGTGGCCAGGTATGTAGGGTAGTTCTGCTTTCAGTAGCCATCATTGTTGCAATGAAAACACTTTCCTTTATCAGCGGCCTTCTTTTTCAGCTATGCCTTTTTCTTCTTTCCTTCTTCCACCTTCTACTTTTTCATAGACTTCTTCTTCTTTCCAAAGGACTTTCTCTTAGAAGAAGTCCATTCCATAGCAAGCACTGAGCCTTTAGAACCTTTCATAAAAAGCTCAGCGGTAACCAGCATGTTCATAAGTTTGGCCAAGAAATTTTGAAGTTTATGCATATGATAGTTCATGATGAACTGCCTATACACATCAGTCAAAAATTATAGAATTATGTCATTCTGTAGATCCAAATCCAACCTCACTCTGAGCTTCTCAAGCTCTTCCAAGTTCTTGATCATCATCAGATAATGATCTTGGACTGACTGCCCATTGCGCATTTTAGCCTTGAATAGTCATTTAGTGACTTGATACTTGGCTGCTCGACTCTGTTCACCAAACATCTCTTGTAGGTGAGCCAACATTTGGTGAGCAGTACTGATATCTTCATGTTGGCACTAAAGTTCATCAGACATCGAGCCCAACATTTAATATTTGGCCTTGTTGTCTTCATCCATCTACTTTTCAAGAGACACTCTTTATTCAACAGATGGATGAACTGGTAAGATGGGAGGGTCCTGGTCCAATACATGAGTTAACTTTTTGAAACCTAAAATAATTTTGAAGTTTCGAAGTCAATCCTTGTAATTGGATCCGATCAGTCTATGGGTGTTTAGGATTCATGCTAGTGGGTTGGATCCAGATATTTTTTTATAGAGAGTCAAAGTTCTAGTTAGATTTTATAATTAAGACTTAACCAATTTATTTAGAGATTTTATTTTTAAATAAATTAGCTTCCACTATTTTTTTGGATCCCTACACTTCCTCTGTAGAGATGCGAAAATCTCCATGATTAATAATTTTTAGTAGGTGGTGCAGTCCCACCAATTGACTCATCACCTCACCTAATAATTATTGGTGATGGGTTAGCCAATGAGTGAACAACTCTTGTTCAATGATTCTCCAATCATGATGCACCCAAACTTGGTCTCTAATTCATGAATCTCATCATGCCCGAAATATTGATCCACTCCTTAGTTAAGTCAGATCCACCATTTGCACAAATTGGATTCCTAATTGAGTCTCTCACCGTATCCAAAATATTGAGCCCAATCCATCCTCCAGCCCATAGCATCCAATGCCTAATAGATATGGTTGCATCTTTTCGATGCAACTGAACCACTATAACCAACCGAGAACAATCAACCCCAGAAAGGGCCTGCACATCTACAATGGTGGAAGACCTTAGACTTAATCTTTTCTTAGGGAGATTTGATTTAGGTCTCATTAAACTAGACTTGACATAGTCATAACCATTATGACTAACCTAGTGGCATGGGTTAGCTTGGATTATTGACCACCTCAGATCAGGATTGAGCCAACAAATATGGTTAGCTAAGTGAGACCAGTGGAAGGGATATGCCATTAACTCGACAAGAATGCATTCGAGTTGAGTAGCTCCTAATTAAAAATCGGTCGATTGTATCTGCCAGACTTACCTTAGACACCAAATTATTGAGCCAGAACCAATCAGATTTGCCTATAATCCAGACTCTAACCACTAAGCCTAATTAGGTCTTAGCTAGATCGATCACTCACGTGACTCGATCTTGACCCAGACTTAATCCTATTAGACTGGTCAATTTAAGCACTGTTGATCCCATCTAACCAACTCTTGATTCAGTTTGATCAACTGCTTAGACCAAATTGAGCTACCTAAGCCCGAACCCAATTTTATGAATATGTCTTAGATCTGAAATTCTCAATTTTAGACTCAATATATATTTTATAATCTTAATTCTCAATTAAGTTTAGGGTTCACAAATAAAACATGTAAATAAAATCCTAGGATTTCAGGATCTAGGGTTTTGCAGAAAGTAAGTTTTTGATTTCTGATTAAGGACGAATGCGTAGCACCCCTACACATCATAAGAACACCCCATCGAATGGGAGGAGAGGGCATTTAAACTCCTACTTTATTCTTATGATCGGACGGCCAAGGGGAATGCCTTAATCAGAAATATAAATCTACAAAACTAGTTAGATCTACATCATATATCTCATATATAAAATTGATCTAACTTAATACATGTTTTGCATACATCTCATGTATCATATCATGCATATTTTTCAGATCTAAATTATCTCATAATTATCTAAAAAATTAGATTTAAATTGATCACATCAAAATAAATTCTAATCTAGATAATTATGTAGAACTATTCTACAACTAGTCTAAACATGCATGCATCATATCTCATATGATCTAAAAATTAAATAATTTTATTTTTTATTTTTTAGATCTTATTATAATATTTATAATCATCAAAAAATATAAAATAAATAGATCTAAAATTATAATTTAATCAAAATAAATCATGATTATGCAAGACTATGTATAGAACTATTCTATTTTACAACTAGTCATGCATATTGTAGAACTTAGATCTATATTATTTAATTTTTAATTTTTTTGATTTTAGATCTAATCACATCTCATGTGACATCTAAAATCATCTAATTATTATATCAAAAATAAAATAAAATTAGACCTAAATAATTTAGAGAACCTAGTTTTGATACCAGTTGAAGGAGAAATCCTGATTTTTCGGATCAGGTTCGTTCAGATCTGATCGAATCAAGAGAGATATTTTAAAAATTTTTCTCATGCATATAGATCAGATCTAAGATATTTTAGATATAATTTTATAGATCTAATAAATAAAAATAAAAATAAATTAAATCTAATTTAATTTATACCTTGATGTTGGATAATCTGATTATCCTTTGATAATCCTGTTGATTGCCTGAGATTCTAGATCTAGTCATGCAAGCGCCTGGCCTCTACTAGTATCCACTCAGACTAGATTTGGAGATCTTCTCCTTCTTTATCACCTCTCCAAAAATTAGATCTGGATCTGATTTGGAGGATCTTCAAAACTCCTTTCGAAGATCTGTTATCGTCTCTGCAGCAGTGCTGCCTTCTTCCTTTCTCGTCAGCTTTTTCTTGCCTGGATCGCACCAAACTGGAGCCCAACTTGCCTTGGGCATGGAGAGGAGAGAGAGGACCAGAGGATGGCATAGAGGAGAGAGAGGAGCAGCCTTGGGGTATAGCCTAAGAGAGAACTCTATGAATGATGGGTGCAGATAAGGTTTATATAGATCCTGCTGCGCCAAGCAGTGCCACATCATCCCGACCAGTCATGTTGCTTCATGCAATCAGATGTAAATCTGATTGATGGAATGACATCACCTAATTCAATCAGATAAGAGTCCCTCTAATTCATCTTTAGATGCCACCTAAGACTGGTCAAAGTTTATAGTTATAGGCAACCTAAGTAGAAACCAAGAAGCAACCTGGAGTCCCATCCGTATGGAACTCTAGGCATCCCTATCCATGGGCACACGCCTCTCTAGGCATGCACCACCTCCTTTTCAAAATCTAGCAAGATGACAAGCCCCTATCTACTCTCTAATAGGTGCATGACACATGGGCAGATGTCTAAGTGTCAAAGGTCAATATTTGACCAAAGTCAAAGGACAAGAATTAGCAGGTGACGAAAAATAGCAGGTGTTGTCTCAAATTTATCTCATAAATTAAGACAATCCTTTTCTAATTAGGACAAGCTCCAGTCAGACCAAGTAAAGATACCTGAGTGAGCACAAACTCATTTGACTCAGTCGAGACAACTTTTAATGATAATAGAAGGAGAACCTTAGGTTTAATCATGTACTCGCATGATTTTCTTGAACCTAATTGAATCTAATTCAAATCAATTGAACTGGGTTAGTCCAATTGATGATATCCAAATCCAAACCCTTATTTGTGTGATCCAGTTAGGTTCAATTTTGTATGATAATGGGATATGTCATGATCTACATTATCGACATCATTGAAACTCCTTCCGATGGATCAAAACTCTTCTAATTTAGACAACTAGAATGATCAATCATCTAAATCATTCTAATTGCTCCTAAAATTCATCAGTGACATCTAGCTGTATATGGTGGCAATCCATCAAAACTAAAAGTGAATCTCTCGATGCAGCTACTTGTGTGATTAAGTTCTTCTATCTTGAGCTCCGATCAAATTAGGATTAAGGTGAACTTGTCAAACTCTAATTTCAATCATATGATTTAGTCATTCGATTCAAGTCCGATGTGAAAACCTTAATAGAAACTCTTTCTATTATTTCACTCTGCCATGGCCATGGGCTTATGGACTTGATTCTCATGATCATCATAGGGATGCTCCTCATCTATCGAGGTGGATAGATTTTCTCTTGGTGCAATTCAATTCCTATAATGAATATGCTATAGCCAACATATACCTCAGGATTTTGAATGGCTAGAAGATCGAATCATGATGTAGTCAAACTATAACACCCTCAAGGTGAACTACCGATGCACCTCAGGTCAACGAATCAGACACGCTACTATAGCTTCGAGTCAGTCATCGACGAGAAGGTAGACTTCCTTATGACTGCTCAAGGTGGTCATGCTCAGTGCCCTCGTTCTCTAATGAATACCTGTACTCTCACTCTGATGTCTCTGTACCATAGACTCAAGACTTATCTACTACAAAGAAGCGACTGTACACCAACCTTCTGGATCAATCACCATCCTTATGATGATCCTATGGTCAGGAGCATTTTATGAGTTAATAATGAAAATTCTTGTCTTAAATTTCTAACTCTTGAAAATAAGAATTATCATTATCATTAACTCAAGGAATGTATCACAGACAGTAAATATACATTTATGATAGAAAATAATCTATTTTATTATTTATAGTCAAAATTATAATTTTGCCCCTAGAAGTGTATTACAAGTGTTAGCCAATTCTGGCTTCTAGGGCATACATATCTAATATCTATGGCAAACAACATAGAGTTACATTTGCCAGTAGTACCAGTAGAGTAAAACTATTTTGAAGCTTGTTCACTTGGACGTATGGGGACCGACATCTATTACATCTCGAGGTGGAGCGAGATATTTTATCATCTTTATAGATGATTTTTTTAGAAAGGTATGGATCTATTTGATGAGGAAAAAATTAGATGTTTTTGCTTGATTTAAAATCTAGAAAGCTGAGGTGGAGAAGGAGATAGGGCAACTAGTGAAGTATTTGAGGTCTGATAATGAAGGAGAATACACCAGTCTAGCATTCATGAGATACTATAAGAAAAATGGAATAAAATGCCATTACATAGTGAAGATGATCCCTCAGTAAAATGGTGTCATAGAGAGGATGAATCGGACACTGACAGAGAAGATCAAAAGCTTGAGGCTGCAGGCATTACTGTCCAAATCATTTTGGGGTGATGCTCTTATTTATTTATGTTTTCATGTTAGCAGATCTCCCCATAGAAAATTGAATGAAGGACTTCCAGAGGCTATCTAGAGTGGAAAGAAGATGGAGCTTGGCCACCTAAAGGTGTTCGACTGTCCTGTATATACTTTGGTAGAAGAAGTCGATAGAAGTAAGTTAGACCCAAAGTTATAGAAGATGATATTCATCAGATTTTCATGAGGTGTGATGGATTTCTTGTTGTGGGATTTACATTCTCAGAGTTGTATCATCAGTCAGAATGTGATATTTGATGAAAAGAGCATCGTGTTGAAATCAGAAAGTATAGATGGGGTTGTGAAGACAACACAGGACAGCATGGGACAGCTCTCAAATACAGGTGATTTGCCCTCAACATCAACCTCGAATCATGTTCAGTTTGAGGTGGAGTTAGGCAGGCATGGTGATACACCTATAGAGGACCAGCAAGGAGAGCGATCTATCCTGAGGAAAGTACAGAGGCAGCCACAAGTAGCAGACTTGTAGGATACTGCAAGGGGAGTGGCACTGTACAAGCCAAAGTGCATTATTCACAAACTGATGTGATATGGCATTGATGAGACTATTTCCTATGCTCTCATCACTGCCAATGGAGATTCAGAGAGCTTTAAGAAGGCCATGAAGTGTTTGGATCGAGGGTCATGGATGCAGGCCGTGATGGAGGAGATGGAGTCTCTTAAGAAAAACTAGACATGACAGCTGGTGGATCTACCAGATGATGCTTGATCCATTAGCTCCAAATGGATTTTCACTAGAAAAGAGGCACCTTCAAAGCAAGGTGGAGTAAGGTACAAGGCTAGACTGGTAGCCAAAGATTACTCATAGAGAGAAGGAATTGATTACTCAGAAGTCTTCTCTCCGGTTGTTAGACATACATCCATTAGGATGGTATTGAGCATAGTTACTGCTCATGACTTGGAGCTGGAGCAAATAGATGTTAAGACAACATTCCTCCATGAGAATTTGGAGGAGAAGATATACATGGAGCAGCCACAGGACTTCAGAAAGCTTGGGTCAGAGAGAGATCTATTATTGAAGAAATCGCTGTACGGATTAAAGCAGTCTCTTAGATAGTGATACAAGCGATTTGATACTTACGTGAGAAGTATTGGACTATCCAGGTGCGATCATGACCCTGTGTATATGTGAGGTCTCTAAAAATGGATCTTGATAATACTTACTCTTTTATGTAGATGACATGCTGACAGCATTTAAAAGTAAGGAAGTAGTGCAGGAGTTGAAGGAAGCTTTATCTCGAGAATTTGAGATGAAAGACTTGGGGCCTGCAAAGAAGATCCTAGGAATGAAAATTGTCAGAGACAGAACTAAGAGGCTGCTACATCTATCTCAGAAAGGATACATCAAGAAGATCTTAGAGAGGTTTAGTACGAAGGATGCTAAACCGGCAGAGCTGCCACTTGCCGGGCATGTTAGACTCTCTAAGACCATGTCACCACAGACTGAGATGGAGGTTTAGGAGATGGAAAAGATTCCATATGCTTATGGTGTGGAAAGTATATTATGTACTCTATGGTATATTGTAGGTCAGATTTAGCCCATGTAGTGAGTCAAGTGAGCAGGTTTATGGCTCAGCCTGGAAAGAAGCACTGGAGAGTGTTGAAGGATATCTTCAGATACTTGGTAGGTTCAGTTGGGATCGGCATATGCTATAATCAGCAGGAAGGTGCTAAGGAACATCTTAACATGTCCAAAGAGGCTCGAGGGCTAATAAAGAGATTTGTAGATGCAGATTTTAGTGGAGATGTGGACACTCGATGTTCAACTACAAGTTTTTTATTCAACCTGTATGGAGGTTCAGTCTTATGGAGATCTTGCTTGCAGCCAATTACGATCTTGTCCACTACTGAAGTGGAGTACATTGGCATCACAGAGGCAGTAAAAGAAGCTCTATGGTTAAAGGGCTTAGCGTTGGAGATGGGATTCTCATAAGATACAATCAGAATGCATTATGATAGCCAGAGTGCTTTGTTGCTCGTACAAAACTCTGTGTATCATGCGAGGACCAAGCACATTGATATCAGATACTACAGAATCAGAGAGCTAGTGGAGGATGGTGAAGTAGAGCTGGTGCAGGTTCACACCAAGGAAAATCCAACTGATGTGCTCATAAAGGTACTTCTATGAAATAGCTTTTATAATTGCATGGTATTGATGGGGCTGACAGATATAGCTGAGTTCACAAAGACTTGGGAGCACCAAGGTGGAGATTGTGAGCTTAGGTATGGTGCTCTCAAGTCTTGAAAGTAGGTGGAAAGAGAGCAAGGAGCAAATGGAATCAACTATCGAAAAGCTTCGACGAATGCTTTAGAAGGATTGGCTTGGATCCTGTCAGAAGAGCCAGTCTAAGCTGCAGAAGAACTAGCCTGAGCTGAAGATGAGTCAGCTTAAATTCTGAGAGAGCTGGTTTGTGCAGAAGTCCAAAAAGTATATCAGGCTAATACGCTAGAAGAGCTGGCTCGGTTCCTGTTAGAGCCAGCTTGAGTGGAAGTCAAGCCGGCTCGAACCTTAAGAGAGCCAACTCGAGCAGTAGAACAGAGAGTGGTGATTCGGGCTCTCATAGGAGACATCATCGTCGAGCTGACCTGACTGCTGATCGAGCCAGCTCGAGCAGTGAATAGAGTAGAACGTAGTTTCTATTCTGGCTTGGGATTGGGTTTAATCCTAGGAACTTAGGACCTTGGTTTGTAAGGTCCTAAGGAGGCTAACCTATGGATTGGATTGAGATTTATCCAATAGATGTGTGCATGGAAGACATGGATATACATGAGCTCGAGAAGAGGCTCTTTTAATTGCCCTTTTGTGTCCCTATACCTTTGTTAGGGACAGAAGGAGGACCTCATCTTGACACAAAAAGTGAAGACCCTCGGTTATGGGAGATAAGAGGAAAATGATGGAAATGAAGAGGCCCATGAATAATTGAACCCAAACAGAACAAGAGGATGATTGGAGAAAGTATAACTTCATTAAAATTAAAGTTGATTACAAAATGAGGGTCTAGAAGACCAATTACAAAAGAGAGAGAGAGAGAGAGAGAAAATTGAAGTTCTAAGATGGATTAGGTTCTTCGGACTTCGAACTGCTAGCCATCACTAAGGATTCCTTTAGACTGACGATCTCCTCCTCGAGCTATTTTCTTCTTATCAAATTATTATGGAACATCCTGTTAGCTCTCTGGTAGTTCTCTTCTAATGCTTGCAGTCTCTTCCTCAGAACTTTTGATTTAGCCTCAGCATCCTTGACGGCCTGCTGCTCATAAATCAACTAAAGTTTCAGTCAGTAGACTTCAGCTTTCTCTACCCCAACCAACTCTGAGAGTTTACCCATGATCCTCTTCAAAGAGGTAATCTCGTCTGACTCCCTACTGGTGTCGGATTGATAACTATCGATGAGCTGCTGTTAAAGCTGGGCCACCTCACTATTAGCAGCGTGGAGCTTCTACTCCAATGAGGATATCCTCTCATATCAGTCCAACCAGTAGGTCTCATTGGCAAGCTCAGCGTCATGCAGTTGCTTCTAGAGGGTAGAAAACCTCTATGACCAATCTCATTTTGTATTGAGCCTTGTCAGAAGATCACGACGAACTCCCCTCCAATAAGTGAATTTTCTCTTTCGCCGCCTTGAGCTCAGTTTCAAGAGAGCCGACCTTTGCAGTCAATGCTCAGAACTTGTCACTAGCATTTTTTCTGACTTTGGCCATTGCCCCCTCAAAGTTATCCTTCCTAATGTTGAAGCTCATGAAGTCTTTCATGTGCAACTTGCGAAGGCGAGTAATTTCAATCATCACCTTTGAAGCATTTTTTCTAGATCTTTAGAGCTCGTCTTCCACCTTCTTCAACTTCTTCTTCAGATGATAGATTTTCATCTTCAAACCCTTCACTACAGGTCTTAGAGGGATACCTTTGAAAGGTGGTTCGGTGCTGGTCGAGGATGATTGACCTTGACTTTGGTCACTAGAGGGATTCTGAATAACATTCACCATAGCACAAATATAAGGAGGAGAAAACTCATTTTCATTTCTCAAAATATTTGAATATACATCAAAAAGAAAAAAATATAATTATTTGAAATTTTAGACCTCGGGAGGAACAGCGGTGGATGAGGTCAAAGCATTTTTTGCCATCTCCGACTCTGGTGCAGATTCGGGCACGTTGGCAATGGGTTTGCAAGGCTCGGGGATGACTTTGATGGATGAGGGGTCAACCACAGCAGTGGATGGCCCTACCTCTTCATCAAGGACCTCCCCGTATAAGAAGTCAAGATCGAGTTTGGAGAACTTGGCAGCCACTCGATCCTCTCAAAGTTTGTAACCCTTTTGAAAGGCTTCCTGGTTGAAGGCCACGTTCAGATCTCTCATTTTAGAAGAAATATTGAACACCTCCATAATCTAGATCTTTGCCTCCAGGATCTGCTTCGAGGCTTGATCCTTCAACTTGCCGACCTTTGCCTTGGCCTTATTCCTCCTCTTCTCCTCTAGGGCTAGAGTGGCCTGCAGCTCCGCCGAGGTGAGCTCCTCTTTTTTGAGCTTCCTCCATAGACCCTCGACTTCGATTGCCTTCTTCTTCGAGAGATGGTCAGCCTCGGTGGCCTCCTCCTGAAGGCGATCGACTTTGTCTTGGAGGTCTTCCTGAGCCTTCAGTGCCTTCGATCTTAATCGGTTCACCATTTTGATATGTGTGAGTATTTGGTGACCTGACTATAGTAAACAGACTATGTTATGCATGCAAAAAAAAATCGATAGGATGACTACCTTGAGGAAGATCCCGAGAGAATCCTAGATGAGCTATGTGTGATTGAGGTCGGCCATCTGGTCCACCACCTCAGGTAGGGCAAATTTATCAATTAGACTCTAGATGAGGTCCAGATCACTGAAGAGATCTTTTCTTGGACTGTCACCATTACTGTTGGATTCGATAGGGCACGCTCTACGATGCACCTTCATGATGATGGAATAGGGAGCCTCATGTATGCCATGTTATATACACAACCGATATAGCCCATGCTGTGAGTGTCACAAGCAGATATCAGTCAAATCCAGAAGAAGAACACTAGATTTCTATGAAATGTATCCTTAAGTACTTAAGAAGAACTAAGGATATGTTCTTAATTTTTGGTAATGGAGAACTCAAAGTCCAAGGGTATACAACTCAGATTTTATGTCCGATATAGATCATCAAAAGTCGACATCTAGGAATCTATTTATGTGTAATGATGGTGCTGTCAGTTGAAAGAGTTTCAAACAGACAGTAATAGCAGATTCCACCATGGAAGCAGAATACATCGCTGCATTAGAAGCTGTGAAGGAGGCATTCTGGCATAAGAAGTTCACCATAGAGTTTGGAGTGATACCATCAGATGATATTCCTCTGTATTGCAATAATAATGGTGCCATAGCCCTTGCTAAGAAGTCGAGGTCTCACCAAAAATCTAAATATATCGAGCGGTGATACCACCTCATCCATGATTACCTTAAGAAAGGATACATTAAGGTTAAAAGAGTCGACTCCGCAGACAATATGATAGACCCACTTACAAAGTCGTTGGGCCAGCAGAAGATCGAAACCCACCTTGAGATGATGGGATTTAGCTTTATAGCCAATTAGCTTTAGGTCAAGTGAAAGTTTGTTAGATATGTGTACCCTAGAAGTCAGAATTGGCCGACACTTGTTATACACTTCTAAGAAAAAAATTATAATTTTGACTATAAATAATAAAATGGATTATTTTCTATCATAATGTATATTTAGTGTCTGTGATACATCCCCTGAGTTAATGGTAATGATAGTTCTTATTTTCAAGAGTTAAAAATTTTAGATATGAATTTTCATTATTAACTCATAAAATGCTCCTGACCGTAGGATCATCATGAGGATGGTGATTGATCCGGGAGGTTGGTATACAATCGCTTCTTTATAGTAGATGAGTCTTGAGTCTATGGTGTAGAGACACCAGAACTAGAGTACAGGTACTCGTTAGAGAACGAGGGCACTGAGCGTGACCACCTCGAGCAGTCATTAGAAAGTCTACCTTCTCATCGATGATTGGCTTGAAGCTGTAGCTGTGTGTCTGGTTCTTTGACCTAAGGTGCATCAACAGTTTATCTTGAGGGTGTTATATTTTGACTACACCATGACTCGATCTCCTAGCCATTCGGAATCCTAAGGTGTATGTTGGCTATAGCATATTCATTATAGGAATTGGATTGCACCAATAGAGAATCTATCTACCTCGGTAGATAAGGAGAAGCCCTATGATGATCATGAGAATCAAGTCTGATAAGTATAATAAATTCACCAATAAAAGTATTAATTTATTAATTAATTGATATTAATTTTTAAGAATTAATAATCAATTTATATATAATTTTTGAAAAATTCATATTTTTATTAATTAAAAAATTAATTAAAAATTAATAAAAATTAATAAAAATTAAAAAATAAAATTTTATTATCAATAGAAAGAGCTCATTTTTCTGATCACAACGAAATAAATTTCAAGTAAAACGGAGCTAAAATGAAAAAGATATGAATTTTTAAAAATATAAATAAAATAAA
Organism: Cocos nucifera; assembly: GCA_006176705.1. Lineage (NCBI taxonomy): Eukaryota > Viridiplantae > Streptophyta > Magnoliopsida > Arecales > Arecaceae > Cocos > Cocos nucifera. Next base: position 434,697 of record QRFJ01001112.1, on the reverse strand, counting down.
AAATTAAATAAAAAAGAAAACGGCTCAGTCGGCTCCGCAAGCCGAGCCACCAAGCCAAGCCGAGCCATCAAACCGACTCAGCCGTTGAAGCCATCAGCCGGTCCACGATCCAGGCGTGGACCGCCAGCTCAGCAAATTCCGGCGAATCAGAGATTGCCACGTGGTGGACCTAGACCCCTTAAGGGTCTACAGAAATTTATCGCGGCTCACAAGGGTAATTTCAGTCTTTTCGTCCGACAACAGCGGCGCTGATTGGTTGCGGTGTGCGGTGCGGCCGGTCCACGCGGTCCATGGGAACAGTTATTGCGCGATCGGACGGATGTGGTTGTTTGCGGTCAGGATCGGACGGCTGTGGTTGTTTCCGAATTTTATTCAGATACAAACATCACGCGGATCACCATCGGACGGCAGCGCTCGATCCAGGCGATGATCCGACGGTCCAGAACGCTGCCGGCGGCGATCAAGACTCCCGAAGCGCGATTTGCGGCCAGATTTCCTCGATCAAGCGCGATCCAACGGCCAGAATTTAATCCAACCCGATCTGAGCTTATCTGCATCCGATTTTGATGATTTTTGGACCGTTGGATTCCTGTTGAACGGCTGGATTTTATCAAATTTACCAGAGTCATATCTGAGCTATTTTTATTCAAATTTCATCCGAATTTATTTGTATTTTGATATTACAAAGGCATTAGTCCCATATTGCCTTTAGAAAAAATATCCAGCCCTCCTAACTCTATAAAAAGGACCCCAGGCCATCAGAAATCTCTATCTCCGATCAAGGTGAAGCTTTGGTACAGGGCGAAGCCAGGCTATGGGTTAAAGGCTGCTTCGAAGCAATGGGTGCCGAGAAGAAGAGTCGAGCTTCTACACCATCTTTCTGCCAATGCCGATCCAAGATCAGAGATCAGGCTATTTTATTTTATTTTATTTTTTTTAAAATTTTATGTATTTAAATTCTGAAATTTTAGTTAATAAAAATTTTATTTTTGCATTTTAATTTCTTACTTTTTATTGCAATTTAATTTCTGCACTTTAAATTATTGCTTTACAAGTAGATGCTAAGATCTAACTAGTAGATCTTAGTACCAAGTTTAAATTCATGTATCTTTTAATTTTCGCTTTTTATTTTTCGACTTCACTTTTGATTCTGAAAACTCAAATCTTTTCCTTCTTTTCTTTTCAAAAATCAAAGATTTCAAATCTAAAATACTACCTTCCCTGTGGATTCGATCCGACTCACTACTATCTATATATTTTCAATAATTTTAAGAAGTCGGATTAAACTGATAAACACGGTGTCTTAACGACAGCATCGTGTCTCTATCAAGTTTTTGGCGCCGTTGTCGGGGAAGATTTTTGATTTTTAATTTTGATTTCTTTGATTTATTAAAAATAATTTCGGCAAACGTATCAAGTTTTTGGCGCCGTTGCCGGGGAAGGTTTTTGATTTTTGATTTTGATTTCTTTGATTTATTAAAAATAATTCTGGCAAACGCACCAAGTTTTTGGCGCCGTTGCCAGGGAGGCATAAAAATTAAAATTTTTTTATTTCTTTGATTTCTTTTACTGCCTACTCATTATTTTTTTTATTTATTTTGCAGAAAAGAAAAAAAAAAAAAAAAAACTCTCAATCCTATTCGGTGAGATCATTCCTAAACCCTAAATCTCTTTCTTTATTTGCTTTATTTTAAATTAATTAAAAATATTACCTACATAAACCTAATTAAAAATCTCATCACAAGATTAGAAACCCTAATTATTTAGAGCATCCATCATATTAGTTCTTATTCTTATTTTTGGTGATTGCTGGAGTCAAGGTAAGCCTTTTTATAATTTAATAATTAGTTTAAATTGCATAAAAATCTTTGATTGGAATTTTTTTTGCATATTTCATATTAAACCAAATTAAGGGCACAACCCATTAAACAAGATAAGGTGGGGATTTGATCACCCTTCCTTAGCCCACAAACAACCAACCAGCATCCTGCATTGACCTAAGCCTTTAAATTAAAATCAATTAGACATCAACCCTAGGAACTCGAGCTCAATAGGACAAGAAATCCTAAGAGTTGAACCGGATTAGGATAAGTCAATTTGACTGGTGTCTAGGAAAGTGATTCAGGGACGACTACACCCGAAGGAAGGTAGTTTCTAATTGGTTCCGTTCGCTTACCTGGCCAAGCATAATTGATGTCTAAGGCAAGCAACGGGGGGACTCCCACCAACCTTACACTTACCTGGCCAGTTGATTGGCTAATCCTACACTTGGAGGGCTTGAAGGTGACCTTGGCAGTTAGGAGCTGTCTAGATCTAGGATAACCCTTAGTCAGGATTGATTGACCAACTTGATTGCTAACCAACATCAAACCTAATTAAACCTAATTCTTCTCTTTCTTCTTAATTCTAGGACTCCTTAGGACCTCTTCCTTAGAACTCTTCTTTCTTTCTTCTTCTTACTCTAAAAATAAAATAAAAATAAAATAAAATAAAAATTAAATTAAACTAACTAAAAAAAATACTAAAAATTAATAATTAAATTAAATTAAAATTAATAAATAAAAATAATTAAAAAAAATTAATTTTTAATATAATAAAATAATAATAATAATAATAAAATTAAAAAAAAAATATTCTAAAAATTTTTAAACCATACATTAGGGTTACACTAATACATGCATGGTAGGAAATCATTTTTTTTCTGATTTAGTTGAACATAATTGAATGGTTGATTCACATTAAATATAATAATCAAATGGCTAATATGAATCTAATTATCCAAAAATTAGGTAAAGTTGACCTTCTTGCTCAGAAAATAGATCAACTCCTAACCCTAGGTCAACAATCTCCTGCACAATTCACATCATCTTCTAATTATCAGGAGAATTATTCAATCTGTGCTAGTCCAACCCATCATGTAAGTGAATATCCTATGACTGCACAGTTTCCATATTTTATCCAAGAACAAGTTCAAGCTACTCAAGGATACTCCAAATTGATTAATGACCCATTTTCAAATTCATATAATTCAGATTGGAGTAACTTTAATTTTTCTTGGACATCCCAACAGACTCAGGCTCAGACCCAAATTTCACTTGAGCAAAATTATCAAAATTATGCCTATAATAATAGGTCAGCCTAGTCAGTTTATTCAGCCATCATATTATAATCAACCCTCATATCCACCTCCTCAACAGACCAATCTAGCTGATGATAGATTTAACCAACTTCAACAATTGATTCTGACTCAACAGCAATCTATCACCAGACTAGAAGCTCAAATAGGACAATTAGTTGAGTCTAACATGAGGAGAGAACTAGATCAACTACCGAACCTACCAATTTTAAATAACCCACCTAATGACTACCAACCACCTGGATTAAATTATCAATCTAATGTTTCATCTAAGAATCTTCCAATTTGAGAATACCAAAGTAATTCCTGAACTTAAAAGCTATAGGATTCTTATGGACCCATATCAAGACCAGGTGAGAGAGGCTAGTACTGATGCTAGCCAAAATGAAAATTTAGAGGAATTGGTTAGTACTGAGACTAACCACATAGAAGAACCCAAGCCAGGAATTAGTACTGATGCTAGTTCCAGTTTAAATGAGATAGAAATAAGGGAAAAGAGAATAGATGATTTACCCGAGACTTATAAACCTAATGTCCTATTCCCTTCAACCCTAGAAGCTGGTTCTTCTTATAAAAATCAAAAGGCATGTAATGAAATGTCAATGGAGTTGTTTAAGCAGGATCACATTAATTTACCTCCAGAATTAAAACCGCCTTTAGTCACCATTCCAGCACCCATTGAATTAAACTTAACTCCTAAAACTCCATTCATGAGCATTTTAGAAGAACAAATAGGAGTAATTCTTAATAAACATGGGTCTGAGAATGAAATCATAAAATATATCCCAAAAATTAACAGTGAATATATCAATAATGGGATTATAAATCATCTTTCTGAGATTGGCAATCCAAAACCATTGAAATTTGTCAATCCAATATTCGACACAGGATAGTGAGCTACATTGTGTCTGGCTGAAGACGGTAAACTTAGCGCTTGTTGGGAGGCAACCCAATATTTAGTTTTTATCTAATTTATCTTTTTAGTTTATTTTTTTAGGATAATTTGAATAAGTTGGAGGGAGAGCTCAAATTTGTCAAAGGCATGTGCTGGACCGAAAAAAATAAAAAAATAAAAATATATATATATATATATATATATATATATATATATATATATATACTGAGTTAGGTGTATTCTTCCATGTTCTTTATTACATCCTTTATTTTTTCTTCTCCATTGAGGACAATGTCGATTAAGTTGGGGAGAGGAAAATAAAAAATAAAAAATAAAAAATAAATAAATATATATATATATTATATATAATATATATATATAATATATATATTATATACTGAGTTAGGTGTATTCTTTCATGTTCTTTATTACATCCTTTATTTTTTCTTCTCCATTGAGGACAATGTCGATTAAGTTGGGGGGAGGGAAAAATAAAATTTTTTTTTAAAATTTTAAGTCCTCGAAAAAGTTAGTATTTAGTATTTAGATACTTGATTATGCTTAAGAATCGAATAAAACTAAGCATTTTTAAAAAGAAAATTGAATGCACAGATCAGAGAATCTGTGAGATATTGAGGAATCAAGTATTAAGAAAATTCAATAAAGAGTTAAGTCTAGAACATAAAAATTTTTCCTTGGAGCATTTCTAATTATTTTTACTAGCATCAAAGAAAAGTCTACTTTTTATAGGCTTGTGTAGGGTAACTATACATTTCTTCATATAAAAATTTATTTTAATAAAATAGTTTCCAAGTACTTCTCACTGAGTAACCGGGGCCTCTTTTGCCTAAGCAAGCATTGAGTTTCGCGTCAAAAGGTGGGAAGGGAAAGAAGCTCGTTGTAAAGCTAGTCTTAACTCGTAGCCTATTTGATTCGAGCTAGTAAGCCCGGAGGGTATTCTATACCTAGTGCCCTAAAGTCAACTGATTTGGGAGTCATTGGCCCAAGACTCGCTACATGGATCAAATAGAAAGCTTAAGGAGTTAAGACATTCAATAGTGGTACAACGTTAAAAAAAAAAAAAAAAAAAAAAAAAGAAACATTGGTTTCCCATCGAGTAACCGGGTCCCGTTGCCTAAGTAAGCAATGATATTCGCATCAAAAAATGGGCAATGTGAAAATAAAAATTAATAAATGAAGGATGGAAGTAGCAATACACCTGCCTATATGAAAGTTTAGACAAATCAGAGATAAAAGTGGATAATTTAGAAAAAGTTCTGAAAAATTTAATGTTCTTTACTTAATTTTTCTATTGATAAGTATTAATACCCCAATGATATATCTCATTTAAGCTCTACTGAATATCAATGGCCATTTTGAAAATTGCTTAGGTAAAATTCAAAACTCTAAAGTTAAAAGGTATTTAAAACTAAATTCTTTCTTTACTCGAGGACGAGCAAAGCTTAAGTTGGGGGGTGTGATAAGTATAAACATAAATTCACCAATAAAAGTATTAATTTATTAATTAATTTATATTAATTTTTAAGAATTAATAATCAATTTATATATAATTTTTAAAAAATTCATATTTTTATTAATTAAAAAATTAATTAAAAAATTAATAAAAATTAAAAAATTAAAATAAAAATTTTTATTATCAATAGAAAGAGCTTATTTTTTTTGATCACAACGAAATAAATTTCAAGTAAAAACGGAGCTAAAATGAAAAAGATATGAATTTTTAAAAATATAAAATAAATAAAAATTAAATAAAAAAGAAAACGGCTCAGTCGGCTCCGCAAGCCGAGCCACCAAGCCAAGCCGAGCCATCAAGCCAACGACTCAGCCGGCAGGCCTTGAAGCCATCAGAAGCTAGCCATTGGTCCAAAAGATCCAGGCGTGGACCGCCAGCTCAGCAAAAGGTCCGGCGAATCAGAGATTGCCACGTGGTGGACCTAGACCCCTTAAAGGGTCTACAGAAATTCTCATGCGGCTCACAAGGGTAATTCAGTCTTTTCGTCCGACAACAGCGGCGCTGATTGGTTGCGGTGTGCGGTGCGGCCGGTCCACGCGGTCCATGGGAACAGTTATTGGCGCGATCGGACGGATGTGGTTGTTTGCGGTCAAGGATCGGACGGCTGTGGTCTGCTTTCCGAATTTTATTCAGATTTCAAACATCACGCGGATCACCATCGGATGGTTCGCGAGCGATCCAGGCGATGATCCGACGGTCCAGAAAGCTGCCGGCGGTGATCAAGACTCCCGAAGCGCGATTTGCGGTTGCCAGATTTCCTCGATCAAGCGCGATCCAACGGCCAGAATTTAATCCGACCCGATCTGAGCTTATCTGCATCCGATTTTGATGATTTTTGGACCGTTGGATTCCTGTTGAATGGCTGGATTTTATCAGATTTACCAGAGAATTCATATCTGAGCTATTTTATTCAATTTTCATCCGAATTTCTTTGTATTTTGATTTACAAAGGCATTAGTCCCATATTGCCTTTAGAAAAAAATATCCAGCCCTCCTAATACTCTATAAAAAGGACCCCAGGCCATCAGAAATCAATCTATCTCCGATCAAGGTGAAGCTTTGGTACAGGGCGAAGCCAGGCTATGGGTTAAAGGCTGCTTCGAAGCAACTGGATGCCGAGAAGAAGAGTTGAGCTTCTACACCATCTTTCTGCCAATGCCGATCCAAGATCAAGAGATCAGGCTATTTTATTTTTATTTTTTTCTTTTTTTTAAATTTTATGTATTTAAATTCTAAAATTTTAAATTAATAAAAATTTTTATTTTTGCATTTTAATTTCTTACTTTTTATTGCAATTTAATTTCTGCACTTTAAATTATTGCTTTACAAGTAGATGCTAAGATCTAACTAGTAGATCTTAGTACCAAGTTTAAATTCATGTATCTTTTAATTTTCGCTTTTTATTTTCCGACTTCACTTTTGATTCTGAAAACTCAAATCTTTTCCTTCTTTTCTTTTCAAAAATCAAAGATTTTAAATCTAAAATACTACCTTCCCTGTGGATTCGACCCGACTCACTACTATCTATATATTTTCAATAATTTTAAAAAGTCGGATTAAACTGATAAACACGGTGTCTTAACGACAGCATCGTGTCTCTATCAAAGTCCATAAGCCCATGGCCATGGTAGAGTCAAATAATAGAAAGAGTTTCTATTAAGATTTTCATATTTGACTTGAATCGAATGATTAATCATATGACGAATATTAGGGTTTGACGAGATTACCTTAACCCCAATCTAGTTGGGCCTTAAGATAGAAGAACTTAATCACATAGGTAACTGCACCGAGAGGTTCATTTTCAGTTCTGATGGTTTGCCACCATATGCTACTAGGTATCACTGGTAGATTTTGAGAACAATTAGAATGATTTAGATGATCAATCATACTAGTTGTCTGAATCAAAAAAATTTTGATCCATCGAAAAGTGTTTTGATGATGTTGATGATAAAGATCGTGACATATCTCATTACCATATAGAATTGAGCCTAACTAGATCACATAAATAAGGATTTTGATCTAGATATCATCAATTGGACTAACCCAGTTCAATTGATTTGAATTAGATTCAATTTGGTTCAAGAAAATCGTACTAGCATACGATTGAGCCTAATGTTCTCCTTTAATTATCATTAAAGTTTGTTTCGACTGAGCCAAACGTATTTGGGCTCACTCAGGAACCTTTACTTGGTCTGACTAGAGCTTGTCCAGGCTAGAAAAGGATTGTCTTAATTTATAAGATAAATTTGCGACAACACCTATCATTTTTTGTCACCTGCTAAATCTTGTCTTTTGACTTTGGTCAAACGTTGACCTTTGATACTTAGACATCTATCCATATGTCATGCATCCATAGGAGAGAAGATGGGGCTTTGTCCCCCTAGTAAAAAGAGGAAAGGGAGGGGGCACAAGCCTAAGGAGGCATGTGCCCAAAGATGATGATGCCTGGAGTCCCATACAGATGGGACTCCAGGTTGCTTCATGCACTCTACCTAGGTGGCGCCAAAGACTTATCTTTGACCAGTCTTGGCACCATCTAAGGTTGATTCAAAGGGGCCCTCATCTGATTGGATTAGATGATGTCATCCCACCAATCAGATTTAGATCTGATTGCACAAAAGATCATGATTGGTCGGGATGATGTGGCACTGCATGGTGCAATAGGGTCTATAAAAACCCTATTTGCGCCAAGATCAAAGAAGCTTGACCCATTACCCATGCCACAAGGCTGCCCCTCTTCCTCCTCCATGCCATCTTTAGGTGATCTCTCTCCTACCCATGCCCAAAAATTTTTGGGCACAAGTTTGGTGCGATCTAAGCAAGAGAAAGGCGACAAGAAAAGAAAGAAGGCAGCACTGCTGCAAGAGACAACTCACATCTTCGAAAGGAGTTTTGAAGATCTTCAAAATCATATCCAGATCTAATTTTTGGAGAGGTGATAAAGAAAGAGAAGATCTTCAGATCCTACTTGAGTGGATACTGATAGAGGCCAAGCACTTGCATGGCTAGATCCAGAACCTCAGGTAGACATCAGGATCATCATAGGGTAATCAGATTATCCTAAATAAGATAAATTAAATTAGATTCAATTTATTTTTTATTTTATTTTATTAGATCAATAATATCAAATCTGGAAAGTCTCAGATTTGATCTGAATCTAAGAATTTTTTTTTAAAATATCTCTCTTGATCCAATCAGATCTGAATGAACCTGATCCAAAAAACTAGGTTTTCCCTTCATCTATGACTTTGTTAGGGATAGGAAGAGAACTTTATCCTAACAAAGGTAAAGGCCAATCCTAACAGGAACAGGAGGAGGATCTTGTCCTGATTAAAGTCCAGAAATAAAATCAAACATTGAAGAGAAAAGATAAAGGAGAGATTTATTCGAATAAGATCGATGCCGATGAGAATTGTTAGATATATGTGCCCTAGAAGCCAGAATTGGCTGACACTTGTAATACACTTCTAGGGGCAAAATTATAATTTTGACTATAATTAATGAAAATGGGTTATTTTCTATCACATATGTGTATTTAGTGTCTGTGATACATCCTTTGAGTTAATGGTAATGATAATTCATATTTTCAAGAGTTGAAAATTTAAGACATGAATAATCATTATTAACTCATAAACAGCTCCCGACCATAGGATCATCACGAGGATGGTGATTGATCCGGAAGGTTGGTGTACGAATCGCTTCTCTTTAGTAGATGAGTCTTGAGTCTACGGTGTGGAGACACCGGAGCGAGAGTACAGGTACTCGTTAGAGAACGAGGGCACTGAGCGTGACCACCTCGAGTAGTCATTAGGGAAGTCTACCTTCTCGTCAATGACTGACTCGATGCTGCAGTAGTGTGTCTGGTTCTTTGACCTGAGATGCATCGGCAGTTCACCTTGAGGGTGTTATAGTTTGACTACACCATTACTCGGTCTCCTAGCCATATGGAACCCTGAGGTGTATGTTGGCTATAGCATGTTCATTGTAGGAACTGGATTGCATCAAGATGGGAATCTATCTACCTCGGTGGTAGAGGAGCAGCCCTATGATGATCATGAGAATCAAGTCCAGAAGCCCATGGCCATGGCAGAGTGAAATAATAGAAAGAGTTTCTATTTAGATTTTCACATTGGACTCGAATCGAATGATTACATCATATGACAGAGACTAGGGTTTGACGAGTTCACCTTAACCCTAATCTGATCGGGGCTCAAGATAGAAGAACTTAATCACACAGGTAGCTGCACCAAGAGGTTCGCATTCAGCTCTGATGGGTTGCCACCATATACTGCTAGGTGTCACTGGTGGATTTTGGGAGCAATTAGAATGATTTAGATGATCGATCATTCTAGCTGTTCGAATCAGAAGAGTTCTGATCCATCGAAAGGAGTTTCGATGATGTCTATGATAGAGATCATGACATATCCCATTACCATACAGAACTGAACCTAACTGGGTCACACAAACAAGGGTTTGAATCTGGTGATCATCAATTGAACTGATCTAGTTCAATTGATCTGAATGAGATTCAATTAGGTTCAAGGAAATCGTGCTAGCACTCGATTGAACCTAACGTTCTTCTTTTACTATCATAAATAAGTTGTCCTGACTGAGCCAAAAGGAGTTTGTGCTCAATCAGAGGCCTTCATATGGTCTGACTGGAGGTTGTCCAAGTCAGAATAAGGTTGTCTTATTTGTAAGACATTACCTGCCATTTTTGGTCACCTGCCATTTCTTGTTCTTTGACTTTGGTCAAAAGTCTACCTTTGACTGGTCAAACGTTGACCATTGACCCTTTGACTTTTGACCACATGTCATGCACCTATTGGAGAGCTGGTGGGGGCCTGTCCCCCTGCCAGAACCTGGCAAGGAGAAGGGCGCACGCCAAGGGTGGCGTGAGCCCAAGTAGGAGGCGCCTAGGAGTCCTTGTTGGACAAGGACTCCACCTCCCTTTTGGATTCCAATCAGAGTTCTACTAAGAATCCAACTTTGACTGGTCTTAGGCGCCCTCTAAGGAGGAATCCAGGGGTCTCTATTCCAACCAATCAGATTTAGATCTGATTTCACAAAGGGTTGTGATTGGTTGAGAGGAAGAGGAGTTGGATCACAAGAGGTCTATAAATAAGACCCTGCGCCCAACCCTAATTCCAATGCTAATTGAGATACGCCCCAAGGCTGCCTCTCCCCTCCTTCTCCATGCCATAGTCTCTTCTCCCTTGCTCTCCACGTCCAAAAGGTGTTTTGGACTTAGGTTTGGTGCGATTCAGATCAAGGAAAGGCGATCAAAAGCAAGAAGGCTGCGCTGCTGCAAAAGGACGACTGCAGATCTTCAAAAGAGTTTTGAAGATCCTCCAGATCAGATCCAGATCTGAATTTTTGGAGGTGTGATAGAGAAGAAGAGGATCTCCAGATCCAACCCGAGTGGATACCGGTAGAGGCCAGGCGCTTGCGTGGCTAAGATCCAGAACCTTCCGCTGCAATCAGGATCATCTACAGGGTAATAGGATTACCCAAATCAGGTAAATTAAATTTGATTTAATTTATCTTATTTTATTTTATTTATTAAAATAATAAGAATCAGATCTGAAACATATCAAGATCTGATTAAGATCAAGAGAAAAATTTTTGAAATATATCTCTTGATCTAATCAGATCTGGAACGAACCTGGACCGGGAAAATCAGGATTTCCCTTCAACTGGTATCAGAGCCATGGTTCTAAATTGTTTAGATCTGATTTTAATTTTATTTTAATTAGAAAATAAAGTGATTTCAGATGTCACATGAGATGTGATCAGATCTGAAATCAGAAAAAATTAAAATTAAATGATTTGGATCTAAGATTATGAAGATATGCATGACTAGTTCTAGAATAGAATAGTTCTATAGAATAGTTTTGCATGTCTTTGATTTAATCTGATTAAATCATATTTTAGATCTTCTTATTTACTATTTTTGATATTATAAGTGTTATAATAACATCTGATAAAATAGCAAATAAAAATTATTTAATTTTAAATATCATATGAGATATGATTGATGCATGTCTAGACTAGTTGTAGAATAGTTCTACATAATTGTCTAGATTAGAATTTATTTTGATTAGATCAATTTAAATCTAATTTTTTAGATTATTATGAGATAATTTAGATCTGAAAATATGCATGATTTGATACATGAGATGTATGCAAAATATGCCATGATTAGATCTAAATTTGTATATGAGATATATGATATAGATCTATAAACTGTTTTGTAGTATTTACATGTTCCTGATTAAGGCGTTCCTCTTGGCCGTCCGGTCATAAGAACGAAGAAGGGTTTAAAGGCCCTCTCTTCCCATTCGATGGGGTGTTCTTATGACGTGTAGGGGTGCTGCGTGTTCGTCCTTAATCAGAAACCCAAAACTTACTTTCTGCAAAACCCTAGATCCTGAAACCCTAGGATTTATTGTGCATATTTTGTTTATGAACCCAACTTAATTAAGAATTAAGTTTATGGAATATTAATTAGGTCTAAAATTGAGAATTTCAGATCTAAGACATATTCATAATACTGGGTTCGGGCTTGGGTAGCTCAATTAGGTCTAAGCGGTTGATCAAACCGAATCAAGAGTTGGTTAGATGGGATCAACAATGCTTAAATTGACCAGCCTAATAGGATTAAGTCTGGGTCAAGATCGAGTCACGATCAAGCAAGACCTAATTAGGCTCAGAGGTTAGAGTCTGGATTGTAGGCTAACCCAATTGGTTCTGACTCAACAATTTGGTGTCTAAGGTAAGTTTGGCACAGACGACCGACTGGTTTTTAATTGGAAGCTACTCGACCTGAATGCGTTCTTGTACGAGTTAATGGCATATTCCTTCCACCGGTCTCACTTACCTGGCCATATCTGTTGACACAGTTCTGATCTGAGGTGGTCAATAATCCGAGCTAACCCATGCCACTAGGTTAGTCATAATTGTTATGACTAAGCCAAGTCTAGTTTAATGAGACCTGAATCAATTCTCCCTAAGAAAAGATTAAGTCTGAGGTCTTCCACCATTGTAGATGTGCGGGCCCTTCCCGGGGTTGATTGTTCTCGGCTGGATACAGTGGCTCAGTTGCACCGGGAAGATGCAACCATGTCTATTAGGCATTGGATGCTATGGGCTGGAGGATGAGTTGGGCTCAATATTTCGGATACGGTGAGAGACTCCAATTAGGAACCCAGTCTATGCAAATGGTGGGTCTGACTTAACTAAGGAGTGGATCAATATTCCGGATACGGTGAGATTCATGAATTAGAGACCAAGTTTGGGTGCACCATGATTAGAGAATCATTGAACAAGAGTTGTTCACTCATTGGCTAACCCATCACCAATAACTGTTAGGTGAGGTGATGAGTCAGTTGGTGAGACCGCACCACCCACTAGAAATCATTAATCGTGGAGATTTTCGCATCTCTACAGAGGGAGTGTAGGGATCCGAGAAAATAGTGGGAGCTAATTTGTTTAAAAATAAAATCCCTAAACAAATTGGTCAAGTCAAAATTACAGTATCTAACTAGAATCTTTGACTCTCTACAGGAAAATGTCTGCGTCCAACCCATTGGCACGTATCCTAGGACACACATAGACTGACTGGACCCAATTATAAAGATTGGCTCAGGAACTACAAAATTATTTTGGGTTCAGAGAAGTTAACACCATGTTTTGGACCAGGACCCTCCCACCTTACCAGCTCGTCCATCCACTGAACAGAGAGCGTCTCTGGAAAAATGGATTGACGAAGATAATAAGGCCAGATACTTACATGTTGGGCTCGATGTCTGATGAGCTCCAGCGCCAACATGAAGATATCGGGACTGCTCGCCAAATGTTGGCTCACCTGCAGGAGATGTTTGGTGAACAGAGTCGCGCAGCCAAATATCAAGTCACGAAAATGACTTTTTAAGGCTAAGATGCGTGATGGGCAGTCAGTCCAAGATCACTGTCTGACAATGATCAAGGACATGGAAGAGCTTGAGAAGCTCGGTGTGAAGTTGGACTTGGATCTGCAGAACGATATTATTCTGCAATCCTTGACTGATGCATATGGGCAATTCATCATGAATTACCACATGCATAAACTTCAAAATTCCTTGGCCGAGTTGAATGAATATGCTGGTTACCGCTGAGCTTTCTATGAAAGGTTCTAAAGGCTCAGTTCTTGCTATGGAACGGACTTCTTCCAAAAGAAAGTCTTATGGAAAGAAAAAGAAGTCTGTGAAAAAGCAAAAGGTGGAAGGATCAAAGAAGAAGAAGGCAGAACCGAAGAAGAAGGTCCGATGGCAAAGGAAAGTGTTTCCATTGCAACAGCGACGGCCATTGGAAGCGGAACTGCCCTACTTACCTGGCCACCCTGAAGAACAAGAAGGAAGGTCCTTCTGGAGGTATGCTCGTTATTGAGTCTAACCTTACGGTTTCTTCTGCATCCAGTTGGGTGCTTGACTCTGGTTCTAGTGCTCATCTGTGCACTTCTATGCAGGGTCTTGAGGATAGCAGGAGGCTGAGGGATGGAGACATGATCCTACGCATCGGTAATGGAGCAAGAGTTGCTGCAGTAGCCGTGGGAACATACCCTCTTCGATTACCATCTGGTTTAGACTTAGTTTTAAAAGACTGTTATTATGTGCCTGCAGCTAGCAGGAATTTGATTTCTGTTTCATGCTTAGCACAAGAAGGTTATGTGATCACCTTCTTTAAGGACCATTGTAACATTCTTTATGAAAGAAATAAAATTGCAAATGGTTTCCTTATTAATGGTCTTTATCAGCTACATATTGATGTACCTGTTTTAACTATCGAGCAAAACGTGAATGCCAAACGACCTAGGGATAGTCCAAACGACAGATATCTATGGCACCTGAGATTAGGTCATATAGCAGAAGATAGGATCAACAAATTGGAGAAAAATGGGCTATTGAGTCCATTGACTTTTGAGTCATATCCAACTTGTGAATCTTGTCTTCAAGGCAAAATGACTAAACTCCCTTTTGTTGGACATGGGGAGAGGGCCACAGATCTCCTTGCCCTAGTACATACTGATGTGTGCGGCCCATTTGATGTGCCGGCTAGAGGCAATTTTGTCTACTTCATTACCTTTACCGATGATCTGTCTAGGTATGGGTATGTGTATCTTATGAGACACAAGTCTGAAGCTTTTGAAAAGTTCAAAGAATTCAGACATGAAGTAGAAAAACAAACTGGAAAACCCATTAAGGTTCTTCGATCAGATCGAGGAGGTGAATACCTTAGCCGGGAATTCCTAGACTATCTTAAGGAAAAATGGCATAGTCTCTCAATGGACTCCACCAGGAACACCTCAACTCAACGGGGTTTCAGAACGGAGAAATCGGACTCTATTGGATATGGTTCGATCCATGATGAGCTTCACAGACCTCCCTGATTTTCTTTGGGGACATTCATTGTTAACTTCAATCTTATCTACTGAATAGGGTTCCCTCTAAAACCGTTCCTACCACACCGTATGAGATATGGCACGGTAAGAAACCAAGTCTGAGTCATCTCAGAATTTGGGGTTGTCCGGCTCATGTCAAAAGACAACAAGCGGACAAGTTAGAGTTTAGGTCCTTTAGAGCTCGATTCATAGGATATCCTAAAGAGTCATTAGGATACTATTTCTACATTCCAGAAGACCACAATGTGATTGTGAGTCGACATGCCATCTTTCTTGAAAAATAGTTTATTCAAGATAGCGGCATTGGAAAGCAGATTAAGCTTGATGAGAAAGTCTCACAAGTAGAACGAGCTAAGGACCAAGTTGGAACCAAATCAGGTTGAGCCAATAAGAACACTACCTCCTCCACCTCGTAGATCGGAAAGAGTTTTCCCATCCCCCTGAAAGATACTTAGGTATTATTTCAGAGGAAAGTAGAGAAAATGTTCCTCATAGGTAATGGTGCTCATGGTGATGATCCCAAAACCTACAACGAGGCGATATCAGATATCGACTCCGAGAAATGGCTAGAGGCAATGAAGTCAGAAATTGACTCGATGCACTCAAACCAAGTCTGGACCTTGGTAGATCCACCAGAAGGTATAGTACCTATTGGGTGTAAATGGATCTTCAAGAGAAAGATTGGTGCAGATGGGAATGTGGAGACATTCAAGGCTAGACTAGTGGCAAAAGGTTATAGTCAACGCGAAGGCATTGACTATCAGGATACCTTTTCCCCAGTAGGCTATGCTAAAATCCATCCGCACATTGCTTGCCGTTGCAGCCTATTTCGATTATGAAATATGGCAAATGGACGTGAAAACGGCATTCCTTAAATGGATATCTTGAGGAAGATATCTATATGGAACAGCCGCTAGGTTTCACATCCAGTGATACTGATCACAAGGTTTGCAAGCTGCAAAGGTCCATATATGGACTTAAGCAAGCATCTCGGAGCTGGAACACTCGTTTCAATGATGTGATCAAAAAGTTTGGTTTCATCAAAAATGAAGAGGAACCATGTGTTTTCAAAAGGGTCAGTGGGAGCGCTGTTGTCTTCCTCGTATTGTACGTGGATGACATCCTCCTTATTGGGAATGATATTCCCATGTTGACATCAGTCAAGATGTGGTTGTCCAAGGAATTCTCCATGAAAGACCTAGGTGAAGCATCCTTTATTCTAGGAATTAAGGTCTATAGGGATAGACCGAATAGGATGCTAGGACTTTCACAGAAGATGTACATAGAGGAAGTACTAAAGAGGTTTAGTATGGAAAACTCTAAGAGGGGATTAATACCCTTCAGACATGGTATTCATCTTTCCAAGAAGATGTGCCCCAGCACACCTGAGGAAATAGAACGCATGAGCAAGATCCCTTATGCTTCTGCAATAGGGAGCCTCATGTATGCCATGCTATGTACACGACCTGATATAGCCCATGCTGTGAGTGTCACAAGCAGATATCAGTCAAATCCAGGTGAAGAACACTGGACTTCTGTGAAATGTATCCTTAAGTACTTGAGAAGAACTAAGGATATGATGTTGGTCTTTGGTAATGGAGAACTCCAAGTCCAGGGATACACAGACTCGGACTTTCATGTCCGATATAGATGATCGAAAGTCGACATCTGGAAGTCTGTTTGTGTGCAATGGTGGTGCTGTCAGCTGGAAGAGTTCCAAGCAAACTGTGATAGCAGATTCCACCATGGAAGCAGAATATATCGCTGCATCAGAGGCTGCGAAGGAAGCATTCTGGTACAAGAAGTTTGCTGCAGAAATTGGAGTAATGCCATCAGATGCCATTCCTCTATACTGCGACAACAATGGCGCCATAGCCCTTGCTAAGGAGCCGAGGTCTCACCAGAAAATCCAAGCACATTGAGCGGCGATACCACCTCATCCGCGATTACCTCGAGAAGGGTTACGTCGAGGTCAAGAGAGTCAACTCCACAGATAATGTGGCAGACCCACTTACAAAGCCGTTGGGCCAGCAGAAGATCGAAGCCCACCTTGAGAAGATGGGACTTAGACTTGTAGCCAATTGGCTTTAGGACAAGTGGGAGATTGTTAGATATATGTGCCCTAGAAGCCAGAATTGGCTGACACTTGTAATACACTTCTAGGGGCAAAATTATAATTTTGACTATAATTCAATAAAATGGGTTATTTTCTATCACATATGTGTATTTAGTGTCTGTGATACATCCTTTGAGTTAATGGTAATGATAATTCATATTTTCAAGAGTTGAAAATTTAAGACATGAATAATCATTATTAACTCATAAAATGCTCCCGACCATAGGATCATCACGAGGATGGTGATTGATCCGGAAGGTTGGTGTACAATCGCTTCTCTTTAGTAGATGAGTCTTGAGTCTACGGTGTGGAGACACC
>QRFJ01001112.1:171758-417234 GCA_006176705.1 Cocos nucifera | reverse complement strand
TGATACACTGATAGGAAACATGCCAGGGTTCTCATGCATAATTTAAAATTTTTTCAAAACTACTAGCAGCAGCGGGAAGACAGAGATAAAATATTTATCATTACAACTGCATGTACATCAAATTACAAACCCCACATCAAGGATCACTATAACATGTATGATGGCAAAATATTAAATCTAAAATTACATTATCATTTCAAGTGTATTGATATCATATCAAATTACCTAGACTCTGATATTCCTAGATCTTAATCCTAGATGAATCTAGGTCACCAGAGATCAGATCTACTTAACTTGATGCATGGATCGAAACTCTACAGTTGAATTCCTTGTGCCTTTGGAGCCCCACGCAATCCAACCTTATACGGCTGTCACAGAAAGCCTTGCAACCTAAGCATCTACGATTTCGTCGAATGAAAGACTATCGAACGTGCTAGCATTCTCGTGAAGATCGCTCCTTCGTGCGTTATGCAAATACATGTTCTTCGGATCTCTTAGGTCTTCCACACGAGATGAAGACATTGAGAGGACATAAAGGAGGGAATCAATCCTTGGATCTTTCATACCATCACATAAACATAAAATTTAGACAAACATAATCTCTAAGACATCAAGCATCAAATCTCTCCCGTCAGGAAATCAATGGTTGCCATGTCCTGACAATATTCTATGCTGAAACAAAGAGGAAGTCTTTTTCTCTAGATTTTTCTTACTTTTTCTAGATTTAAAGATTTCTAATCTTATACTTCAAATAATTTTCACAAAAATAGAGAGGGAATGGCTCTCAAGGAACCCTAAGAGGAAGACCTTTCTTGTCTTCTCCTTCTTCTCATCAGGAAAAGATCAGCTCATGTCCAAAAAAATTAAACACCATTGCCCCAACAAACTTGAGCACCTCATCCAAACCCAACCTCTCTCTCACTATCTTGATTTTAATATCAATATCAAAATTCCACAAAATAATAAGAAGAGAGAAACATAAAGTTAAAAATATAAGAGATAATCTTCGTTTACCTTGTCTCTCTTCAAGACATCAACTTGATGCTTAACTGAGGGCTCTTCTCCAAAATCTCTCGGCACCACAATCTTCATGCCTTTTTCTCCTTATCCTCTGATTTTCCTAATTTTTTCTAGGATTCATTTCACCTCCTTTATGTCAACAGACCTTCCCTTTATATTTGCAAAACTACAGATCACAAACCTAGTCACAAGGAGGACTTCTTATGGGCGTCTTTTTTTCGGACGCCTTTTCACTTATTTTTTTGTGTAACACTGTTCTCATACACAACTAACGAAAAGGTTTCGATAAGATAGACGGTTGCGATTGCCCCTCCCCACTTTATTTTTTTTGTGTAACTACTTGATTCTATACCACAAAACTTTACAAGAGAAAAAAGGCTCGATAGTAGACGAGGACATGAGGTAGAGTTGGCGCAAAGGGAGGGGGTTTGGGTCAAAGACAAGACTACTTCCCAAGTAGAAAATAATTTTCAACATCTTCTAATTTTGACAAGTCAAATAAAATCTCCAAATATTCTAAATAGTGGGCCTGGAAGCCTTCTTGGACATGGGTACATTGGTATAAATATAGGCTGGGCTCTTAGGCGCAAGTTAAGGTAGGAGCATCGCAACTGGGACTCTCTTGTATTGATAGGTCAAAATTATTTTAAATCCTATTTAAACTTTTCATTTAACTATATTAATCACAACACCACTTACGAATGATCCTCAGTCTAACTAGGAGTTCATTACAATCAGATTAATCAGATTTAATTCCTGGATTTAAATTCTAAGCGATTCAGGTGACCCTAAAGTCTAGTTCAAACAAGAAATTATTTCTTTTTTGCATTGGTTATCCAATTAATATTGACTTAATCTAATTAAATTTAAACTATTTCAATTGGAATCTAATTATTTGATTTTAACCTCGATTGCTCATCATATGAGCCAATTAGCATTGCTATTGCAACACTTGCAGATTTGGTTAACACTCAATCACATTGAATTGTTTGACCTCAAAAAATTCTCAATCATTGATTACCATTATGTCCTTGATACGTTACAAGCTTATGTACTGTAACTCCCTAGGTTTTCGAACCTATGCGTGTGGTGCCTTTAGAATCATTCTGTTATTATGTTACTTATTAGCAATGCATTTTAGAATCGATTCGTATGAAATCATATTCTTAAGAACCTGGCTCCGATGGTTATCGTATCATTCATTACCTATGGATAATAAAATTTCACAGCACGACTATTGCGCGTATGCTGTCAACATACTAAGCAAGTCATCTCTTATTGCTGTTCAAAACTATTTGCAAATTCGTGTTAACCTTTACGAGGCAATTCCTGCCTACGGTTTGCCTCTAAATTGAACTAAGCGACATTTCTTCCTAAAGCTATCATCAAGACGTGGTCACATCCATCTTGATTCACTTTATTCTATAAGTACTTGACGACCCAAATCTTTCCAACATATTGAAATACAGGAAGGCATCGCATCTCAGGATTGAGTTGTCGAATAGGATGATCTTAGGCTCGGAGGGGCTTATAGCCCATGTCTTAGCTAGCTACTGCGTCTTTAAGGTCATGTTCAGTGTAGATGTCTTTACATCTCACTAAGATGCCATACAGTATCTCACACTTATTGATTTCGAAGGACAACCAGAATGCACCTATGGCATACAGCGACCTACACTCGATAAGTTACTCAATCCTTTGCTATTAATTTTATGCGGTTGAACAAATTTAGAACCCATCTATAAATCTCCTCTCATCGACCTTGATTGTGGTGTCTAAGACTTCATCATAATTTATTTTAATTGAAAGATAAATTTTTTGAATGAAATTAGCCAATTACTTTTATTAGATAATTATTATATTTCATTCATCTCTGAATGATTGACTTATAAGATGGTACCTGAGAGATTCTCCTCCAGTTCTCTGATATAGTTGGCCTTTTCTGTCCTCCTATTATAATGAGGTCTCTTTTTCCTGATAAGGTTGGCCTTTATCTTTATTAGGATGAGGTTCTCCTCCTATCCCTAACAGGATCATAAGAATACAAAAGGACTATTGAAAGGGCCTCTTCCATCATCCTTGTCTTAGATACTAAGAGGTCTTAATCCATGTCTCGATGAGGTCCTCACCTATTCTTGACATTGTTGGACATTACTTTTGTCCTCCATCAAGTAGGTCCTCCTTCTATCTCACGGGATTGGCTTTACCTTGTCCCTGTCTGGATGAGATCCTCCTTCTGTTCCTAATGGGGTTGGCCTTACCTTAATCCCTTCATCAGGATGAGGTCCTCCTTCTAATTCCGATGGGGTTGGCCTTTACCTTTGTTAGGATGAGATTTTCCTCCTATTCCTAAACAGATCATAATGCATAAAAGGATCGTAAAGAGCCTCTCCCTTCTATCTTGAGTAATCGGAGGACTTCAAACTGTGCCAGGATGAGGTCCTCCTTCTATTTTTGACATGGTTGATCTTTACTTTATCTCCTCATTAGGATGATGTCCTTCTTCTTTCCTGATAGGATTAGCCTTTATCTTTGTTAGGACAAGATTCTCTTCCTATCCCTACAGATTATACAAACACCAAAGATCATTGAAAGGGCCTCACCCCTCTTTCTTCCTTTCGATAATCGGAGGTCTTCATCCACATCAGGATGAGGTCCTCCTCGTTTCTGACATAGTTGGTTTTTATTTTGTCCCTCCATCAGGACGAGATCCTCCTTCATTCCTAATAGGAGGCCTTTACCTTTTGTTAGGGTGAGGTTCTCCTCCTATCCCTAACAAGATCATAAAGGCATAAAAGAGTCATTGAAAGGACCTCTCCCCTTCTTATATCTTAGATAACTGAAGGTCTTTCATTCATTATCAGGATGAGATTCTCTCTTTATTCCTGACACGATTAGCCTTTATCTTGTCCCCCCTCATGACAAGATCCTTCTTCCTGTTCGTTGATAGGTGCTTTTGTCTTGTCCTCCCGTCAGGATGAGGTCCTCTTTCTGTTCCTAATGGGATTGATCTTTACGCCTTTGTTAGGATGGAGATTCTTTCTTCTATCTCAAACAAGATCATAAGGGCTAAAAGGATCATTGAAAGGGCCATCTCTCTCCTTCTATCTTAGATAACAAAGATTCTCATCCATGTTAGGATAAGATCCTCATCCTATTTTTGATACGATTGGACCTTTACTTTATCCTCTATTAGATTGAGGTCTCCTTCTACTTCTGATAGAATTGGCCTCTACCTTTGTTTGGGTGAGGTTTCCCTCCTGTCCCTAACAAGATCATAGGGGCACAAAAAGGCCATTGGAAGGATCTGCTCCTCCTATCTTAGATAACCAGAGGTCTTCATGCATTTAGGATGAGATCCTTGTAGGTGTGTGGTACTCCCAAGCTTGGGAGGCCACGGGGAGGGCCAGGGTGAGAGCTCCGGAGCAGGCTAGGAGGTGTGGTCCTAGGACTAGGACAGAAGTTATTTTAGGATGGAGGTGGCATGTAGCTCTTCACGGACTTAAGGTTCAGGTATTGAGAGGGCCTCAAAGGGCTTGGTTGGTGCTTCGGAGATCTGGGACATAATGTACAGTAAGAAACCAAAGTCGGAGCTTGAAGGCTGTAGAAAAAGGGTATTTCTACAGGTTAGCCAGCTTAGTCCAAAATTGATTGGCTAAGTCTCAGAGTATAGGCAAATAGAGAGCTGCACGTTTGAAACTGTTGGCACAGTACAGGACTTAGTTGGCTCAGTTTTAGACTGAGCCAAACCCAGTGAAACTTAGCTAGCTCAGTGTTGAGAATGAGCGGGCTCAGTGTGCAGCAGAGTTACGGCGAGGATCTATTTTGGACTAGGTCTTGATTGATCTAGGGGTTTTAGGCCTGTTCAAGAGGTCTTAAGGGGGCTATTCATGTATGAGTTGGGGTTAGGCCTAGGAGAGTTTTTGAGCTGGAATTTATAAGGATTCATGTGGGAACTCTAGGGTATATAAATCAGGATATTGTATCTTTTACAATAAGATTGAATATAATTGAGATTTTCTTTCTAACTTTCTTCTTTTTCCTCTCTGATTCCAATATCAAAATCTAGCTTCTCTCATCTTTCTTAGATCTTTTTTAGTTTGCTGGATTAACACTAGGTTCACATAAGAGATCAAATCTATGCGTAAGCTCCGAGCAGCCATAGGAATAACAATTAATTATCAAAGCTCGATTGAGCATGGAGAGGAGAAGATCTTTTCAGGCAAAGATCAGTAGTTGAGATTCAAATCAAAAGGCTTTCTCACGGCTTGTGAGGAAGGAAGAGATTCACAGGGCTGCTGTCCACCATCCCTAGTCAAGGTATTTCTCAGATCTACCTATATTTTTTAATTTGGATTGATCATGGAGATAGCAGGTTGAAGTTAGGATTAGAGAAGTTTGATGGAAAAAAAAGTTTTCATATAATAGATGGTAAGGATGCAGGATCTGCTGGTTTAGATGAGGCTGGATTCGCCTGGGATAGGCCTGGGAAGATTGATAGACAAGGAGTGGGTGTCCTTGGAGAGAAAGGACATGTTCCAATGATTTAGGGCTTATTTGGTGGTGAAGTTTTGTATGGTGGTTGGAAGAGAGAATACCCAAGGATTATGGTCGAGATTACAATAGTTATACATGGGGAAGAACATGGTCCACAAGTTGATGCTGAAGAAGCAAACTGTACAGCCTTCGGATGCAGGAGCGCGAGGATGTTGCGGGGCATATTCAATGGTTCGATCGAATGAGCATGGACTTGCTCAATATTAGGGTGATTTAGAATAAGAGAAAGGAGACAAGAGTCTATTGTTGCTATGTTCGCTACTCGAGGGCTTCGATCTGTTGGTGACAACTTTGCTGTATGGTAAGGGACACTGGTGTACAAGAAGTCTATCAGTGCTCAGGTCCACAAGCAGCAGAATGAATGACAAAGAGGAAGATCTTTCCAGGAGAGTCTTATGGTTTCAGAGAAGCACAGGAAAGGAAACAAGAAGGGCAAACAGAGGGGCAGGAAGTGTGTCCGAAAGATGCTTCAAGTGTGGAAAAGTAAGGTACTTTAAGCAGGAGTGTCTGCTTTGGAAGAAGTATGAGGGAGGAGAAAACTCGATTCCATCAGTACAGTCATTGAAAGTGAAGATTTGGATGAAAATCTTGGTTGTCTTGGAGGACCAAACAGGGTTATGATTGATCTGAGAGGATTTTGGATAGGTCTATGTAGTGCAGAGGGTCGAAGGGCAGCGATCGATGTTCGAGGTACAGTGGCAGCCTAGCAGTGTGAATTGGGTGGTTGGCTTTAGAGGACTCGGAGACAGAGATAGCTTCTATGGCATCAAGAGACTTCAGCTCCAGGTGGGAGCACCAGGTAGAGGTGGCTTTATGGGTGGGGAAGTTGTGAATTGTCAGAGTAAAGGGGTGCAGAGGAGGGGACCTATATCCCAGCACCAGTGCCAGAGCTGTATAAATCCAGATGGAGAGGATTGTGTAGGAAGACAGGCATGGCTCTAAGGGGACAGTGTCAGGTGGAGGATCAGGATATGCCGCGAGTATCGGTTAGAAACATTGCAATGATCTCCAGGGAGAGTCCAGGATAAGTGATGCAAGCTGCCAAGCATAGAAAGATACCTACAACTCCAAAGGTGTGCAGGAGGAACAAGCCAAGGACTTTAGCAGTGGAGGCGGTCATCCTAAAGACCTCAAAGGGAGCTCAATAGCTAAAGAAGAATGGCAGTGGCAAGGTGAGCACGAGGGGCTATCAGGACATGCAGGATAGTGGGATCGTAAAGAAGGATGTTGTCAAGATGTGCAAGGCTTGGGTGCACCACAAGGTGGAGAATTGTAGGTGGTATGGTTGCCTCCCAAGCTGGGGAGGCCATGGGTGGAGCCCAGGTGGAGAGCTCTGAAGAGGCTAGGAATAGGTGTGTGGTCCTAAGGCGTTGGGTAAGTTATTCTAGGGTGGAGTTGGCATGAGCTCTTCACGAAACTTGAGGTTCAGGTATTGAGGGCTCAAGGGGATTGGTTGTGCTTCGAAGACTGGGGACACAAGGTGGAGCAAGAAACCAAAAGCAAAGTTGAAGGTTGTAGAAAAGAATTTTTTGTAGGTTAGCCAATTCAGTCCAAACTGGGTCGGCTAAGTCTCAGAGCACAGGCAAAATAGAGAGCTGTGCATTTTGAGACTGCTGGCATTGGCACAGCTGGGCCGGCTTAGTTCAACTAAGCTGACCAGTGGACTTAGTCGGCTCAGTGCTGAGACTAAGTCAGCTCAGTGCATGGCAGAGTTATGTTTAGGTTTCCATTTTGGGCTAGGGTCTGGGTATCCTCATGGGTCTTAAAAGCCTAGTTCAAGAGGGTCTTAAGGGAGCTAATTCATGTATGAGTTGGGTTAGCGTAGGAGAGTTTTTGAGCGTAGGATTTATAAGTGGTTCATGTTGAACTCTAGGATATTATAATCAAGATATTGTAACTGTTTACAATAACGTTGGAATACAATTAAGCTTTTTTTCCTAACTCTCTTCTCTCTTCTCTCTAGTTCCAACACCAAAAATTCTAGCTTCTCTCATTTTTCTTAGATCTTCTTCAATTTGCTGGATTAACACAGGTTCACGCAAGAGATTGGATCTTCGACTGTGGCTTCGAGTAGCCATTAGGAACAACATATCCTCCATCTATTTTTGACACGGTTGGCCTTTACTTTGTCTCTTGTAGGATGAAGTCCTCGCCTATTTTGATGGAGTTGGTCCTTACTTTTAGAACCAGATTTTTCTCCTATCCCTAACAAGATATCGGGGCACAAAACGCCATTGAAAGACGCTCTCCCTGCCTCCTATCTTAGACAATTAGAGGTCTTCATCCGTATCAAGATGAGATCTCCCTCTTATTCCTAACATGGTTTGCCTTTATCTTGTCCCTCCATCAGATGAGGTTCTCTCTATTCCAGATAGGGTGGCTTTACCTTGTCGACCCCATCACGGAGGAGGTCCTCCTCTATTTCTGATAGGGTTGGTCTTTATCTTATCCTCTTGTCAAAATGAGGTTCTTCTCCATTTCTGATAGAACTAGCATTTATCTTTGTTAGGACGAGGTTCTCCTCCTATCCCTAATAAGATCATAGGGACATAAAGGCATTGAAAGGGCCTCTTTCTTCTCATGTCTTAGATAATCAGAGGTGTTCATCCATGTTAGGATGAGGTCCTCCTCCTATTTCTGACATGGTTGGTCTTTATCTTATCCCCCATCAGGATGAGATCCCCCTTCTATTTCTAACGAGATTGGCTTTATCTTGTCCCTTCATCAGGACGAGATTCTCCACCTATTCTTGATGGGGTTGGCCTTTACCTTTATTAGGATGAGGTTCTCCTGATTCCCTAACAAGATCTAGATGGAACATTAAAGGACTATTGAAAAGGCCTCTCTCCTCACTCTCCTATCATCTTAGATTACCAGAGTCTTCATATCCATTCAGGACAAGATCCTCCTTCTACTCCTAACATGGCTTGATCATTTACTTTGTCCTTCCATCAAGTGGGTCCTCCTCCTATTCTACAGGATTGGTCTTTACCTTTGTAGGGCAAGGTATCTCCTCTATCCCTAACGGTCATAGAGGTACAAAAGACCATTGAAAGAATCTCTCCTCTCCTCTTGTCTTAGATGATCGAAGGTCTTCATCCATGTCTGGACGAGGTCCTCTTGTTCTTGACATAGTTGGCCTTTACTTTTGTCCCCCATCAGGATGAGGTCCTCTTCCTATTTCTGATAAGATTGGCCTTTACCTTTGTTAGGGCGAGGTTTCTCCTCTGTTCCTAACAAGGTTATAAAGAGCATAAAAAGGGCCATTTAAGGGGCTCTTCCTCCTCCTATCTTAGATAACTGAAGGTTTTTCATCCATATTAGGATGAGGTCCTCCTCCTATTTCTGATACGGTTTGCTTTACCTTATCCCTCCATCAGGATGACCTGAAGGAAAATCCTGATTTTTCGGTCAGGTTCGTCCAGATCTGATTAGATCAAGAGATATATTTCAAAATTTTTCTCTTGATCTTAATCAGATCTTGATATGTTTCAGATCTGATTCTTATTATTTTAATTAAATAAAATAAAACAAATAAATTAAATCAAATTCTAATTTACCTGATTTGGGTAATCCTATTACCCTGTAGATGATCCTGATTGCAGCGGAAGGTTTCTGGATCTTAGCCACGCAAGCGCCTGGCCTCTACCGGTATCCCTCGGATTGGATCTGAAGATCCTCTTCTTCTCTATCACACCTCCAAAAATCAGATCTGGAGGATCTTCAAAACTCTTTTGAAGATCTGCAGTCGTCCTTTTGCAGCAGCGCAGCCTTCTTGCTTTTGATCGCCTTTCCTTGATCTGAATCGCACCAAACTAAGTCCAAAATACCTTTTGGACGTGGAGAGCAAGAGAGAAGAGGACTATGGCATGGAGAAGGAGGGGAGAGGCAGCCTTGGGGCGTATCATATAGCATGGAATTAGGGTTGGGCGCAGGGTCTTATTTATAGACCTCTTATGATCCAACTCCTCTTCCTCTCAACCAATCACAACCCTTTGTGAAATCAGATCTAAATCTGATTGGTTGGAATAGAGACCCCTGGATTCCTCCTTAGAGGGCGCCTAAGACCAGTCAAATTGGATTCTTAGTAGAACTCTGATTGGAATCCAAAAGGGAAGTGGAGTCCTTGTCCAACAAGGACTCCTAGGCGCCTCCTATTTGGGCTCACGCCACCCTTGGCGCTGCGCCTTCGCCTTGCCAGGTCCTGGCAGGGGGACAGGCCCCACCACTCTCCAATAGGTGCATGACATGTTGGTCAAAAGTCAAAGGTGAATGGTCAACGTTTGACAGTCAAAGGTAACTTTTGACCAAAGTCAAAGAACAAGAAATGGCAGTGGACCAAAATGGCAGGTAATGTCTTAAATAAGACAACCTATTCTGACTTGGACAACCTCCAGTCAGACCATATGAAGGCCTCTGATTGAGCACAAACTCCTTTGGCTCAGTCAGGACAACTTATTTATGATAGTAAGAAGAACGTTAGGTTCAATCGAGTGCTAGCACGATTTCCTTGAACCTAATTGAATCTCATTCAGATCAATTGAACTAGATCAGTTCAATTGATGATCACCAGATTCAAACCCTTGTTTGTGGACTCAGTTAGGTTCAGTTCTGGATGGTAATGGGATATGTCATGATCTCTATCATAGACATCATCGAAACTCCTTTCGATGGATCAGAACTCTTCTGATTCGAACAGCTAGAATGATCGATCATCTAAAATCATTCTAATTGCTCCAAAATCCACAGTGACACCTAGCAGTATATGGTGGCAACCCATCAGAGCTGAATGCGAACCTCTTGGTGCAGCTACCTGTGTGATTAAGTCTCTTCTTTCTTGAGCCCCGATCAGATTAGGTTAAGGTGAACTCGTCAAAACCCTAGTCTCTGTCATATGATGTAATACATTCGATTCGAGTCCAATGTAAATCTAAATAGAAACTCTTTCTATTATTTCACCTTGCCATGGCCATGGGCTTCAGGACTTGTATTCTCATGATCCATCATATGGCTACTCTCCTACACCGAGGTAGATAGATCCCATCTTGATGCAATCCAGTTCCTACAATGAACATGTCACAGCCAACATACACCTCAGGGTTCCATATGGCTAGGAGACAGTAATGGTGTAGTCAAACTATAAACCCTCAAGGTGAACTGCCGATGCATCTCAGGTCAAAGAACCAGAACACATACTGCAGCATCGAGTCAGTCATTGACGAGAAGGTAGACTTCCTAATCTACTCGAGGTGGTCACGCTCAGTTGCCTTCTCTTACGAAAGTACCTATACTCTCGCTCCTTCTATCACACATGTGTATTTAGTGTCTGTGATACATCCTTTGAGTTAATGGTAATGATAATTCATATTTTCAAGAGTTGAAAATTTAAGACATGAATAATCATTATTAACTCATAAACAGCTCCCGACCATAGGATCATCACGAGGATGGTGATTGATCCGGAAGGTTGGTGTACGATCGCTTCTCTTTAGTAGATGAGTCTTGAGTCTACGGTGTGGAGACACCGGAGCGAGAGTACAGGTACTCGTTAGAGAACGAGGGCACTGAGCGTGACCACCTCGAGTAGTCATTAGGGAGTCTACCTTCTCGTCAATGACTGACTCGATGCTGCAGTAGTGTGTCTGGTTCTTTGACCTGAGATGCATCGGCAGTTCACCTTGAGGGTGTTATAGTTTGACTACACCATTACTCGGTCTCCTAGCCATATGGAACCCTGAGGTGTATGTTGGCTGTGACATGTTCATTGTAGGAACTGGATTGCATCAAGATGGGATCTATCTACCTCGGTGGTAGAGGAGTAGAGCCCTATGCCCTATGATGATCATGAGAATCAAGAAGCCCATGGCCATGGCAGAGTGAAATAATAGAAAGAGTTTCTATTTAGATTTTCACATTGGACTCGAATCGAATGATTACATCATATGACAGAGACTAGGGTTTGACGAGTTCACCTTAACCCTAATCTGATCGGGGCTCAAGATAGAAGAACTTAATCACACAGGTAGCTGCACCAAGAGGTTCGCATTCAGCTCTGATGGGTTGCCACCATATACTGCTAGGTGTCACTGGTGGATTTTGGGAGCAATTAGAATGATTTAGATGATCGATCATTCTAGCTGTTCGAATCAGAAGAGTTCTGATCCATCGAAAGGAGTTTCGATGATGTCTATGATAGAGATCATGACATATCCCATTACCATCCAGAACTGAACCTAACTGGGTCACACAAACAAGGGTTTGAATCTGGTGATCATCAATTGAACTGATCTAGTTCAATTGATCTGAATGAGATTCAATTAGGTTCAAGGAAATCGTGCTAGCACTCGATTGAACCTAACGTTCTTCTTTTACTATCATAAATAAGTTGTCCTGACTGAGCCAAAGGAGTTTGTGCTCAATCAGAGGCCTTCATATGGTCTGACTGGAGGTTGTCCAAGTCAGAATAGGTTGTCTTATTTGTAAGACATTACCTGCCATTTTTGGTCACCTGCCATTTCTTGTTCTTTGACTTTGGTCAAAAGTCTACCTTTGACTGGTCAAACGTTGACCATTCACCCTTTGACTTTTGAC
Organism: Cocos nucifera; assembly: GCA_006176705.1. Taxonomy (NCBI): domain Eukaryota; kingdom Viridiplantae; phylum Streptophyta; class Magnoliopsida; order Arecales; family Arecaceae; genus Cocos; species Cocos nucifera. The sequence continues at coordinate 405,066 of QRFJ01001112.1, read as the reverse complement.
CACATGTCATGCACCTATTGGAGAGCTGGTGGGGGCCTGTCCCCCTGCCAGGACCTGGCAAGGCGAAGGGCGCACGCCAAGGGTGGCGTGAGCCCAAGTAGGAGGCGCCTAGGAGTCCTTGTTGGACAAGGACTCCACCTCCCTTTTGGATTCCAATTAGAGTTCTACTAAGAATCCAGTTTGACTGGTCTTAGGCGCCCTCTAAGGAGGAATCCAGGGGTCTCTATTCCAACCAATCAGATTTAGATCTGATTTCACAAAGGGTTGTGATTGGTTGAGAGGAAGAGGAGTTGGATCATAAGAGGTCTATAAATAAGACCCTGCGCCCAACCCTAATTCCAATGCTATTAGATACGCCCCAAGGCTGCCTCTCCCCTCCTTCTCCATGCCATAGTCTCTTCTCCTCTTGCTCTCCACGTCCAAAAGGTATTTTGGACTTAGTTTGGTGCGATTCAGATCAAGGAAAGGCGATCAAAAGCAAGAAGGCTGCGCTGCTGCAAAAGGACGACTGCAGATCTTCAAAAGAGTTTTGAAGATCCTCCAGATCTGATTTTTGGAGGTGTGATAGAGAAGAAGAGGATCTTCAGATCCAATCCGAGTGGATACCGGTAGAGGCCAGGCGCTTGCGTGGCTAAGATCCAGAACCTTCCGCTGCAATCAGGATCATCTACAGGGTAATAGGATTACCCAAATCAGGTAAATTGAATTTGATTTAATTTATCTTGTTTTATTTTATTTATTAAAATAATAAGAATCAGATCTGAAACATATCAAGATCTGATTAAGATCAAGAGAAAATTTTTGAAATATATCTCTTGATCTAATCAGATCTGGACGAACCTGGACCGAAAAATCAGGATTTTCCTTCAGTCATCCTGATGGAGGGATAAGGTAAAGGCCAACCGTATCAGAAATAGGAGGAGGACCTCATCCTAATATGGATGAAAACCTTCAGTTATCTAAGATAGGAGGAGGAGAGAGGCCCCTTAAATGGCCCTTTTATGCTCTTATAACCTTGTTAGGAACAGGAGGAGAACCTCGCCCTAACAAAGGTAAAGGCCAATCTTATCAGAAATAGGAAGAGGACCTCATCCTGATGGGGGGACAAAGTAAAGGCCAACTATGTCAAGAACAAGAGGACCTCGTCCAGACATGGATGAAGACCTTCGATCATCTAAGACAAGAGGAGAGGAGAGATTCTTTCAATGGTCCTTTTTGTACCTCTATGACCTTGTTAGGGATAGGAGGAGAACCTTGCCCTAACAAAGGTAAAGACCAATCCTGTTAGAAATAGGAGGAGGACCCCATCTTGATGGAAGGACAAAGTAAAGATCAACCATGTTAGGAGTAGAAGGAGGATCTTGTCCTGATATGGATGAAGACCTCTGGTTATCTAAGATAGGAGGAGGAGAGAGGCCTTTTCAATAGTCCTTTTATGTCTCTATGATCTTGTTAGGGATAGCAGGAGAACCTCATCCTAATAAAGGTAAAGGCCAACCCCATCAAGAATAGGTGGAGAATCTCGTCCTGATGAAGGGACAAGATAAAGGCCAATCTCGTTAGAAATAGGAGGGGGATCTCATCCTGATGGGGGGATAAGATAAAGACCAACCATGTCAGAAATAGGAGGAGGACCTCATCCTAACATGGATGATGACCTCTGATTATCTAAGACATGAGAAGGAAAGAGGCCCTTTCAATGGCCTTTTTATGTCCCTATGATCTTATTAGGGATAGGAGGAGAACCTCGTCCTAACAAAGATAAATGCTAGTTCTATCAGAAATAGGAGAAGAACCTCATTTTGACAAGAGGATAAGATAAAGACCAACCCCATCAGGAATAGGAGGAGGACCTCCTCCTGATGGGGTGACAAGGTAAAGGCCATCCCTATCTGGAATAGGAGGAGAACCTCATCTTGATGGAGGGACAAGATAAAGGCCAACCATGTTAGGAATAAGAGGAGGATCTCATCTTGATACGGATGAAGACCTCTAATTGTCTAAGATAGGAGGAGGGGAGAGGCTCTTTCAATGGCTTTTTTGTGCCCCTATGATCTTGTTAGGGATAGGAGAAAAATCTGGTTCTAGCAAAGGTAAGGACCAACTCCATCAAAAATAGGGCGAGGACTTCATCCTAACAAGAGGACAAAGTAAAGGCCAACCGTGTCAAAAATAGATGGAGGATTGTTGTTCCTATGGCTACTCGAAGCCACAGTCGTAGATCCAATCTCTTGCGTGAACCTGGGTGTTAATCCAGCAAATTGAAGAAGATCTAAGAAAAATGAGAGAAGCTAGAATTTTGGTGTTGGAACTAGAGAGAAGAGAGAAGAGAGTTAGGAAGAAAAGCTTAATTGTATTCCAACGTTATTGTAACAGTTACAATATCTTGATTTATATATCCTAGAGTTTCCACATGAACCCTTATAAATCCTAGCTCAAAAACTCTCCTACGCTAACCCAACTCATACATGAATTAGCTCCCTTAAGACCTCTTGAACTAGGCTTTAAGACCCCTAGGATCAACCCAGACCCTAGCCCAAAATGGAACCTAACATAACTCTGCCCATGCACTGAGCTGACTTAGTCTCAGCACTGAGCCGACTAAGTTCCACTGGGTCAGCTTAGTTTGAAACTAAGCCGGCCCAGTCCTGTGCCATGCCAGCAGTCTCAAATGCACAGCTCTCTATTTTGCCTGTGCTCTGAGACTTAGCCGACCCAGTTTTGGACTGAATTGGCTAACCTACAGAAAATTCTTTTTCTACAACCTTCAAGCTTTGGCTTTGGTTTCTTGCTCCACCTTGTGTCCCAGGTCTTCGAAGCACCAACCAAGCCCCTTGAGGCCCTCAATACCTGAACCTCAAGTTCGTGAAGAGCTCCATGCCACCTCCACCCTAGGATAACTCCTATCCTAGCCTTAGGACCACACCTATCCTAGCCTCTTCAGAGCTCTCACCCTGGCTCCACCCATGGCCTCCCAAGGCTTGGGAGCACCATACCACCTACAATCTCCACCTTGGTGCACCCAAGCCTTGGCACACTTGACAACATCCTTCTTTACGATCCCACTATCCCTGCATGTCCTGATAGCCCCTCGTGCTCACCTTGCCACTGCCATTCTTCTTTAGCTATTGAGCTCCCTTTGAGGTCTTTAGGATGACCGCCTCCACTGCTAAAGTCCTTGGCTTGTTCCTCTGCACCACCTTTGGAGTTGTAGGTATCTTTCTGCTTGGCAGCTGCATCACTTATCCTGGACTTCCCTGGAGATCATGCAATGTTTCTTTACCGATACTCGCGGCATATCCTGATCCTCCACCTGACACTGTCCCCTTAGAGCCATGCCTGTCTTCCTACACAATCCTCTCCATCTGGATTTATACAGCTCTGGCACTGGTGCTGGGATATAGGTCCTCCCTCTGCACCCCTTTACTCTGAACCCATGTCACAACTTCCTCCACCCATAAAGCCACCTCTACCTGGTGCTCCACCTGGAGCTGAAGTCTCTCTGATGCCATAGAAGCTATCTCTGTCTCCGAGTCCTCTAAAGCCAACCACCCAATTCTACACTGCTAGGCCTGCCACTGTACCTCGAACATCGATCGCTGCCCCTTCGGACCCTCTGCACTACATAGACCTATCCAAAATCCTCTCAGATGCATCATACCCTGTTGGCTCCTCCAAGACTACCAAGATTTCATCCAAATCTTCACTTTCAATGACTGTACTGATGGAATCCGAGTTTTCTCCTCCCTCATACTTCTTCCAAAGCAGACACTCCTGCTTAAAGTACCTTACTTTTCCACACTTGAAGCATCTTTCGGACCACTTGCTGCCCCTCTGTTTGCCCTTCTTGTTTCCTTTCCTGTGCTTCTCTGAAACCATAAGACTCTCCTGGAAGATCTTCCTCTTTGTCATTCATTTCTGCTGCTTGTTGGACCTGAGCACTGATATGATCTTCTTGTACACCAGTGTCTCCTTACCATACAGCAAAGTTGTCACCAACAGATCGAAGCTCTCGAGTAGCGAACATAGCAACAATAGACTCTTGTCCTCCTTTTCTAAATCCACCCCTATATTGAGCAAGTCCATGCTCATTCGATCGAACCATTGAATATGCCCCGCAACATCCTCGCCTTCCTGCATCCGAAGGCTGTACAGTTGCTTCTTCAGCATCAACTTGTGGCACATGTTCTTCCCCATGTATAACTATTGTAATCTCGACCATAATCCTTTGGGTATTCTCTCTTCCAACACACCATACAAAACTTCATCCACCAAATAAGCCCTAATCATGGAACATGTCCTTTTCTCCAAGGACACCCACTCCTTGTCTATCATCTTCCCAGGCCTATCCACCAAGGTCGAATCCAGCCTCATCTAAACCAGCAGATCCTGCATCCTTACCATCTATATTATGAAACTTTTCTTTCCATCAAACTTCTCTAATCCTACCTTCAACCTGCTATTCTCCATGATCAATCCAAATTAAAAAATAGCAAATAGGTAGATCTGAGAAATACCTTGACTAGGGATGGTGGACAGCAGCCCTGTGATCTCTTCCTTCCTCACGAAGCCTGGAGAAAGCCTTTTGATTTGAATCTCACTACTGATCTTTGCTGAAAATTGATCTTCTTCCTCCTCCATGCTCAATCGAGCTTTGATAATAATTGTTATTCCTATGGCTGCTCGGAGCTATAGCCATAGATTTGATCTCTTATGTGAACCTAGGTGTTAATCCAGCAAACTAAAAAAGATCTAAGAAAGATGAGAGAAGCTAGGATTTTGATATTGGAATCAGAGAGAAAAGAGAAGAAAGTTAGAAAGAAAAGCTCAATTATATTCCAATCTTATTGTAAAAGATACAATATCCTGATTTATATACCCTAGAGTTCCCACATGAATCCTTATAAATTCCAGCTCAAAAACTCTCCTAGGCTAACCCAACTCATACATGAATTAGCCCCCTTAAGACCTCTTGAACAGGCCTTAAGACCCCTAGGATCAATCCAGACCCTAGTCCAAAATAGATCCTCGCGTAACTCTGCTTGCACACTGAGCCCGCTCATTCTCAACACTGAGCTAGCTAAGTTTCACTGGGTTGGCTCAGTCTAAAACTGAGCCAATCTAGTCCTGTACTGTGCCAACAGTTTCAAACGTGCAGCTCTCTATTTTGCCTATACTCTGAGACTTAGCCAATCCAATTTTGGACTAAGCTGGCTAACCTGTAGAAAATCCTTTTTCTACAGCCTTCAAGCTCCGACTTTGGTTTCTTACTGTACATTATGTCCCAGATCTCCGAAGCACCAACCAAGCCCTTTGAGGCCCTCAATACCTGAACCTTAAGTCCGTGAAGAGCTACATGCCACCTCCATCCTAAAATAACTTCTGTCCTAGTCCTAGGACCACACCTATCCTAGCCTCTCCGGAGCTCTCACCCTGGCTCCTCCCGTGGCCTCCCAAGGCTTGGGAGTACCACACCACCTACAAGGATCTCATCCTAACATGCATGAAGACCTCTGGTTATCTAAGATAGGAGGAGGGGCGAGATCCTTTCAATGGCCTTTTTGTGCCCCTATGATCTTGTTAGGGACAGGAGGGAAACCTCACCCAAACAAAGGTAGAGGCCAATTCTATCAGAAATAGAAGGAGGACCTCATCCTAATAGGAGGATAAAGTAAAGGTCAATCGTATCAAAAATAGGATGAGGATCTTATCCTAACATGGATGAAGATCTTTGGTTATCTAAGATAGAAGGAGGAGAGTGGCCCTTTCAATGATCCTTTTATGCCCTTATGATCTTGTTTGAGATAGAAGAAGAATCTCATCCTAACAAACGTAAAGATCAATCCCATTAGGAACAGAAAGAGGACCTCATCCTGACGGGAGGACAAGACAAAGGCCAACCCTATCAAGAACAGGAAGAAGGATCTTGTCATGATGGGGGGACAAGATAAAGGCTAATCGTGTCAGGAATAAGAGGAGAATCTCATCCTGATATGAATGAAGACCTTCAGTTATCTAAGATATAAGAAGGGGAGAGGTCCTTTCAATGACTCTTTTATGCCTTTATGATCTTGTTAGGGATAGGAGGAGAACCTCACCCTAACAAAGGTAAAGGCCTCCTATTAGGAATAGAAGGAGGATCTCGTCCTGATGGAGGGACAAAATAAAAACCAACTATGTCAGAAACTGGAGGAGGACCTCATCCTGATGTGGATGAAGACCTCCGATTATCGAAGGAAGAAAGAGGGGTGAGGCCCTTTCAATGATCTTTTTGTGTTTGTATAATCTTGTTAGGGATAGGAAGAGAATCTTGTCCTAACAAAGATAAAGGCTAATCCTATCAGGAATAGAAGAAGGACATCATCCTAATGAGGAGATAAAGTAAAGATCAACCATGTCAAAAATAGAAGGAGGACCTCATCCTGGCACAGTTGAAGTCCTCCGATTATCTAAGATAGGAGAAGGGGAGAGGCTCTTTTAACGATCCTTTTATGCATTATGATCTTGTTAGGAATAGGAGGAAAATCTCATCCTAACAAAGGTAAAGGCCAACCCCATCAGGAATAGAAGGAGGACCTCATCCTGATGAAGGGATAAGGTAAAGGCCAACCCCATTAGGAACAGAAGGAGGATCTCATCCAGACAGGGGACAAGGTAAAGGCCAATCCCGTGAGAAATAGGAGGAGGACCTCATCTTGATGGGAGGACAAAGTAATGTCCAACAATGTCAAGAATAGGTGGAGGACCTCATCGAGACATGGATTAAGACCTCTAGTTATCTAAGACAGGATGATGGAAGAGGCCCTTTCAATAGTCCTTTTGTATTCTTATGATCCTGTTAGGGATAGGAGGAGAACCTCATCCTAATAAAGATAAAGGCCAACCCTATCAGGAATAGGAGGACCTCATTATAATAGGAGGACAAGAAAAAGGCCAACTATATCAGGAACTGGAGGAGAATCTCTATTGGAAAATGTGTCTTAAAGTCAATCATCTAAGTAGTAGATGATTGAAATTAGTATATGAATTATCTAATAATAATAGTAATTTGGCTATTTCATCATAAAAATTTTATCTTTCTTAAAATAAATTATGATGAAGTTCTTAGAACCACAATCAATCGATAGAGGAGGATTTATAGGATGGTTCTTAAATTGTTCACGATCAAATGATAAATTAGCAAGGATGATAACTTATCGAGTGTAGGTCGCTGTATGCCATATGCATTGGTTGTCCTCGAAATCAAGTAGTGTGGAGATACTGGTATGGCATCTAGGTGAGATGTAGGAGTACATCTACACTGAACATGACCAATGTAGCACTCTATTGTCAAGAGTAGCTAGCTAAGACCAATGGGTATAAGTGCCCCTCCGACCTAAGATCATCCTGGTGACTTGCGAGCAACTCACTGTACTTTGATGCTGGACTTCCTGTATTTCTAATATAGATGATGAAAGATTTTTGGGTATAGTCAAGTACTTATAGAGTCAGTGTGTGAGTCAAGATGGGATTGACCACTCTTGATTAACTTTAGGAAGAGAATGTATCGCTATGTTTCAATTTAGCAAAACCTAGGCCTAGGTAATCCTCGTAAGGTATCACGGAATTTGCAAAATTTTGAGACACAATAGAGATGACTTGTATGAGTGTTTGACAGCATACTCAAAGTCGTCTTGAGTATTATTAGTCATAGGAATGAATTATACGATAACCATGAGCCAGGGTTCTAAGAATATTGCTTTGCATATATTCGATCTATCCGAACATCGAAAATCATTGCTATATGGTAACTTCAATTAGTACAGGAATTGATTTCTATGCTACCGACGTAGGTTCGAACCTATGGGATTACATACATTAGAGCTTGTAATCTGATCAGATGGTTAATCAATGATTGAGAATTGTTTTGAGGTCAAACATTCAATGTGATTGATGTTTAACCAAATGCAAGTGTTGCAGGAGGATCAATTAGCAATTGGATTGCTAATTGGCTCAATTTGATTGAGCAATCAGGTTAAAATCAAGTTTAATTAAATTAGATTCAATTAGAATTAGTTTAAATTTAATTAGATTAAGTCTAATTGATTTATTGGATAAGCCAATTGCAAGGAAAGAATAATTTCTTGTTTGACTAGGACTTAGGTGCACCTGATCGACTTAGAATTTAAATCAGAATTAAATCTTGATTTAATCTGATTTAATTGAACTCCTAGTTAGACTAGGATCATTCTTAATTGGGTTGTATTTAATATAGTTTAAATAAAATTTAAATTAGATTTAAAATAATTTTGACCTAGTCAAACAAGAGGAGTCCCAGTTGGACTGGGACTCTCTCTCTTTCACTTGCGCCTAAGAAAGCCCATGCCATATTTTAATTCTAGATTTTTTCTATGTATTCCCATGCCCAAGAAGGCCTTCCATGCCCACTATTTAGAATATTTGGGAATTTATTTTGACTTGGTCAAAATTAGAAGGATGTTGAAAATTATTTTCTACTTGGAAGAGTCTTCTTTGACCCAAACTCCTCCCTCCCTTGTGCGCCAACTCTACCCATGCCTCTCTATCTTATTCGACCTTTTTTCTCTTAGTTTTGTGTATGAGAATCAGTAGTTACACAAAAAAATAAGTGGGAGGGGCATCCAACTCTCTATCTTATTCGACCCTTTTTCTTTTAGTTTTGTGTATGAGAATCAGTAGTTACACAAAAAAATAAGTGGGAGGGGCGTCCAAGAGTTGGACGCCCCATAGAAGTCCTCCTTTGACTAGGTTTTGATCTAGTTTTGCAATATAAAGGGGAAGGTTCTTTGTTTGACCATAAAGGATGTGAAAAATCCTAGAAAAATTATGGAAAATCAGAGGATAAGGAGAAAAAGGCATGAAGGATTTGTGGTGCCAAGATTTTTGGAGAAGAGCCCTCAATTAAGGCATCAAAGGTTGATGTCTTGAAGAGACAAGGTAAGCGAAGATTATCTTCTGTTATATTTTTATTTTATGTTTCTCTCTTCTTATTTTATTTGTGATTTTTATATGATAAAAATCTAAGATAGAGAGAGAGGATTTGGGTTTGGGGATGAGTGCTCCAAGTTGTTGGGGCATGGTGTTATTTTTTTGGACATGATCTGATCTTGTCCTGATGAGAGAAGGAGAAGACAAGAAAGGTCTTCTCTTAGGGTTTCTTGGAGAACCATTCCTCTCTATTTTTTGTGAAATTTTTGAATGAATAAAATTAGAAATCTTAAATCTAGAAACTTAAGAAAAATTCTAGAGAAAAAGATCTCCTCTTGTTCTAGCATAGAGATATTTTCAGGACATCAACCATTGATGTCCTGAAGGAGAAGATTTATCTTATCTTAGGATTTATTTTTTCTAAATTTTATTTTTTGATTTATGAAAGATCCAAGGATTGGATTCCTCCTTTATTCCTCCTCATGTTCTTCATCTCTTGGAGGATCTAAGAGATCCGAAGAACATGTATTTGATTAACCATCAAGAGCGATCCACGAGAAGCTAGCACTTCGAGTAGGTCTTCATTCGACGAATCTTCGATCTATGTTGCAGGTTCGTGTGGATCACCTATAGAGGTTGGATGCTTGTGTGGCTCCAAAGGCAACAATGGATTCAACTGTAGAGTTCTCGATCCATGCAAAGGTAAGAGATCTGATCTCTTGGTGACCTAGATGCGATCTAGGATTAGATCTAGAATTATTCTAGATCTAGGTATTGATATGATCAATACCACTTATGATTAATTTAATTTTAGATTTATATTTGCATCATAACATGTTATAGATCCTTGATGTGGGGTTTTGTAATTTGATTACATGCATGTTGTAGATTAAATAGTTTAATCTCTGTCTTCCGCTGCTCTATATTTTGAAAAAATTTTAAAATCTATGCATGAAACCCTGCATGTTTCCTATCAGTGGTATCAGAGCATCTAGGTTCTATTATAATATGTTTATGTATGCTTTTGATTAAATCTAAAAATTAGGTTAAATCCTTATAATGAAAAGGTTGTCCTAGTATGTGCTGATCTAAATCAAAATCATAAATTATTTAGATTAGATCTAAGAAAATTTATGATTTAATTTTTTGATTTAAATTTATATTTTAATAGATATTAGATCTATTTTAGATTATTTAGATTAGATCTAAATAATATCAAGATTTTACATACTACCATAAGGTTGTCCTATTGTAAAGTTTATCTCTTATAGTGGAAAGATTATCCTAGTATGTGCTGATTTGAGAAACTTAAATCATAAATATGTTAGATAAGATCTAAAATAATTTATGATTTATTTTTAAATTTTAAATAATTTATGATTTGATCCACATGATGTGTTTTATGTTTAGATTCTAATCCTCTTATTGCATATGTTGATATGTAATTTTTGTTTGAATCTAGAATGTATATGTATGACATATTTATTTTGTAGAAATTAAATCATGAACGTACTTTCTACAAAACCTAGATTTGAAACCCTGGGACATGATCTAAACAATGAAACAAATTAGATCTAAAATTATATATTGAATATGATTCAATACAATTTAAAAATATTTCAAACAATAAAATTAGAAACTAGTTCTGAGATTTCATAAACCTAAACCCATAAGACTTGAAGTTAATTAAGAATTAAGTGATTGTTTAGGATCTAGGTTTGTGATTTGAAGATCCTAAGATAATTTTATAATATATGAATTAAAAAAAATGGGTTAGCTTTGATCAGATCCTTAACTGGGTTAGACCTAGGGTTCGATTAAATATAGACATAGTTAAGAAATTGATCAAACCTACTTAATAGTTAATTAGGATTAGGTCATTTCTATAGATCACTTCAATAGTTATAGTTGATCAAAGTCCATACATCTAACAAATGGATGCTGAGCATGGCTCAGTGGTTAAGCCCTAGTCTTTAGGCAGACCAAATCAAAACTGACAAACCAATTGGTGTCTAAGGTAAGTTTGGCATCCCAGATTGGTGGTTTTTAATTGGTATCCTGCTTACCTGACCATTTCTGATGGTGTCTAAGGCAAGCCTTGTTAGACCCTTCTATCGATCTCACTTATCTGGTCAATGTGGTTAATCAAGTTTTTGATTAGGTTGCTCATTAATTCATGCTAACCGATGTTACATAAGAAATCAGTGAGACTGATTTTATTTAGTGAGACTGATTTAGATGCCCATGGACCATAATTGATCCTAGTCCTCATCAGTGACTTACGAAGTCAGTGGGAGCAAATTGGTCCATATCTTTTCTATCCTTAAACCACTAATAATTTAAATCCTCTAAAATTATTAGGTCCTTAAAATGATAAAGTTATGGTGATAATGGAGTCATAATCTCCTATTAAGGTGTTTGATAATGGATCTATTAACTCAATAATCATTGGAGGCCCAAAGGCTTGGTGCTTGTTGGCTAATGGAATTATCATCCATCATTTGATGACTTGGATGTGTCTCTCTAATAGTGGTTGGGTTGGCCAACACAAGTTAGGCCTGATCATTCATTGGTTGGATGCGCCAAGTATGGTTATGTTAATGGTTGGACCTAACTAGACCCTTTTTTGAGAAGGCCAAAGCCAACTGATCAGGGCCTGGGGCAAAATTAAAATTACTAAAAATTATTTGGAGAAATAATTATTTATGAACCTATCCTTAGATGTATATGGGTGGGCCAACCAAAGTTGGGCTCATGTGCAGTCTATGTGGATTCTAGTACCTACTAGAAAATTAAAGTAATTTCTCGAATTGGAGGTAGAGACTGTTGGTTCGAATAAAATAATGGAAGAATCTTTAGACTAAAGTTCAAGTCTTTAGGCTTAAAATGATTGATATATAATAGGTCATTGTTCTCTATTTAGGCTAAATCCTAATTACTTCTATCACTGTTAGATAGTGAAGACTTATGGACTCAACTTCAATAATTAGTATCGAAAGTTAAATATTAGTTCAGTATTATGAATGGGTTCGTAATGAGGTTTCTGAGCCCAGTCAAAATAATTAGTCCAAGATTAATCCAAATCAGGCATAGTACTTCTAATGTCTGAAACAGGATCATAGGAAGAAGATTTGTGTTGCTTCCCTTGACCACAACAGGTTGAACAAGGGAAAGGAGCAAAAGTTGCTTATTAAAGACATTATATGATAACACCTTAAAACTTCTCTGTATGTAATTCTACTACCTAGGTATTAAATACCAGTAGTCTTATGCAATTCATTGCAAGGACTTAAGGTAAGTGGAATGTACACACCCTAGTTAGATTATGTCATGGATGTCTATGTTTGGCATTACAGGCTTAGTCATATTAACAAGAACAGGATAAATAGATTAGCTTGAGAGAAAAATCTCGATATCAATGATTGTGAATCATTGATAGCTTGTGAATCTTGTCTTCTTGAGAAGATGACAAAATCATCTTTTACTGGAAAAGGTGAAGGAGCCGATAATGTTCTAAGTCTCATACATAATGATGTATGTGAACCTTGAACTTAAGTGCCAAAGGAAGATATTAATATTTCATTACAGACGATCTATCTGAACATGGGTACATCTGGGATGAATCATTTGAAATATTCAAATGATTCAATAATGAAAAAGAAAAATAAATTGGATAATGTATTAAAACTCTTCGATTAGATTGAGGAGGCAAATACTTATCCAGTGAGTTTGTGACATATCTGGGAGAGAATAGGATTCCCTCTTAGTGGATTTCTTTTCGGAACATAGTGTATCTAAAAGAAGAAATTGAACTTTGTTAGACATGGTTCACTTCATAATAGGATATACTTGTTTGCCGGTTGCAGGGTTGTGCTCTTGTGACTATTTTTTTTACTCTAAAAATTTGTACCAAGTTAATCTGTTACATTGACTCCATATGGGATATGGATCGGATGTAGACCTAGACTCTCTCACTTTTGGGTTAGGAGTTGATCAGCCTATGTTGTATATTTGCACACAGATAAACTTGGATCCTCGTCTAATAAGTGTTTAAGGGTTATTAATTTTTCTATGCTAAAGAACATAAGATGTTCATCAGCAGTAGGACATTTCTTTTGGAAAGAAGTTCCTTAGAGAAGGAACTGATGCCTATCAAGTTGAACTTGTAAAAGTTTGATCGGTAGAAAAGAACTGACGTTATCTGATAAACCTACAGAATTGGATTTGATCAGATCAAATCTGGAGCCCATTAAAGTATCACCTTTAAGAAGATCCGGTAGAGTACCACGTTAGCCGGACAGATACTTCAGTGTCTAGGTCTGGGATGGCGATCATGTTGAGCTCAATGAGAACAACAAGGATTTGATCACCTATAAGGATACAATACAGTGGCTTGATTTTGAGAAGTGGCTTGGAGCCATATGATCCAAATTGAAGTCTATGAAAATCAATAGTGTATGGATACTAGTTGATTCACCTGAAGGGATAAAATCCATTGGGTCTGAGTAGATTTTCAAAAGGATCAGAGTAGTGCAGATGGAAAGGTAAAGAACTTAAAAGTCCATTTGGCTATTATTTCAAAGTTCAAACATATGTTCTAAACGTATATCTTAGTTATGAACAAAGATAAACGCTACACTTATTGTTGGGCAAAATGTTTTTTAGTGTTATTTCTTATGATGTTTGAGGATGAAATTCTCTTAATTAGGAATAGCATTCCAACATTGCAAGGACTAAAGATTTAGCTATCATCTTATTTATCCATGTACGAGATTAGACATGGTATGCTCACTAGAGGTAGTGAGCAGATACTAGTCTGATCCAAGTAAGAGCCATTGGAGAATTGTATAGACAATCCCTAAGTATTTAGGAAATACTAAGATCCTATGACTCAAATATGGAAGTACTGACTTAAAATATATGAATGTTTTGATTTCAGTTAGAACAAGATGACAACAAGAGAATGTCAATTCATACCCTAATTGTAGGAGCAATCTGCTGGAAAGGTTCCAAGCAGGATACTTTAGCCTATTCAGTTAGTGATGTAGAGTACATCGTGGCATATGATGCTGCCATGTAAGCTATGTAGTTACTAAGGTACATTAGTAGGTTAGGAGTGGCACCCTCCACCCATGGTCCAGTCCTATTATAGCACTAGAGCCATAGCTTAGGCTAAAGAACCAAAGGACCAGCATATTTTGCATCATTTTCATCTTAGATATTTGATCTGGATGACGTCGATCTTTAGAAGATCGATGTAAAAGGAGAACTTGACCGATCTATTTGCTAAGACCTCAAAACTAAGGAGTTCTATGAACTCAAATAAAAGATAGGATATTTGATATCATTCTGATTGACTTTAGCCCAAGTGGGAGTTGTTGAAAAATATGTCCTAAAGTCAGTCATCTAAATAGTAGATGATTGGAATTAGTATATGAATTATCTAATAATAATAGTAATTTGACTATTTCATCATAAAAGTTCTATCTTCCTTAAATGAACACCTAAATTATGATGAAGTCTTTAGAACCATAATCAATCGATAAAGGAGGATTTATTGGATGGTTATTAAATTGTTTACGATCAAATGATAAGTTATTAACAAGGATGATAACTTATCGAGTGTAGGTCGCTGTATGCCATGTGTATTGATTGTCCTTGTAACCAAGTAGTATAAAGACATTAGTATGGCATCCAGGTGAGATGTAGTAGTACATCTACACTGAACGTGATCAATGTAGCACTCTACGATCAGGAGTAGCTAGCTAAGGCCAATGGATATAAGTGTCCCTCCGATTTGAGATCGCCATGGTGACTTGCGAGCAACTCACTATACTTTGGTGCTGGACTGCCTATATTTCTAATATAGGTGATGAAAGATTTTTGGGTATAGTCAAGTACTTGTAGAGTCAGTGTGTGAGTCAAGATGGGATTGATCACTCCTGATTAACTTTAGGAAGAGAATGTCTCGCTGTGTTTCAATTTAGCAAAACCTAGGCTTGGGTAATCCTCATGAGGTGTCATGGGATTTGCAAAATTTTGAGACACAATAGAGATGACTTGTATGAATGTTTGACAACATACTTGAAGTCGTCTTGAGCATTATTAGTTATAGGGATGAATTATATGGTAATCATGGGTCAGGGTTCTAAGAATGTTGCTTTGCATACATTCGACCTATCCGAACGTCAAAAAATATTACTAGATGGTAACTTCGATTGATACAAAAATTGGTTTCTATGCTACAGACTTAGGTTTGAACCTATGGGGTCATACACATTAGAGCTTGTAATCTGATTGGATGGTTAATCGATGATTGAGAATCATTTCGAGGTTAAATATTCAATGCGATTTATGTTTGACCAAATGCAAGTGTTATAGGAGGATCAATTAGCAATTGAATTGCTAATTGGTTCAATTTGATTGAGCAATCAGGCTGAGATCAAGTTTAGTTAAATTAGATTCAATTAGAATTAGTTTGAATTTAATTAGAATAAGTCTAATTAGTTTATTGGATAAGCTAATTGCAAGGGAAGAACAATTCCTTATTTGACTAGGACTTGGGTGCACCTGATTGACTTAGGATTTAAATCAGATTTTAATTTTAATTTAATTTAATTTAATTAGGCATCTATTTAGACTAGGATCATTTTTAATTGGATTATATTTAATTTAGTTTAAATAAAATTTAAAATAATTTTGACCTAGTCAAATAAGAGGAGTCCCAGTTAGACTGGGACTCTCTCTCTTTCACTTACGCCCAAGAGAGCCCATGCCATATTTTAATTCTAGATTTTTTTTATGTATTCCCATGCCAAAGAAGGCCTTCCATGCCCACTATTCAGAATATTTAAGAATTTATTTGACTTGGTCAAAATTAGAAGGAAGTTGGAAATTGTTTCCTACTTGGAAGAGTCTTCTTTGACTCAAACTCCTCCCTCCCTTGTGCGCCAAGTCTACCCATGCCTCTCTATCTTATTCGGCCCTTTTACCCTTATTTTTGTGTATGAGAATCAATGGTTACACAAAAAAATAAGTGGGAGGGGCGTCCAAGAGTTGGACGCCCCATAGAAGTCCTCCTTTGACTAGGTTTTGACCTAGTTTTGCAATATAAAGGGGATGCCTCTTTCTTTGACCATAAAGGACATGAAAAATCCTAAAAAAATTATAAAAAATTAGAAGAGAAGGAGGAGAAGGCATGGAGGATTTGTGGTGCCAAGATTCATGGAGAAGATCCCTCAATTAAGACATCAAATGTTCATGTCTTGAAGAGATAAGGTAAGCAAAGATTATCTTCTCTTATATTTTTCTTTTATATTTTTCTCTTCTTATTTTATTTATAATTTTTATATGATAAAAATTTGAGAGAGAGAGAGAGGATTTGGGTGTGGAGATGAGTGCTCCAAGTTGTTGGGGCATGGTATTAATTTTTTGGACATAATCTGATCAATTCCTGATGTGAGAAGGAGAAGAGAAGAAAGATCTTCTCTTAGGATTTCTTGGAGAACCATTCTCCTCTAATTTTTATGGGATTTTTATGTGAATAAAATCAAAAATCTTAGATCTAGAAACTTAAGAAAAATCCTAGAGGAGAAGATCTCCTCTTATTCTAGCATAGAGATGTTTACAGGATATCAACTATTGATGTCTTGAAGGAGAAGATTTATCTTCCCTTAGGATTTATTTTTCTTTGATTTTATTTTTTGATTTATGTATGATCCAAGGGTTGGATTCCTCCCTTATTCATGCTTGTATTCTTCATCTTTTGGTGTGTCCAAGAGATCCGAAGAACATATATTTGATTAACCATCAGGAGGGATCCGTGAGAAGCTAGCACTTCAAGTGGATCTTCATTCGATGAACCTCCAATCTGTGTTGCAGGTTCGTGTGGATCATCTATAGGATCAGATGCTTGTACGGCTCTAAAGGCAACAATGGATTCAACCACAGAGTTTTCGACCAATGCAAAGGTAAGAGATCTGATCTCTTGGCGACCTAGATGTGATCTAGGATTTAATCTAGAATTATTCTAGATCTAGGTATTGATATGATCAATACCACTTATAATTAATTTAATTTTAGATTTATATTTGTATCATAACATGTTATAGATCATTGATGTAGGATTTTGTAATTTGATTACATGCATGTTGTAAATTAAATAGTTTAATCTATATCTTCCGCTGCTCTATATTTCAAAAAGTTTTAAAATTTATGCATTAAACCCTGCATATTTTCTATCAACCTTGTCATGACACAAATGAAGATCTTCAATTACTTAAAGAAGAGGGAAAAGTGAAAATCTATGCAAGCACACAATTGAGATGAAGTTGTCAAAATAATATTACCATTAAAATAAAAAAATTCAATACATGAAAAAGTTCGTAAGACTAATTACAAAAAAGAAAAATAAAGAGAAGAAGGGAAAAAAAAGCCAAAGCCTTATTCAGAGTCAGACTTTGGGCTGCTAGCACCGACTAACACAAGTCTTTGATCTTCTCTTCGATTTTTCACTGAACCGATAAACTTTCACTCAGCAACTTCTTATGCTTTCGTGAGCCATCCTCAACTTTCCTTAACTTCTTTCTTAACATAGACGACTCGGCCTCTGCATCCTTCACAGCATTCTGTTGGTAGACCATTTGCATTTTCAACTCCCACACTTTCTTTTGGTTATTCCTAAACAAGGTGGACAAGTCCTCCAGAGAACTCCATAAAGATTGGACCTCTATTGAGTCCTTGCAATTGCTGGCTCGGGCCCCTTCAGACAATTATCATTGAAGATGAGCAATCTCATCATCGACCCTTCAAAGTTTTTCCTTGAGATCGATGACTTGGCCACACCAGTCGCATCTGTATTCATTATGGAAATCCTCAGCTACCTGTAATTGATTTTGAAGCAGGGAGAATTTCTTTATCCAGTCCCAGCCATTCTCCTCCCGATTGGTTGACCACATCGAGTTTCCTTCGAGTAATCGAATCTTTTCTTACACAGCCTTCAACTCGACTTCTAGAAAACTTGGCTTGGTTGTTAGCGCCCATGTCTTGTCGCTATCAAGCTTCTTCACCTATTACAGCTCTTCTATTAGGTGGCAATTTTTATTGATATAGTCCATAGCATCCTTTCTATGGACTTGATGAAAATAAGTAACTTTAATTGTAGCCTTAGAATAATGTTTCTTCAACTTTCAAAGCTCATCCTCTACTTTCTCTAATTTCTTCTTAGCTTGATGAGTCTCTTTCCTTAGGCTCTTTATATAAGACTTCAAGGGGACACCCTGAGGAAAGGGGTCGGCTTTGACAGGAGACTACACTTGAAGCATGAAAACATCATCGCATAGATTTCATAGAAGAAAAACTCATTTTCAAAATTGACTTCATTGATCAAAATATTTTTAATACAAAGAGAAAAAATAAAAAAGAAAATATAAAAGTAGGAGTTCTCAGACCTCTGGGAGAATGGTGGAAGAGTCCAGTGCAACCTCAGTCGGTGCAGGCCCTTCAATAGTGGTAAGAGCAGAGGAGGTCAGAAGTGTGGCGGGAGCTGGCTCGGCAAGCGAGAGGTCAGTTGCAATGGTAGATGGATCCGCCATCTCCTTAGAAGCCCCTTCGTACAAGAAATCGAGGTCGAGCTTCAAAAATCTGCTGGCCATCTTGCTCTCACAGAGCTCGTAATCTTTGTTGAAGGCCTCTTGGCTGAATTTGACATTCAAATCTCTCATTTCAAAAGAGACCTTGAACTCTTCTATTGCCTGGGCCATCTCCTCCAAGATATGCATAGAAATTTGCTCTTTCAGTTCAATAGTCTTAGTTTCAGCCTTTTATCTCCGCTCTTCCTCCAAACCTAAAGTGGTCTTCAACTCCATTGATGCCTCCTCCTTGTAAAATGCTTCTTGAAGACGTTTGACCTCCATAGACTTTTCTTTCAAGGAGCAATCAATCTCGTCCCTCTCCTTAAGTAGGTGCTCAATTTTGGCCTGATGATCTTCTTGGGCCTTCAGTAGCTCTAACCTCAAATGGTTTAGTGATCTAATGTAACCCAGCAGTTGATGGCCCGTCTATTTAAAAACATATATACGATGATGAAATGAACTGTGCGGACAAGAAAATATTGAAAACGTCAAAGAGAAAAGGAAGGATGAGGTGACTACCTCGAGAAAGGATCCAAGTGAATCCCAAGCACGTTGGTCGATATCGACGTCTACAATCCTATCTACAACTTCAAGTATGGTATACCCGTTGACCCACCCCCAGACGACTTCATGGTTGTTGAAGGGGTTCTCCCCTATTTTTTTGTCGGAGCTGTTGGGCCCATTGTGGCGGACCTTCCGTTGGGACTTTCTCAAAGCCCTTTTAGTCCTCTTCTTTCCCACCTCTTTCTCCCTTTCGAGGGAAGGCTCTAGAACTTGGGCCTCAATGGTAGGGATCGACGGCATTGGAGGATCGATGGCCTTAGTAGTAGTGCCGAACTAGATAGTAGGAGGAGCCTCGACTTTGGGGGCAACTTTAGGGGCACCCGTAGTGCTGATGGGGGCCATAGAGCTCGTAGCATCCACCTTTGCTCTTTCTGAACTTTCTCCCGGTGCCTCACCTTTCCTCTTGCGGGTAGGGATCCTCCTTGTGAGCATTTCAATCACCTGGGTGTCCATTTCTACAATGAAGAAGACAAAAGCATGATCAGAGAGGAGAAAGAGAAAGAAAAAAAGTAACCAACAACTTCGATCGGGCACCTATCGGATTCAAGGGACTGAGGTCGAGGTTGAATAGAGTTTGTTCTTTTACTAGCTCAAACACAGGAGGAGTTCGGAAATTCTTAATTTTGCTAAGTGACTCCCGATCCTCTTTTTGGCCGAGGTTGAATAGAGTTTGTTCTTTTATTAGCTCAAACACAGGAGTTCGGAAATTCTTAATTTTGCTAAGTGACTCCCGATCCTCTTTTTCTAACCCTGAGGCTCAATGGACGGAATTCCTCTGGTTTTCCTAAGGTGAAAGCCTAAGTCTAAGGTCGGGCAAGAAATGAAGATGAAATTCTCTTTCTAGTTATGGATAGAGGAGGGGACACCCTTAAGCAAACCCTTCTTGCTGAACTGGGGTGAAACATACTACCAATCCTTTATAGTAGGGTACTGCTTAAGAAAAAAATAAGTTTAGAAAAGCAAAGTAGTAGGCCAAACTTCGGCGGATATATAGAGAGCAAGGAATCCTATTATGAATCTAAAGGAGTTCGATACTACAGAAGCTAAAGAGATGTCTAGAAAATGAAAAAAATACAATAAAAGTGGGGAGAGGAATCCATAATCCAGCATGGAATGCCTCTAAATACAAGTAAAATCGATCTGGAGGAGGGGCACAAGCTCGACCACTAAGTCTAGGGAGTTCTAGCTCATACTTAGCAGGCACCCTGTACTAGATCCTGATTAATGATAGGTCTTCATAGATTAAAGAGCAAGGGATGGTTCTCGATGTAAAATTTGGCTGAGGTACTACAGGATCAAGTTCTATTTTGATCTCAGGGTTTTGGGAGTTTGGGTCAATTGGACTCATAGAACCACTAGAACAAGAAACCTTGGACGATATATAGATCAAATTAAATCTGGAGAAATCCCTAAAAAACTCAAAAAAATGGGCGATAAAAACTCGAAGATGAGGAACAGCTGTACCCACCTAGAAAAACTTGAAGAAACTCAAAGAATATAGGTAAGCTAGAAATCAAAAGAACAGGGATGAGGGACTGACCTAAGGTAAATTGAAAGACTCAAGAAAAAGACTGAAAAGATAAGGGACGATCAAGAACAACACCGACGACCGAAGATGTCATGAGAGAATAAGGACGACAAAGATGGAACACTCGAGGATGACAGAAAATGAAGAAAGAAGAAGAAGAAGGAGCACAGACGAAGGTAAGGAGCCGCATGAGAAGAAGGAGAGGTTTAAATAGAAAACTAGAACCATGAAAAGCTATGATTGTAGGACTCCTTCAACCAACCTTAACCTGCCACATGTCCCACACATGCTTGCCGCCTGACAAAACACTAATTGTGCCATACATAGAGCTCTGCATCAAATGAATTTTCAAAGAGAATTATCCCTTCAAGTCATTGACATTAAAATTTCAGTGCCAATTTGAAGAAAGACAAAAAGTTCTGTTCTCCTAAAGTGGGAGGCTGCCAAAGAACTTTGGCTGCAGCAACTTCTCTATACTTCCTTCATTCAAAATTCAACTTAGGAGTAAGGAGACAAGTGTTGGGGGTAAAAAGACCCCCGCCGAAGTAATTGGCCAAAGTCCTTGACTGCCGACCTCCTTCCTATTGGAATTTATTGATTTCTTCAGTAGCTAGTTCATACTGTAGAACCTTTCAACGGCACATGGAAGTTCGTCGGCTCAATCTCAAACAGTAAGAGAGAACTACTATTTAACTAACTTTACTTCTCAACTTGAGATTAGTGACAGAATCCAAGTTTGGCTCTCCCAACCTTGATTGGCGGTAAGCTTGGAAGATAGTCGAACTCCTCCAGTCGTACTCTCTTCAGACGAACTCCTCCAGTCGTGCGATTGGTGGAGTTTCCTTCGAACGAACTCCTCCAGTCATGCTCCTTCCGAATGAACTCCTCCAGTCGCACTCTCTCTGGATGAACTCCTCCAATCGTGCTCCCTCCGGACGAACTCCCCTAGTCATGCTCCTTTCGGACAAACTCCTCCAATCATGCTCCCTTCAAACAAACTTCTTCAGTCGCACCCCTTCCAAACAAACTTCTCCAATCACGTTCTCTCTAGACAAACTCTTCTAGTCATGCTCCAGTCATGGACCTACTTAATCACTACCATGCCTATCGGTGGGAACCATCCAAGGGGACCTCATCAAGTCACTGATATATAGCGACCGCTCTACAAAGGAGGGAGTGAGGAACCCTCAGATCTCAACTTAGGGGGCACCCACTTGTGCACAACTCAGGAAGCTTCTAAACCTCTTAAAGCAATTAGATGTTGCCTTCAATAGACCTCAGCCGACCCTAAGTTTGCTACGTACATCGAAGTCTCCAACCTATGTCTGAACTTCAATAAGATCTACACCGCCTATAAGTTGCGACAAATGATAATTCATCCTCCATAATAAACTTCACGTGGTCTAAATGGCCCACTACTAAATGGTTATAACTGTCACTATCAATTTATTACACGCTCCATCTATAAAAGAAACCCTCCAGATACGTTTTCTTAAAGCTCTCTTCTCCTTCTTGTCACTCTGCTTCTTTACATCTTGAGCATTCTATTCCAGTTGATCGAAGAATTAACTTGAGTGTCGGAGGATCCTATTGGAGCCACCCACCTCTAGTTTAGATTTTATTTTGTAGGTCCCATCAGCGGCCTCATCTTCTCAACTCCTGCTACCTCTGGTGTCCTTATGAATTTCCGCACCAACAATAAAATTATCTTAAGATCTTTAAATTACAAACCTAGATCCTAAATAATTACTTAATTCTTAATTAAGTTCAAGGATTATGGCTTGGGGTTTGGAAGCTCAGAACTAGTTTCTGATTTCAACTTTTAAAACATTTTCAAGGTGTAAATAATTTACATTGAATCAAATTTAATTTATGATTTTAGATCTGATTTATTTTAATGTATATCCTAGAATTTTAAATCAAGAATTTTATAGAAAGTAAGTTCATAATTTAAATTCTAAAAAGTATATATGTCATATATATAGAAATTAGATTCAAATTAAAAACTACATATCGAACATATGTAATACGAGGATGTAGATCTAAACATAAAACACATCATATGGATCTTATCTAAAAGATCAAAATCAGATCATAAATCAGTTAATCTTAGATTTAAAATTTAAAAATAAATTATTAATTATGTTAGATCTTATCTAACATATTTATGAGTTAGGTATCTTAGATCAGTACATACTAGGACAATCTCTTCACTGTAAGATATAAATCTTACAGTAGGATAATCTTATAATCAGTATGTATGATCCAATATTATTTACATCTAATATAAATAATTTAAAATAGATCAAACATCTATTTATTTTAGATTTAAAATTAAAAAAATAAATTATAAACTTACTTAGATCCTATCTATCTTTTTCATAATTCAAATTTATAGATCAGCACATATTAGGACAACCTTTTCATTATAAGGGGTTAACCTTATAATAGGACAACCTTATGATTAGTACGTATGGTCTTTAATTTTTTATTATCAAATTTATTTTAAAGCATGCATGATCATATCATAAAAGAATCTAGTACTCTAATACCACTATTAAAAAATCATGCAAAATTTTATGCATACATTTCGAAACTTTTTCGAAACTAGATGCAATGGAAGACATAGATTAAACTATTTAATTTATTTATGCATATGATCTAATCACTAAATTCTACATCTAGATCTATAATATATCAAGATGTATTAATAAATCTAAAAATTAAATCAAGTTGGTATTGATCAAATCAATATCATAGATCTAGAACTATTTTAGAAATCCTAGATTGCATCAAGATCATAAAAGAGATCGAATCTCTTACCTTTGTGCGGGTTGACAGTACCATAGTTGATTTTTTTTGTTGTCCTTATTGCATGGAGCTACACAGTGCATACAGCCTCTATAGGTTGTCCACACAAAGTCACTACATAGATCGGAGGTTCGTCGAATGAAGATCTATTCGAAGTACTAGCTTCTCGCGAATCCTTCCTGATGATCGATCTATAAAAAATTTTTCAAATCCCATAGATACTCCAAGAGATAAAGATTAGGAGGAGGATGAAGGGAGAGAACTAGTTCTTTGATCTCCCAAAAAGAAGAAAAGAAAAGGCTTGAAGAAAGACCTTTAAAAGAAGACTCATCTTCTCTTCAGGACATCAACCATTGATGTCCTAAATCGATCTTCACGCATGGACAAGAGGAGACCTTCTCCTCTAGAATTTTTCAATATTCCATGTCTCTTTCTCTATGATTTTTTCTCATGAAAAAAAATTTTAAATATTGAGAAGAAAATGTCTCTCAAAGAAATCCTAAGAGAAGACATTCTTCTCTTCTTTTTCTCTCATCAGGACATGATCAAATCATATCCAAAAGAAAACTCAACACCCAACTCCTTAGGTGCCAACCTCCCATGCCCCTCTCTCTTGTCATCTCTAACTTTGCTAGTAGAAAAACCTCTCAAAAGATGGAGAATAAAAGGATCTAGAGAAAACCCTAAAGAGAAGGCCTTCTTCTTTTCCTTTGTTCTCATTAGGACATGAACCTTTCATGTCCTATTGAGACCACCATGCCCAAAGCCACGAAGTGCCAACCTCCCACGCCCCTTTCCCTTTCTCTCTTTTGATTTTGTCCAGAATATCTGATGGTTTCTCATGCTAAAAAACTCCCTATAAAGGTGGCCTCCCAAGATGTGGCAAGACTAGGTCAAATGACCTAGTCAAAGAAGGAAATCTAGGACTTTTAGGGGGCATCAATCTTGATAGTAGAAAAGCTTCGAAGTTGGTCATGTTCAGTATAGATGTACCCCTACATCTCACCTGCATGCCATACTAGTGTCTCTATACTCCTTGGTTAAGAGGACAACCAACCCATATGGCACCCAACGACCTATATTCAATAAACATTATTGTCCTTGGTAACAATGTATCATTTGATTGTTAATTAGTTTAAGGACTAAATGACAAATCTTTCTTTGTCGATTCTAAGTGGTCCTAAGAACTTCACCACAATATAGGAGTTCATTAGAAGATAAAAATTTATGATGAATAATGCTAAAATAATTTTTATTCATTTATTAATTCATATATAAGTATAATAATCAGCACAACCATCAACAAGCTGATGATTGGGTTTGAGACACTATTTCCAATAATCTTCCACTTGGATTAAAGTCAATCGGTGCAGTATCTAATATCCATCTCTAACTTAAAGTCATCAAACTCTTTGACCGCAATGGCTTTAGTGAATGGGTCGGCTAGGTTCTCCTTTCCATCGATCTTTTGATGATCAATGTCACCTCGATTCACGATCTTCAAAACAAGATGGTAGTAGTGTAGAATATGCTTCATTTGCTGGTGTGCCTTCGATTTCTTCACTTAAGCAATGGCATCAAAGCTATCACAGTAGAGCAAAATTGGACCATCAAGGGATGGTGCCACTCTGAGCTCGGTGATGAGCTTTCTCAGCCACACCGCTTCTTTGGCAGCATTTGATGCAGCAACATACTCCACTTCATAAACTGAGTCAACCATAGTATGCTGCTTGAAATTTTTTCAGTAGATAGCTCCACCATTAAGGGTAAACATATCCTAACATACTCTTGCTATCATCATGATCAGACTAGAAACTAAAGTCTGTAAATCTCACAAGTCTCAAGTCCAACTCACCATAAATAAGCTACTGACCCTTGGTATTTCTTAAATACTTTAGGATGGTTTTAACAACCTTCTTATGGTTTTCTCCTGGATCAGATTAGTATCTACTCACTACCCCTAATGAGTATACCATATCTGATCTTGTACATATCATGGCGTACATAATAGAACCTACCACCGAAGTATATGAAATTCTACTCATATGCTCTTTCTCTTGAGGTGTTGTCGAACAATCCCTCTTTGAGAGAGAAATTCCATGGACTATTTGTAGATAGTTCATCTTGAAATTTTCCATGCTGAACCTTTTCAGCATAGTATTAATGTACATGGATTGAGATAACCCAAGCAATCTTTTAGATCTATCTCTATAGATCTTCATTCCTAGGATGTAGGAAGCTTCTCCCAAGTCCTTTATGAAGAATTATGAGTGCGGCCAAATCTTTATTTTTTATAATGCAGGGATATCATTTCTGATTAAGAGAATATCATTCACATACAGTACAAGAAATATAAGTATAGAATCATTAACCCATTTACACACACAGGGTTCCTCTCCATTCTTAACAAAGCCATATGTTCTGATCACCTTATCAAAATGCATGTTCAAACTCTGAGATGCCCACTTGAATTCATGGATGGATCTCTGAAGCTTGCATACCTTGGACTCATCTGTGGATGTAAATTCCTCAGGCTATATCATATACACCTCTTCGTCTAGCTCTTCATTTAGAAAAGCTATCTTTATATCCATTTGCTAGATCTCATAGTCTAGGTATGCCACTATCGCAAGCATAATTCGAATGGACTTGAGCATTACCATCAAAAAAAATATCTCGTCATAGTTAATACCATAATGCTAACGATATTTCTTGGCAATCAAATGGACTTTATAGATCTCCACCTTTCCATCTGTTCCACTTTTTTTTTGAAAATCTACTTACACTCAATGAATTTTATCCCTTCAGATAGATCAACCAGTGTGCATACACTATTGACCTTCACGGACTCCATTTCGGACTTCATGGCTTCTTGCCACGTACTAGAGTCAGACCTCTATATGGCATCCATGTAGGTGATCGGATCCTCATCGTTCTCATCAAGTTCGATGGGATCATCATCCCAGACCAAGAAATTATAGTATCTATCTAGTTGACATGGTACTCTACTAGATCTCCTTCAAAGTGCCTCTTCAATGGGCTTTGGGTTTGATCTTATCAAATCTAGTTTTGCAAGTTACTAGAATGTGTCGGTTCTTCCACCTATCGAACTTCACTAAGTTCAACATTAGAGGCACCAGTTTATTTTCTAAGAAACTTCTTTTCCATAAAGACTATCCTATTACTGGCGAACACCTTTTGTTCTTCAATAAAGTAGAAGTAATAATCCTTAGTTTTCTTGGGATATCCTATGAACAAGCATTTATCGGACCTAGGTCTAAGCTTTTTTGGTTATAAACATTTGACATAAGTCGGATATCCCCAAATCCTAAAGTGAGAGAGTGTTGACTTACGCCCAGTCCATATCTCATCTGGAGTCTTTGTAATAAACTTGCTTGGAATATTGTTCAAAATAAAATAAGCAGTCTTAAGTGCATACCCCCAAAAAGAAATAGGTAGACTTGCAAATCCCATCATAGACCGAACCATCTCTAACAGGATTCAATTCCTTCTTTCAGACACACCATTATGCTATGGTGTTCTAGGAGAGGTCCATTGTGAGAGAATTTCATTCTCTCTTAGATATGTCAAAAATTTATTAGAAAGGTATTCACCTCCTTGGTCAGACCGAAGAATTTTAATACTCTTTCAAAGTTATTTTTCTATTTCATTATAATATTATTTAAATATTTTAAATAAATCAAATTTACTCTTCATAAGATAGATATATCCATACCTAGATAGGTCATCAGTAAATATGATGAAGTAGTAGAACCCACCTCTAGCATATGTGTTAATAGGTCCACATAAATCACTATGTATAAGACCTAGAAGATTAGTGGCTCGTTCATCCTTTCTAGTAAAAGATGATTTAATCATCTTACCAAGAAGACAGGACTCATAGGTAGTCAATGATTCACAATCATCGATGTCAAGGATATTCTTCTTGACTAACCTATTTATCCTATTTTTATTTATATGACCGAGCCGATCGATCGTGCCAAAGATAGGCATTAGTGACATCATCTAGTTTTGAACGTTTATTAGATGTGTACATTACACTAATAGGCTATGATAATATATAAATATTATTTCTTAATTATTATAGCATTACTATAATATCATTCATAATGATATCATAATAATTTTTTTTATTGATAAACAATAACCATCCTAAACCAAAAGTCCAACAGATATTATGTTCATCATAAAAGATGGACAATAGTGATAGTCATTTAAAATAATATTATTATTTTTGAAAATAAGCTCAAGAGTTCCAATGCTAGGATTGAAATTTTACTTTCATCCCCAACATTCAGGAATCTATCATCATTCTCAAACTTTCTACCAATTTAAAGTCCATGGAATGAATTGCATATGTAAATTAGACTCTCGATATCTAATACCCAGGTAGATGTATCACAAATGAAGAAATTATAAGGTATTATCATATAACAGTCTTGACCAACAACCACTTGTTGATTTCTCCTATTCAGCCTATTTGGATTTTGAGGATAATTTCTTTTTAGGTCTGCCTGATTAGAGTCAACACTAGACTATTCATAATTGGGTCCTAAAAGTCACTGTCCAATAGTGAATGAAGCGGACTTACACTAGCCATTCTATTCAACTAAAAAAAAAAATACAAGACGATATTAGTACTTGAATTAATTAATCCTAAAGACTTGGACTTTAGTCTAAAGATGCTTTCACTATTTTTATGAATTGGTAGCCTCTACCTCTAATTCGAGGAATTACACTAACTCGTTAGTAGGTACTGAAATCCACATGGACTACAGACGGGCCTAAGAAAAGCTCTGGCCAACTCGTGTGCATCCATAGATAGGTTCGTAATCAATTAGTTTTCTAAATAATTTTTAGTATTTTGATTTTGTTCCAGAAGTCAATTCAGTAGGCTATGGCCTCCACTGAAAAGATTTGGTTAGGTCCAACTATTAACATGATTGAGTTTGATGCATCAAACCAATGATGACCAGGCTTGAGGAAAGCTCTGGCCAACCTAATCACCATTAAGAGAGTATAACCTAATCATCATATGATGGATAGTGATTCCAATATCTAGATGAACATCAGACATAAGGCACCTCCAAAGTCCACCTAGAAAATTGGACCATTGCTATCCACCTTAATGGAAGGCTATGACTCAATTATCCCTATAACTTAGTCATTTTTAAGAACTTAATAATTTAGAGAATTTAGGTTACATGTGATTTAAGGATAGAAAGGACATGGACCAATTTACTCCCACTGACTTCACCAAGTCAAATTCTTTCACTGACTTCCTAAGTTAATAGGTTAGGACTAGGATCAATTTTGGTCCATGGGCACCTAATTCAGTCTTACTGATTGATATCAGTCAAACTGATTCCTAGTGACATAGGTCAGTCCAAATCACTAAGTGATCTAATCAAATTCTAATCGACCATGTCGGCTAGGGCAGTGGGATCAGTGGAAGGCATATGCCATCAACTCGTCAAAGATCAAATCAGTGTGAGTAGCTCCCAATTAAAAATCACTAGTCTTGACTGGCAAACTTATCTTAGACACCAACCAGTTAATTAGGTTCAATCTGATCAATCTAGTTATTTCAGGCTCAACCATATAGTCATGAATCATGTCCATCTTGGTCTCTATTAAAGATATGGACTCATCCAACTACAACTATTGAAGTTGAATCTAAAGTGTCCTTAACCTAATCTAATTTAATATTTAATTAGATTTGATCAATTACTCTAATTTAGTCCATTCTTTAACTAACTTTAGATCTAATCCAATTAATGGACCTAATTCATCTAACCCAATAACCCAAATTATATAATCCATGACTTAGAATCTTTAATCTATAATTCTAGATCGTAATTCATCATACTTAATTCTTAATTAAGTTTTTGGGCTGAAGGTTGGAATTCGGCATTTTGAAAATATTTTTCAAAATTTTGAAGGGTTCTATAACAATCTAGCACTGTTCACCAAATGGGTCGACTCATTTCAAAAATGGGTCGGCTCATCTCACAAACAGTATTAGTTATAGGTTTTAATCTATAATTATATATAATACATAAAAATCATGAATTATTTTAAATATAATCTAAATACTTATTCATAATTAAAATTTAGATTAAAATCATAAAAATATATCATAAAAATTATTAGATCAGATCTAAAATTTTATGATCAATTTTTAGATCAGCACGTACCAGGATAACTTGTACACTTTAAGGGATAAACCTTACAACCGAACAACCTATAATCCATGCAATCATGATTTTATTTTTAGATTTAAAAATTAGATTATTATTTAGATCTAATCTAAAATATAATCTAAGCATGCATATACATCACATTAAATAAGCTGAATGCTCTGATACCATTGCTGTTAAGCATGCAGGGTTTCTAGCTATGCTTTCAAAACTTTTTTGAAAATCAAATGTAGAAAAATTAAAAATTAATCTAATTAATTTTTCTAGAGTTATAGATCTGATATAAAAATCCTATAAATCCAAGATCTAAAAAGATATATATGCAATGAATCTAATAAACAAAATCAATAACAATAGTAAAACTATTTTACTGATCTACGTGTTCAAAACATGTTATCTTTGTGTGGGCTGTCAATCTCCATAATTGAATCACCATCAGAGTTATCTGATCAACATGATGCAACCACACAGGGTGTTTGGCCTCTATGGATGGTCTATACGAGGCTTTGATCCCGATCGGCTCCTTCCTAGTGCTAGCTCGATGTAGAATGGTTTTGATGGCTAAATCTTTATCGAATGCTTTAATTTTCCTCCATCAAATCTTCTGTTAGATGTGTATCCTAAAAGCTAGATTGGCTGATATTTGTAATATACTTCTAGGGGTAATTTTATAATTTTAACTATAAATTAATAAAAAAATTTTCTATCATAGTGTATACTTAAAGTGTCTATGATATATCCTTTGAGTTAATGGTAATAACAGTTTATATTTTTAAGAGTTAAAAATTTAAGACATGAATTTTCATAATTAACTCATAAACTACTTCCGATCGTAGGATCATCACGAGAATGATGATCGATCCAAAAGATTGGTGTATGATTGCTTTCTTAGGATAGATGATTCTTGAGTCTATGGTGTGAAGACACCAGAGCAAGAGTATAGTACTCATTAGAGAATGAGAGCACTGAGCGTGACCACCTTAAGCAGTCATAAGAAAGTCTACCTTCTCATCGATGACTAGCTCGATGCTATAGTGGTGTGTCTAGTTCTTTGACCTGAGGTGCATCGGTAGTTCACCTTGAGGGTGTTATAGTTTGACTATACCATAACTTGATCTCTTAGCCATTCAGAATCCTGAGGTGCATATTGGCTATAGCATGTTCATTGTAAAAATTAAATTGCACCAATAGAGGATCTATCTACCTTGGTAGATGAGGAGTAGCCCTATGATGATAATGAGATCGAGTCCATAAGCCCATGGCCATAATAGTGTGAAGATGATAAAAAAGTTTTTATTATGGTTTCACATCGAACTCGAATTGAATGATTAATTCATATGATTGATGTTGGGTTTGATGAGTTCACCTTAACCCTAATCCTATTGGGGCTCAAGATAGAAGAATCTAATCAAATAGGTAGCTGCACCAAGAGGTTCGTATTTAGCTCTGACGGGTTGCTACCATATACTACTAGGTATCACTGATAGATTTTGAAAGCAATTAGAATGATCTTGACAGTCGATCATTCTAATTAGATGAATTAAAAAAGTTCTCGTGTAGCAAAAGCTATTTCAATGATGTCGATGAAAAAGATCATGATATGTTTCATTGCCATACGAAACTGAATCTAACTAGATCATACAAACAACGGTTTGGATATAGATGTCATCAATTAAGCTAATCCAGTTTGATTGATTTTGATTAGATCTAATTAGGTTCAAGAAAATCATGCTAGCACATGATTGAGCCTAATATTCTCCTTCTGTAATCTTTCTAGTTCATCTTGGCTGAGCCAAATTGATTTGGACTTAGACAGGAACTCGGTATGGCTTTGTTCTGGTCTGATTGGAGCTTGTCTAGATCAAAAAAATATTATCCTAATTCATTAGATGGGAATAAAATAATACCTATCATTTTCTATACCCGATAGGATAAGACCTACCAATTCTTGCCACTATTAGGATATGAGATGTTCCTATGCAGGAAAGAAAGGATAGGGATGTGTGCCTGAAGGAAAATCCTGATTTTCCAGACCAGGTTCGTTCAGATCTGATCAGATCAAGAGATATATTTCAAAATTTTTTTTCTTTGATCTAGATCAGATCTAAGATATTTTAGATCTAATTATTATTATTTTAAAAATTAAAATAAAATTAGATAAATTAAATCAGATTTAATTTATCTTGAAGTGGGTAATCCTATTACCTGTTGATGATCCTGTAAGCAGCGGAAGGTTCTAGATCAAGCCACGCAAGTGCCTGGCCTCTATCGATATCCACTCGGGCTGGATCTGGAGACCCACTTCTTCTCTATCACATCTTTAGAAATCAGATCTAGATCTGATCTGGAGGATCTTCAAAACTCCTTTTGAAGATTAGCAGTCGTCCTTTGTAGCAGCGCAGCCTTTTAGCTTTCACTCGTCTTTCTCTTATCTAGATTGTACCAACCAAGGTCCAAAACCCTTTTGAACATGGAGAGGAGAGGGAGAAGATGCTTTGGCGTGGAGGAGGAGCAGAGAAAAGGCTTTGTGGTGTGGAGATCTTAATTAATTTAGATACCTCTTTGAGTTGGGTGCAGGGTCTTATTTATAGACTAACTGTGATCCAACTCCTCTTCTTCCCAACCAATCACAACTCTTTGTGAAATCAGATCTAAATCTGATTGGTGGGAATAGAGTCTCCTGGATTCCTCCTTAGAGGGTGCCTAAGACCAGTCAAAGTTGGTTCTTAGGAGAACTCTAATTGGAATCCAAAAAGGAGATGGAGTCCCTATCCAACAGGGACTCCTGGGCGCCTCCAGCTTGGGCACACGCCAAGGGTGGCGTGCGCCCTCTTCCTTGCCAGGTTCTAGCAGGGGGACAGGCCCCCACCAGCTCTCCAATAGGTGCATGACACGTGGATAGAAGTCAAAGTGTCAATGGTCAACATTTGACCAGTCAAAGGTAGACTTTTGACCAAAGTCAAAGAATGAAAAATGGCAGGTGACCAAAAATGGCAGGTAATGTCTTACAAAATAAGACAACCTTTTCTGACTTGGACAACCTCCAGTCAGACCATATGAAGGCCTCTGATTGAGCACAAACTCCTTTGGCTCAGTCAGGACAACTTATTTATGATAGTAAAAGAAGAACGTTAGGTTCAATCGAGTGCTAGCACGATTTCCTTGAACCTAATTGAATCTCATTCAGATCAATTGAACTAGATTAGTTCAATTGATGATCACCAGATTCAAACCCTTGTTTGTGTGACCCAGTTAGGTTCAGTTCTGTATGGTAATGGGATATGTCATGATCTCTATCATTGACATCATCGAAACTCCTTTTCGATGGATCAGAACTCTTCTGATTCGAACAGCTAGAATGATCGATCATCTAAATCATTCTAATTGCTCCCAAAATCCACCAGTGACACCTAGCAGTATATGGTGGCAACCCATCAGAGCTGAATGTGAACCTCTTGGTGCAGCTACCTGTGTGATTAAGTTCTTCTATCTTGAGCCCCGATCAGATTAGGGTTAAGGTGAACTCGTCAAACCCTAGTCTCTGTCATATGATGTAATCATTCGATTCAAGTCCAATGTGAAAATCTAAATAGAAACTCTTTCTATTATTTCACTCTGCCATGGCCATGGACTTCTGGACTTGATTCTCATGATCATCATAGGGCTGCTCCTCTACCACCGAGGTAGATAGATTCCATCTTGATGCAATCCAGTTCCTACAATGAACATGCTATAGCCAACATACACCTCAGGGTTCCATATGGCTAGGAGACCGAGTAATGGTGTAGTCAAACTATAACACCCTCAAGGTGAACTGCCGATGCACCTCAGGTCAAAGAACCAGACACACCACTGTAGCATCGAGTCAGTCATTGACGAGAAGGTAGACTTCCTAATGACTACTCGAGGTGGTCACGCTCAGTGCCCTCGTTCTCTAACGAGTACCTGTACTCTCGCTCCGGTGTCTCCACACCATAGACTCAAGACTCATCTACTAAAAGAGAAGCGATTGTACACCAACCTTCCGGATCAATCACCATCCTCGTGATGATCCTATGGTCGGAAGCATTTTATGAGTTAATAATGATTATTCATGTCTTAAATTTTCAACTCTTGAAAATATGAATTATCATTACCATTAACTCAAAGGATGTATCACAGACACTAAATACACATATGTGATAGAAAATAATCCATTTTATTGATATTAGTCAAAATTATAATTTTGCCCCTAGAAGTGTATTACAAGTGTCAGCCAATTCTGGCTTCTAGGGCACATATATCTAACAATCTCCCACTTGTCCTAAAGCCAATTGGCTACAAGTCTAAGTCCCATCTTCTCAAGGTGGGCTTCGATCTTCTGCTGGCCCAACGGCTTTGTAAGTGGGTCTGCCACATTATCTGTGGAGTTGACTCTCTTGACCTCGACATAACCCTTCTCGAGGTAATCGCGGATGAGGTGGTATCACCGCTCAATGTGCTTGGATTTCTGGTGAGACCTTGGCTCCTTAGCAAGGGCTATGGCGCCATTGTTGTCGCAGTATAGAGGAATGGCATCTGATGGCATTACTCCAATTTCTGCAGCAAACTTCTTGTACCAGAATGCTTCCTTCGCAGCCTCTGATGCAGTGATATATTCTGCTTCCATGGTGGAATCTACTATCACCGTTTGCTTGGAACTCTTCCAGCTGACAGCACCACCATTGCACACAAACAGACTTTCAGATGTCGACTTTCGATCATCTATATCGGACATGAAATCCGAGTCTGTGTATCCCTGGACTTGGAGTTCTCCGTTACCAAAGACCAACATCATATCCTTAGTTCTTCTCAAGTACTTAAGGATACATTTCACAGAAGTCCAGTGTTCTTCACCTGGATTTGACTGATATCTGCTTGTGACACTCACAGCATGGGCTATATCAGGTCGTGTACATAGCATGGCATACATGAGGCTCCCTATTGCAGAAGCATAAGGGATCTTGCTCATGCGTTCTATTTCCTCAGGTGTGCTAGGGCACATCTTCTTGGAAAGATGAATACCATGTCTGAAGGGTATTAATCCCCTCTTAGAATTTTCCATACTAAACCTCTTTAGTACTTTCTCTATGTACATCTTCTGTGAAAGTCCTAGCATCCTATTCGGTCTATCCCTATAGACCTTAATTCCTAGAATAAAGGATGCTTCACCTAGGTCTTTCATGGAGAATTTCTTGGACAACCATAATTTGACTGTTGTCATCATGGGAATATCATTCCCAATAAGGAGGATGTCATCCACGTACAATACGAGGAAGACAACGACGCTCCCACTGACCTTTTTGAAGACACATGGTTCCTCTTCATTTTTGATGAAACTAAACGTTTTGATCACATCATTGAAACGAGTGTTCCAGCTCCGAGATGCTTGCTTAAGTCCATATATGGAACCTTTGCAGCTTGCAAACCTTGTGATCAGTATCACTGGATGTGAAACCTAGCGGCTATTCCATATAGATATCTTCCTCAAGATATCCATTCAAGAATGCCATTTTCACATCCATTTGCCATATTTCATAATCAAAATAGGCTGCAACGGCAAGCAATGTGCGGATGGATTTTAGCATAGCCACTGGGGAAAAGGTATCCTTGATAGTCAATGCCTTTGCGTTGACTATAACCTTTTGCCACTAGTCTAGCCTTGAATGTCTCCACATTCCCATCTGCACCAATCTTTCTCTTGAAGATCCATTTACACCCAATAGGTACTATACCTTTTGGTGGATCTACCAAGGTCCAGACTTGGTTTGAGTGCATCGAGTCAATTTCTGACTGCATTGCCTCTAGCCATTTCTCGGAGTCGATATCTGATATCACCTCGTTGTAGGTTTTGGAGATCATCACCATGAGCACCATTACCTACGAGGAACATTTTCTCTACTTTCTCTGAAATAATACCTAAGTATCTTTCAGGGGGATGGGAAACTCTTTCCGATCTACGAGGTGGAGGAGGTAGTGTTCTTATTGGCTCAATCTGATTTGGTTCCAATTGGTCCTTAGCTCATTGTACTTGTGAGACTTTCTCATCAAGTTTGATCTGCTTTCCAATGCCGCTATCTTGAATAAACTATTTTTCAAGAAAGATGGCATGTTGACTCACAATCACATTGTGGTCTTCTAGAATGTAGAAATAGTATCCTAATGACTCTTTAGGATATCCTATGAATCGAGCTCTGAAGGACCTAAACTCTAACTTATCCGTTTGTTGTCTTTTGACATGAGCCGGACAACCCCAAATTCTGAGATGACTCAGACTTGGTTTCTTACCATGCCATATCTCATACGGTGTGGTAGAAACGGTCTTAAAGGGAACCCTATTCAGTAGATAAATTGAAGTTAACAATGAATGTCTCCAAAGAAAATCAAGAAGGTCTATGAAGCTCATCATGGATCGAACCATATCCAAAAGGGTCTGATTTATCTGTTCTGAAACCCCATTGAGTTGAGGTGTTCCTGGTGGAGTCCATTGAGAGACTATGCCATTTTTCTTGAGATAGTCTAGGAATTCTCAGCTAAGGTATTCACCTCCTCGATCTGATCGAAGAATCTTAATGGATTTTTCAGTTTGTTTTTCTACTTCATATCTGAATTCTTTGAACTTTTCAAAAGCTTCAGACTTGTGTCTCATAAGATACACATACCCATACCTAGATAGATCATCGATAAAGGTAATGAAGTAGATAAAATTGCCTCTAGTCGGTACATCAAATGGGCCGCACACATCAGTATGTACTAGGGCAAGGAGATCTGTGGCCCTTTCCCCATGTCCAACAAAAGGGAGTTTGGTCATTTTGCCCTGAAGACAAGATTCACAAGTTGGATATGACTCAGAAGTCAATGGACTTAATAGTCCATTTTTCTCTAATTTGTTGATCCTATCTTCTGCTATATGACCTAATCTTAGGTGCCATAGATACCTGTCGTTTGGACTATCCCTAGGTCGTTTGGCATTCACGTTTTGCTCGATAGTTAGAATAGGTACATCAATATGTAGCTGATAAAGACCATTAATAAGGAAACCATTTGCAATTTTATTTCTTTCATAAAGAATGTTACAATGGTCCTTAAAGAAGGTAATCACATAGCCTTCTTGTGCTAAGCATGAAACAGAAATCAAATTCCTGCTAGCTGCAGGCACGTAATAATAGTCTTTCAAAACTAAGTCTAAATCAGATGGTAATCGAAGAGGGTATGTTTCCACAGCTACTGTAGCAACTCTTGCTCCATTATCGATGCGTAGGATCATGTCTCCATCCCTCAACCTCCTGCTATCCTCAAGACCCTGCATGAAAGTGCACAGATGAGCACTAGAACCAGAGTCAAGCACCCAACTGGATGCAGAAGAAACCATAAGGTTAGACTCAATAACGAGCATACCTTCAGAAGGACCTTCCTTCTTGTTCTTCAGGGTGGCCAGGTAAGTAGGGCAGTTCCGCTTCCAATGGCCGTCGCTGTTGCAATGGAAACACTTTCCTTTGACATCGGTCTTTTTCTTCGGCTCTGCCTTCTTCTTCTTTGTTCCTTCCACCTTCTGCTTTTTCGCAGACTTCTTTTTCTTTTCATAAGACTTTCTTTTGGAAGAAGTCCATTCCATAGCAAGAACTAAGCCTTTAGAACCTTTCATAGAAAGCTCAGCAGTAACCAGCATATTCATTAATTCGGCCAAGAAATTTTGAAGTTTATGCATGTAGTAATTCATGATGAATTGCCCATATGCATCAGTCAAGGATTGCAGAATAATATCATTCTACAGGTCCAAGTCTAACTTCACACCGAGCTTCTCAAGCTCTTTCATGTCCTTGATCATTGTCAGATAGTGATCTTGGACTGACTGCCCATCATGCATCTTAGCCTTAAAAAGTCATTTCGTGACTTGATACTTGGCTGCGCGACTCTGTTCACCAAACATCTCCTATAGGTGAGCCAACATTTGGCGAGCAGTCCTGATATCTTCATATTGGTGCTGGAGCTCATCAGACATCGAGCCCAACATGTAATATCTGGCCTTATTATCTTCATCTATCCATTTTTCCAGAGATGCTCTCTGTTCAATAGATGGACGCACTGGTAAGGTGGGAGGGTCCTGATCCAAAACATGGGTTAACTTCTCAAAACCCAAAATAATTTTGTAGTTCCTGAGCCAATCTTTATAATTGGGTTCGGTCAGTCTGTGTGTGTCCAGGATACGTGCTAATGGGTTGG
Source organism: Cocos nucifera (assembly GCA_006176705.1). Taxonomy (NCBI): domain Eukaryota; kingdom Viridiplantae; phylum Streptophyta; class Magnoliopsida; order Arecales; family Arecaceae; genus Cocos; species Cocos nucifera. The sequence continues at coordinate 367,123 of QRFJ01001112.1, read as the reverse complement.
ACGCAGACATTTTCCTGTAGAGAGTCAAAGATTCTAGTTAGATACTATAATTATGACTTGACCAATTTATTTAAAAATTTTATTTTTAAACAAATTAGCTTCCACTATTTTCTCGGATCTCTACACTCCCTCTATAGAGATGCAAAAATCTCCAGGATTAATGATTTCTAGTGGATGGTGCGGTCTCACCAACTGACTCATCACCTCACCTAACAGTTATTGGTGATGGGTTAGCCAATGAGTGAACAACTCTTGTTCAATGATTCTCTAATCATGGTGCACCCAAACTTGGTCTCTAATTCATGAATCTCACCATATCCAAAATATTGATTCACTCCTTAGTTAAGTCAGACCCACCATTTACATAGATTGGGTTCCTAATTGAGTCTCTCACTGTATCCGGAATATTGAGCCTAACTCATTCTCCAGCCCATAGCATCCAATGCCTAATAGACATGATTGCATCTTTCCAGTGCAACTGAGCCACTGTATCCAGCCGAGAATAATCAACCCTAGGAAGGGCCCGCACATCTACAATAGTGGAAGACCTCAGACTTAATCTTTTCTTAGGGAGAATTGATTCAGGTCTCATTAAACTAGACTTATCATAGTCATAATAATTATGACTAACCTAGTGGCATGGGTTAGCTCGGATTATTGACCACCTCAAATCAAAACTGTGTCAACAGATATGGCCAGGTAAGTGAGACCGGTGGAAGGAATATGCCATTAACTCATACAAGAATGCATTCAGGTCGAGTAGCTCCTAATTAAAAACCAATCGATCGTATATGCCAAACTTACCTTAGACACCAAATTGTTGAGTCAGAACCAATTGGGTTAGCCTACAATCCAGACTCTAACCTCTAAGCCTAATTAGGTCTTGCTTGATCATGACTCGATCTTGACCCAGACTTAATCCTATTAGGCTGGTCAATTTAAGCATTGTTGATCTCCTCTAACCAACTCTTGATTCGGTTTGATCAACTGCTTAGACCTAATTGAGCTACCCAAGCCCAAACCCAGTATTATGAATATGTCTTAGATCTGAAATTCTCAATTTTAGATCTAATTAATATTCCATAATCTTAATTTTTAATTAAGTAGGGTTCATAAACAAAATATGCACAATAAATCCTAAGATTTCAGGATCTAGGATTTTGCAGAAAGTAAGTTTTGGGTTTCTGATTAAGGACGAATGCGCAGCACCCCTACACATCATAAGAATATCCCATCGAATAGAAAGGGAGGGCCTTTAAACCCTTCTTTATTCTTCTAACCGGACGGCCAAGAAAATGCCTTAATCAGGAACATGTAATACTACAAAACAGTTTTAGATCTATATCATATATCTCATATATAAATTAGATCTAACCATGGCATATTTTGCATACATCTCATGTATCGAATCATGCATATTTTCAGATCTAAATTATCTCATAATAATCTAAAAAATTAAATTTAAATTGATCTAATCAAAATAAATTCTAATCTAGATAATTATATAGAACTATTCTACAACTAGTCTAGACATGCATCAATCATATCTCATATGATATTTAAAATTAAATAATTTTTTTATTTACTATTTTTTAGATGTTATTATAATAATTATAATATCAAAAAATAGTAAATAAATTAATCTAAAATATGATTTAATCATATTAAATCATAAACATGCAAGACTATTCTATAGAACTATTCTATTTTGGAACTAGTCATGCATATCTTCTAATCTTAGATCCAGATTATTTAATTTTAATTTTTTTCTAATTTTAGAGCTAATCATATCTCATGTGACATCTGAAATTACTTATTTTTTAATTAAAATAAATTTAAAATAGATCTAAACACTTTTAGAACCTTGCTCTGATACCAGTTGAAGGAAAATCCTGATTTCCTAGACCAAGTTCGTTCAGATCTGATCAGATCAAGAGATATATTTCAAAAAATTTTTTCTTTGATCCAGCATAGATCTAAGATATTTTAGATATGATTATTATTATTTTAGAAATTAAAATAAAATTAGATAAATTAAATCAAATTTAATTTCCTTGAAGTGGGTAATCCTATTACCCATTGATGATCCTATAAGCAGCGGAAGGTTCTGGATCAAGCCATGCAAGTGCCTGGCCTCTACCGATATTCACTTGGGCTGGATCTAGAGATCCTCTTCTTCTCTATCACATCTCCAAAAATTAGATCTGGATCTGATCTGGAGGGTCTTCAAAACTCCTTTTGAAGATTAGCAGTCGTCCTTTGCAGCAGCGCAACCTTCTAGCTTTTACTCGCCTTTCTGTTGTCTAGATTGCACCAACCAAGGTCCAAAACCCTTTTGAACATGGAGAGGAGAGGGAGAATATGCTTTGGCATGGAGGAGGAGAGGAGAAAAGGCCTTGGGGCATGGAGATCTTAATTAATTCGGATACCTCTTTGAGTTGGGCATAGGGTCTTATTTATAGACTAACTGTGATCCAACTCCTCTTCTTCCCAACCAATCACAACTCTTTATGAAATCAGATCTAAATTTGATTGGTGAGAATAGAGTCCCTTGGATTCCTCCTTAGAGGGCACCTAAGACCAGTCAAAGTTGGTTCTTAGGATAACTCTAATTGGAATCCAAAAAGGAGATGGAGTCCCTATCCAACAGGGACTCCTGGGTAGCTCCAGCTTGGGCACACGCCAAGGGTGGCGTGCGCCCTCTTCCTTGCCAGGTTCTGGCAGGGGGGACAGGCCCCCACCAGCTCTCCAATAGGTGCATGACACATGGACAAAAGTCAAAGTGTCAATGGTCAGTATTTCACTAGTCAAAGGTAGACTTTTGACCAAAGTCAAAGAATAAGAAATGGCAGGTGACCAAAAATGGTAGGTAATATCTTACAAAATAAGACAACCTTTTTTGACTTGGACAACCTCCAGTCAGACTATATGAAGGCCTCTGATTGAGCATAAACTCCTTTGGCACGGTCAGGACAACTTATTTATGATAGTAAAAGAAGAACGTTAGGTTCAATCGAGTGCTAGCACGATTTCCTTGAACCTAATTGAATCTCATTCAGATCAATTGAACTAGATCAGTTCAATTGATGATCACCAAATTCAAACCCTTATTTATGTGACCCAGTTAGGTTCAGTTCTATATGGTAATGGGATATGTCATGATCTCTATCATCGACATCGAAACTCCTTTTGATGGATCAGAACTCTTCTGATTCGAACAGCTAGAATGATCGATCATCTAAATCATTCTAATTGCTCCCAAAATCCATCAGTGATACCTAGCAGTATATGGTGGCAACCCATTAGAGCTGAATGCGAACCTCTTGGTGCAGCTACTTGTGTGATTAAGTTCTTCTATCTTGAGCCCCGATCAGATTAGGGTTAAGGTAAACTCGTCAAATCCTAGTCTCTATCATATGATGTAATCATTCGATTCAAGTCCTATGTGAAAATCTAAATAGAAACTCTTTCTATTATTTCACTCTGCCATGGCCATGGACTTCTGAACTTGATTCTCATGATCATCATAGGGCTGCTCCTCTACCACCAAGGTAGATAGATTCCATCTTGATGCTATCCAGTTCCTACAATGAACATACTATAGCCAACATACACCTCAGGGTTCCATATGGCTAGGAGACCGAGTAATGGTGTAGTCAAACTATAACACCCTCAAGGTGAACTGCCGATGCACCTCAGGTCAAAGAACCAGATACACCATTGCAGCATCGAGTCAGTCATCGATGAGAAGGTAGACTTCCTAATGACTACTCGAGGTGGTCACGCTCAGTGCCCTCGTTCTCTAACGAGTACCTGTACTCTCGCTCCGTTTGTCTCCACACCATAGACTCAAGACTCATCTACTAAAGAGAAGCGATTATACACCAACCTTTTGGATCAATCACCATCCTCGTGATGATCCTATGGTCGAGAGCATTTTATGAGTTAATAATGATTATTCATGTCTTAAATTTTTAACTCTTGAAAATATGAATTATCATTACCATTAACTCAAAGGATGTATCACAGACACTAAATACACATATGTGATAGAAAATAATTTATTTTATTGATATTAGTCAAAATTATAATTTTGCCCCTAGAAGTGTATTACAAGTGTCAGCCAATTCTGGCTTCTAGGGCACATATATCTAACAGTGCCCTCCTGGAGAGTTTCTTGGGGGATGCCTCCCTTGGGTTTCCACACACAAAAATGAGCACATGCCCCATGCTGGCTGTTAGATGTGTGCACTAGAAGCCAAATTGGCTAAACACTTATAATACACTTCTAAGGGCAATTTTGTAATTTTGACTATAAATTAATAAAAGAATTATTTTCTATCATAGTGTGTATTTAAGGTGTCTGTGATACATCCTTTGAGTTAATGGTAATGACAATTCATATTTTCAAGAGTTGAAAATTTAAGATATGAATTTTCATAATTAACTTTTAAACTGCTCCCGACCATAGAATCATCACGAGAATGGTGATTGATCTGGAAGGTTGGTGTATGATCACTTTTTTAGGATAGATGTATTTTGAGTCTACAGTGTGGAGATATCCGAATGAGAGTACAAGTACTTGTTAGAGAATGAGGGCACTGAGCATGACCATCTCGAGCAGTCATAAGGAAGTCTACCTTCTTATCAATGACTAGCTTGATGCTGTAGTGGTGTATCTAGTTCTTTGACCGGAGGTGCATCAATAGTTTACCTTGAGGGTGTTATAGTTTGACTATACCATAACTCGATCTTCTAGCCATTTAGAATCCTAAGGTGTATGTTGGCTATAGCATGTTCACTGTAGGAATTAGATTGCATCAATAGGGGATCTATCTACCTCGGTAGATGAGGAGTAGTCCTATGATAATCATGAGATTGAGTCCTTAAGCTTATGGTCATTGCAGAGTGAAGATGATAGAAAGAGTTTCTATCAAGGTTTCACATTAGACTCAAATTGAATGATTAATTTATATGATAGATATTGGGTTTGACGAGTTCACCTTAACCCTAATGCTATCGGAGCTCAAGATAGAAGAACCCAATCACACAGGTAACTACTCTAAGAGGTTCGCTTTTAGTTCTGATGGATTGCCACCATATACTGCTAGGTGTCACTAGTGGATTTTGAGAGCAATTAGAATAATTTTGATGATCAATCATTCTAATTGTATGAATCAGAAAAGTTCTGATCCATCGAAAGGTATTTCATTGATGGAGATGATGAAGATCGTGACATATCTCATTACCATACAAAATTGAATATAACTGGGTCACACAAATAAGGGTTTGGGTCTAGATGTCATCAATTGAGCTAACCCAATTCGATTGATTTGGATTAGATCCAATCAGGTTCAAGGTAATATGCTAGCACATGATTGAGCCTGACTTTCTTCTTCTGTAATCTTTTTGATTCATCATAACTGAATCAAATTTAATTTAACTCATTCTTATATTTTGAATGGATTTATTTTTATCTGACTAGAATCTATTTAGGTTAGATTAATTATAAAAATTAAATCCATTCATAGTGCAAATGGACTAGGGTCAAAAGTTGACCTATTTGAGAGAATTGAGGGTCACCTGATCAGATGCTCTTAGAAACCTTGTTAGAAATTATTTTGATCTAATTTTTGGATATGTGATAGGTCAAGAACCATACATTTGGTGTACCAAATTTTATAACTTTTAGAGGTACCTAGACTGAGTTATGATAGAGTTTGATTTGGATCAAACTCTTAAGAGAAGAGAACTAGGTGTAGTGGACTCTTCCTTATCTACTCATGCCGACATCTATTTGAAGTCTTTTTAGCATGAAAACTAGAAAGGATCTGGTACTCTACATGGGGAATAAGACCTAAAGTCCCAATGATAAAAATAAAATAGTTATTTTGATCAAATGGGACTCCATTTGGCGTTGGTATTTGATATAAATCCTTGTCAAGCCAAGGCACTTCAACGCAAGTTTTATTTTTCACCCAAAAGGCTGCCACCCCTACCATCTTCCATGTCCCCTCTAATCCTCTCTCTCCCCTTCTTCTATGTGCCAAAGGTTGGGCATAAATTAGAGAAGAAGATCTAATCAAATTATGAAGAGTTCAGCATCTATGCGATGGTGTTCATGAGACAGACAAGCACTCTTCTCAAATTATTTTGTAGGTTCTGTAGATCAGATTTAGATCTAATCTTTGAAGAAAAGATTCATGAGGAGAAGATGTTCATATCTTACCCAAGTGGATATCGGTAGAGGCCAGGTGCATACGTGGCTCCTTTCAGAACCTCAGGAAAGATCAGGATCATCATAGGGTAATCAAATTATCCAATAAGGGAAGAAATTAAATCTAATTTAATTTAATTTTTAGTTTTTAATATTAGATCATCATGATCAGATCTAAGAACTCTTAGATCTGATTAGATTATTTAAAAATTATTTTAGAAAAATCCACCCTAGATCTGATCAGATCTGCACGATCCTATGGCTGGAAATGAGATTTTTCTTCAACTGATATCAGAGCTGCGTTTGCAGTTCTTCAGATCTATTTTAGATCTAATTTACTTTTATTTATAATCTAATATTAAATAATTTTATATATCACATCAGATGTGATTAGATCTAAAATCAAAAATTTAGAATTAAATAATTTAGATCTACGATGTATGAGATGCATGACTAGACTAGGTATAGAATAGTTCTATGTGTAGTCTAGCATAATCATGTTTCTAATTTGATTAAAAATAATTTTAGATCTATTTAATTTTTACTTTTTTTGAAGTTATAATTATTATAACAAGATCTAAAAAATAGAAAATAGAGTTTTAATTTTTCATATGAGATATGAAAGATGTATGCTTAGACTAGTTATAGAATAGTTCTATAAAATGTCAAAAATAGTTTGTTTGATATGATCAAATTTAAATTTTATTTTTTAAATATTATATGTGATATATCAGATCTAAAAGTATACATGTTTAATTTAGTTATGATACATGAGATGTATGCAAAATATGTATATGTTAGATCATTAATTGTATATGAGATATATGATTTAGATCTAACTAGTTTTGTAGTAAAAATTATATTTCTGATTAAGACGTTCCCCTTGGTCATCCAGTCATAAGAATAAAGTAGGGTTTAAAGGTCCTCTCCTCTTATTCGATGGAATATTCTTATGATGTATAGGGGTGCTGCACATTCATCCTTAATCAAAAATCAAAATTTATTTTTCTATAAAATCCTAGATCCTAAAATTCTAGGATTTTGTTATAAGTTTTGTTCATGAACCCAAAACTTAATTAAGAATTATGATTATAAAATTAATTAAATCTAAAAATTATAAATTTTAAGAACTAAGATATATTCATAAAATTAGGTTCGGGCTAGGGTAGCTCAATTAGGTCTAGCGGTTGATCAAACCAAATCAAGAGTTGGTTATGTAGGATCAAAGAAAGCTTAGATTTGACCAGCCTAATAGGATTAAGTCAGGGTCAAGATCGAATCACAAGAAGATGTGACTCAATCAAGTCAAGACCTAATTTGGCTCCGTGGTTCAAGCATGGATTTTAGGCTAATCCAATTAGTTCTGATTTGATAATTTGGTGTCTAAGAAAAGTTTGGCAGATATGATCGATATGTTTTTAATTGGGAGCTACTCGATCTAAATGCATTCTTATCGAGTTAATGGCATATCCCTTCCACCGGTCTCACTTATATGGCCATTTGTGTCGATCCAGTTATAATTTGAAGTGGCTAACAATTCAAGCCAATCCATGCCACTAGGTTAGTCATAATTGTTATGACTAAGTCAAATCAAGTTTAAAAAGACCTAAATTAAATCATTCTAAGAAAGTATTAAGTCTAAGATCTTCCACCATTGTAGATGTGCAGGCCATTCTCAGGGTTGATTGTTCTCGACTAGTTACAGTGGCTCAGTTACACCAAAAAGACACAACAACATTTATTAGGCATTGGATGCTATAGGTTGAAGGATAGGTTTGGCTCAATATTCTGAATATGGTGAGGGACCCAATTAGAAATCCAATTCGTGCAAATGGTGGGTCTGACTTAATTAAGGAGTGGATCAATATTCCGAACATGGTGAGATTCATGAATTAGAGATTAGGTTTGGGTGCACCATAATTAAAGAATCATTGGATAAGAGTTGTCCACTCATCGGTTGCTCCATTACCAATAACTATTAGGTGAGGTGATGAGCCAGTCGGTGGGACCTTATCACCCACTAGAAATCTATAATCATGATTTTCGCATCTCTATCAAGAGAGTGTAGGAATTCGAGTAAATAGTGGGAGCCTAATTTATTTAAAAATAAAATCTTTAAATAAATTGATTAAGCCTAATTACAAAATCTAACTAGAAATTTTGACTCTATGTAGGAAAATGTCTGCGTTCAATCCACTAGTCCGTATCCTGGACACCCACAGACTGACCAAACCCAACTATAAGGATTTATTTTGATACTTCAAAATTATTTTGGATTTTAAGAAGTTGACTCATGTGTTGGAACAAGATCCTTCTACTTTACCAGTCCATCCATCCGTTGATCAGAGAGCATCTCTTGAGAAGTTGATGGATGAAGATAACAAAGCCAGGTATTACATGTTGGACTTGATGTCTGATGAGCTCCAGCACCAACATGAAGATATTAAGACTAGCCATCAAATGTTGACTCACCTGTAAGAGTTGTTTAGTGAACGGAGTCACTTAACCAAATATCAAGTTACTAAGAGACTGTTTAAGGCTCAGATGCGTGATGGACAGCCAGTTGGACTGGGACTCTCTCTTTCTCTTGCACCTAAGAAAGCTCATGCCCCATAATTATATTTTTGATGTTTACATACATTCCCATGCCTAAGGAGAGTCTCCACGACCACATATCAGATTTTTTTGGGAGTTTGTTATGACTTGGTCAAAACTTGGAAGAAGTTGGGATTTGTTTCCTACTTGGAGGAGTCCCTTTTGATCAAATCTCTTTCTTCTTATTTTGGATTCCTCTCCCACACCCACCAGCCCTTTTGTGCACCATATTATCTTTCTTTTGTCCATGAGAATTATTGGTTATGCAACAAAAATTAAGGGAGGGGCATCCAAGAGTTGGATGCCCCATGAGACTCCTTCTAAGACTAGGTCTTTGACCTAATCTTGGTCTTAAATTGAGGTGCCTCCTTTCAGATGGTTAGAGGATGTGATAAATCTCAGAAAAATTATAAAAAATCAGTGAAAAAGGAGGAGAAGGTGTGGGGTGGTTTGTGGCACTAATATTCTTGGAGAAGAGCCTTCAACTAAGACATCAAAAGTTGATGTCTTGAAGAGACAAGGTAAGAGAAGATTGTCTTCTCTTTATTTTTCTTTTATGTATTTTTTCTCTTATTTATTCTTTATGATTTTTATATGATAAAAGTCTAAGAGAGAGAGGAATAGGGCATGGGGATAAGTGTTCCAAGTTGTTGGGGCATGATGTTCTTTTTGGATATGATTTGATCAAGTCTTGATGAGAGAAGGAGAAGAGAAGAAAGGTCTTCTCTTAGAGTTTCTTAGAGAACACTTCTTCTCTAGCTTTTATGAAAATTTTATATGAATAAAATTAAAAATCTTATATTTGAAAACTTAGGAAAAATCCTAGAGGAGAATGTTTTCTCTTGTCCTAGCATAAAGATGTTTTCAGGACATCAATCGTTGATGTCTTGAAGGAGAAGATTGATCTTCTCTTAGGATTTATTTTTTCTTGATTTTATTTTTTGATTTATGGAAGATCCAAGGTTTGAATTTTTTCTTTATTCCTCCTCATGTTCTTCTTCTCATGGAGTGTCCAAGAGATCCGAAGAACATGTATTTGATTAACCATTAGGAGGGATCTGTGAGAAGCTAGTACTTCGAGTGGATCTTCATTCGACGAATCTCTGATATGTGTTGCAGGTTCATGTGGATCACCTATAGACGTCAGATGCATGTGCGGCTCTAAAAGCAATAACGAAAATCAACCATGGAGTAAAGGTAAGAGATTTGATCTCTTTGTAACCTAGATATGATCTAGGGTTAGATCTAGAATTATTCTAGATCTAGATATTGATATGATCAATACCACTTATGATTAATTTAATTTTAGATTTATATTTACATCATAATATATTATAGATTTTTGATGTAGGGTTTTATAATTTGATTACATACTTTTATAGATTAAATAGTTTAATCTGCATCTTCCATTGCGTATTATTTTAAAAATATTTTAAAATTCAAGCATAAAAACGTACATATTTTTCTTTAGTGGTATCAGAGCATCTAGGATCTTTTATAACATGTTCATGTATGCTTAATAATAAATCTAAAAATTAAAATTAATTAAAGATCATACATACTATCATAAGGTTGTCCTGTTGTAAGGTTAATCCCTTATAATGAAAAGGTTGTTCTACTATGTGCTGACCTGAACCTGAATCATAAATTATTTAGATTAGATCTAAAAAAATTTATGATTTAATTTTTTAATTTAAATCTAAAATTAAATAGATATTAAATTTATTTTAAATTATTTAGATTAGATCTAAATAATATCAAACTTGCACATACTGCCATAAGATTGACCTCCAGTAAGGTTCACCCTTTATAGTGGAAAGATTGTCCTAGTTTGTGCTATCCAAAAAATCTAAATCATAAATATGTTAGATGAGATCTAAAATAATTTATAATTTATTTTTAAATTTTAAATCTAATTTTAAATGGATTATGATCTGATCCATATGATGTATTTTATGTTTAGATCTAGATCATCTTATTGCATATGTTGATATGTAATTTTTGTTTAGAATCTAAAATATATATGTATGATATATTTATTTTATAGAATTTAAATTAAGAACTTACTTTTTGTAAAATCCTAAATTTGAAATCATAGGACATGATCAAAATATTAAAATAAATTAGATGTAAAACCATCATTTGAATTTGATTCAAAGTAAAGTATTTATAATTTGAAAAATATTTTAAATAATAAAATCAAAAATTAATTTTGAGATTTCATAAACCAAAACCCATAAGTCTTGAACTTAATTAAGAATTAAGTGATTGTTTAGGATCTAGGTTTGTGATTTAAAGATCCTAAGATAATTTCATAAAATATGGGTTAAAGGGTTATGGGTTAGCTTGATCAGATCATTCATTGGATTAGACCTAGGGTTAGATTAAATATGGACTAAGTTAAGAAATTAATCAAATCTAATTAATAATTAATCAAAATTAGATCATTTCTTTTCTGTAGATCAATTCAATAGTTATAGTTGATCAAAGTCCATACATCCAACAAATGGACTTTATTCATGGCTTAGTGATCGAGCCCGAGTCTTTAGGTAGACCAAATCAAAACTAATTAATCAATTAGTGTTTTAGGTAAGTCTGGCATTCCAGACTGGTGGTTTTTAATTGGTAGCCTACTTACCTAGTCATTTCTGATGGTATCTAAGGTAAGCCTTGGCAGACCCTCCCACCGATCTCACTTACCTAGTCGATGCAGTTAATAAGGTCTTGATTAGGTTGCTCATTGATTCGAGCTAATCTATGTCACATAGAAAATCAGTGAGACTGATCTTGATGCCCATGGACCAAAATTGATCATAGTCCTCATCAATGACTTGTGAAGTCTATAGGAGGACTTGATTTGGTAAAGTCAGTGGGAGCAAATTGGTCCATATTCTTTCTATCCTTAAATCACTAATAGTTTAAATTCTCTAAAATTATTAGGTCCTTAAAATGATAAAATTATGGGGATAACTGAGTCAAAGCCTCCCATTAAGGTGTTTGATAATGGATTCATTAACTCAATAATCATTGCAGGCCCAAAGGTCTGGTGCTTATTGACTAATGGAATTATCATCCATCATATGATGACTTGGATGTGTCTCTCTAATGGTGGTTAGATTGGTCAACCAAAGTTGGGCTTAATCATTCATTGGTTAGATGCACGAAGTATGGTCATGTTAATGGTTGGACCTAACCCGATCCTTACAGTGGAGGCCAAAGCCTACTGATTAGATTTCTAAGGCAAAATTTAATTACTAAAAATTATTTGGAGAAATAATTGATCATGAACCTATCCTTAGATGTACATGGGTTAGCCAATCAAAGTTGGGCTTGTGTACAGTCTATGCAGATTCTAGTACCTACTAGAGAATTAATGTAATTCCTCGAATTGGAGGTAGAGGCTACCAATTCGAACAAAATAGTGGAAGAAATTTTAAACTAAAGTCCAAGTCTTTAGGCTTAACATAATTCATATACAATAGATCATTGTTCTCTATTCTCAAATTAAGGCTAAACCCTAATTGCTCCTATCACTGTTAGACAGTGATGACTTATGGGATCCAACTTCGATAATTAGTATTGAAAGTTGAATTTGGTTCAGCATTACGAATGGATTCATATTGGGGCTTCAAAATCCAATCAAAATAATTAGTCCAAGGATAACCCAAATCAAGCATAGTGCTTCTAATGTTATAAGCAGGATCATAGGAAGAAGATTTGTCTTGCTTTTCTTGATCATAATAGGCTGAACAAGAAAAAGAAGCAAAAGTTGCTCATTAAGGATGTTATATGATAACACCTTAAAATTTCTCTATATATAATTCTACTACATGGGTATTAAATGCTGGTAGTCTTATGGAATTTATCACAAAGACTACAGGTAAGTGGGATATTTGAAAATGGTGAGAAATACCTGAATGTTGGGGATGGAAGTCTTGTTCCAATCCTAGCTTTAGAAATTATTAAGCTTATTTTCAATAGATGTCATTTTGAGTGATTGTCACTATTGTCTATCGTTTATGATAAATATGATCTCTGATGGTCTTTTGGTCAAGAAAGGTTATCATTTATCAATAAAAAAAATTATTATGATATTATTATGAATAATATTATAGTAATACATGGATAATAAAAAAATAATATTTAATATTTATACAGCCTATTAAGTGTAATGTACACACCCAAGTTAGATTATGTCATGGATATCTATCTTTGGCATTATAGGCTTAGTCATCTTGACAAGAATAGGATAAACGAGTTAGTTCGAGAGGAAAACCTCGATATCAATGATTGTGAATCATTGATAGCCTGTGAATCTTGTCTTCATGGAAAGATGACAAAGTCATCTTTTACTGAAAAAGATGGAGTGATAAAGTTCTAAGTCTCATACATAGTGATGTATGTGGACTTATGAACTTAAGTGCTAAAGAAAGATATTAGTATTTTATTACAGATGATCTATCCAGGCATGGGTGCGTTTGGCCTAAATCATTTGAAATATAAAAATAATTCAATAATGAAAAAGAAAAATAAACTGAAAAGGGCATTGGAACTCTTCGATCAGATCGAGGAGGCGAATACTTATCTAGTAAGTTTGTGACATATCTAGGAGAAAATAGAATTCTCTCTCAGTTGATTTCTTTTTGGAACACAGTATATCTAAAAGAAAAAAATTGAACTTTGTTAGACTTGGTTCAATCCACGATAGGGTTCTCTTGTCTACCTGCTTCAGGGTTGTGCTCTTGTGGCTACTAGTTTTACTCTGAATTTATACCAAATAAATCTATTATAAAGACTCCATATGGGATATGGATCGGGCATAGATCTAGACTCTCTCACCTTCGGATTTGGAGTTGATCTGCCTATGTCAAAGATTTGCACATAGATAAACTTGGATCCTAATCTAATAAGTATTTAAGGGTTATTAATTCTACTATGCTAAAGAACATAAGATGTTCATCAGTAGTAGGACATTCTTTTTGGAAAGGAGTTTCTTAGAAAAGGAACCGATGCTTGTCAAGTTGAACTTATAAAAGTTTGACTGATAAAAAAAAACCGACGTTATCTAGTAAACCTACAGAACTGGATTTGATCAGATCAAATCTAGAGTCCATTAAAGTGTCATCTTTAAGGAGATCCGGTAGAGTACCATATTAGCTGGATAGATACTTCAGTATCTATGTCTAGGATGGCGATTCTATTGAGCTCAATGAAAACAACAAGGATCCAATCATCTATAGGGATACAATGCAGTGGCCTAACTCTGAGAAGTAGCTTGGAGCCATATGATCTAAATTGAAGTCTATGAAAATCAATAGTGTATGGACACTAGTTGATTCACCTGAAGGAATAAAATCTATTGGATATGAATAAATTTTTAATAGGATTAGAGTAACGTAGATGAGAAGGTAAGGACCTATAAAGCCCATTCGAGTATCATCTCAGTGTTCGAACATATGTTCTGAATGTATATCTTTGTTATGAACAAAGATAAACCCTGTATTTATAATTAGGCAAAATATTTTGTAGTGTTATTTCTTGTGATGTTTGAGGATGAAAATTTCTTAATCGGGCATTCCAGCATTGCAAGAAAAAAAAGTTTATCTATCATCTTATTTCTCCATGTACGAGATCAGACATGGTATACTCACTAGACGTGGTGAGCAGATACCAGTCTGATCCAAGTAAAAGCCACTAAAAGATTGTATAGACAATCCTTAAGTATTTGAAAAATACTATGATTCAGTGACTCAAATATGAAAGTACTGACTTAAAACATGTGGATGTTTTAATTTAAGTCAAAATAAGATGACAACAAGAGAATGTCGGGTCATACCCTAATTATAGGAGCAATCTGTTGGAAAGATTTCAAGCAATATACTTTAGCCTATTCAATTAGTGATCTAGAGTACATCGTAGCATATGATGCTGCCATGTAAGCTGTGTAGTTGCTAAGGTTCATTAGCTGGTTGGGAGTGGCACCCTCCACCAATGGTCCAGTCCTATCGTAGCACTGGAGCCATAGCTCAGGCTAAAGAATCCAAGGACCAGCATATTCTGCATTACTTTCACCTTAGATATTAGATCTGGGTGATGTCGATCTTTAAAAGATCAATGTAAAAGAAGAAGTTGACTAACCCATTTGCTAAGACCTCAGAACTGAGGAGTTCTGCGAACTCAAGTGGAAGATAGGGTATTTGATATCGTTCTTATTGGCTTTAGTCCAAGTGGGAGTTATTAAGAAATATGTTATAAAGCCAATCATCTAAGTGGTAGATGATTGGAATTAGTATATGAATTATCTAATAATAATAGTTATTTGGTTGATTCATCATAAAAGTTCTATCTTTCTTAAATAAATTTCTAAATTATGATGAAGTCCTTAGAACCACAATCAATCAATAAAGAAGGATTTATCAGATGGTTCTTAAATTATTCATGATCAAATGATAAGTTATTAATAAGGATGATAACTTATCGAGTGTAGGTCGCTGTATGCCATATGCGTTGGTTATCCTCGAAACCAAGTAATGTGGAGATACTAGTATGGCATCTAAGTGAGATATAGAAGTACATCTACACTAAACATGACCAATGTAGCACTCTACTATCAAGAGTAGCTAGCTAAGGCCAATGGGTATAAGTGTCCCTCCATCCTGAGATCACCATGGTGACTTGCGAGCAACTCATTATACTTTGGTGCTGGACTATCTATATTTCTAATATGGATGATGAAAGATTTTTGGATACAATCAAGTACTTGTAGAGTCAATGTGTGAGTCAAGATGGGATTGACCACTCCTGATTAACTTCAGGAAGAGGATGGCTCGTTGTGTTTCAATTTAGCAAAACCTAGGCCTAGGTAATCCTCGTGAGGTGTCATGGAATTTGCAAAATTTTGAGACACAATAGAGATAACTTGTATGAGTGTTTGATAGCATACTCGAAGTCGTCTTGAGCATTATTGTTCATAGGGATGAATTATACGATAACCATGGACCAGGGTTCTAAGAATGTTACTTTGCATACATTCAATCTATCCGAACATCGGAAATCATTACTATATGGTAACTTTGATTGGTATAGAAATTGGTTTCTATGCTACTGACTTAAGTTCGAACCTATGGGGTCACACATAATAGAGTCTGTAACCTGATCAGATGGTTAATCGATGATTAAAAATCGTTTCGAGGTCAAATATAAAATATGATTGATGTTTGACCTAATGCAAGTGTTGCAGGAGGATCGATTAGCAATTAGATTGCTAATTGGCTCAATTTGATTGAGCAATAGGGCTGAGATCAAGTCTAATTAAACTAGATTCAATTAGAATTGGTTTGGATTTAATTAGATTAAGTCTAATTGATTTATTGGATAAGCCAATTGCAAGAAAGAATAATTCCTTGTTTGACTAGAACTTGGGTGTACCTAATTGACTTAGGATTTAAATCAAATTTAAATCTTGATTTAATTAAATTTTTAGTTGAACTAGGATCACTCTTAATTGGGTTGCATTTAATCTAATTTAAATATCTTTTAAATTGGGTCCAAACCTATTTTGACCTAGTCAAATAAGAGGAGTCCCAATTGGACTAGGACTCTCTCCTTTCTCTTGCGCCTAAGAAAGCTGATGCACCAAAATTATATTTTTGATGTTTATGTATATTCCCATGCCTAAGGAGAGTCACCATGCCCACATATCATATTTTTTTGGGAGTTTGTTATGACTTGGTCAAAACTTGGAAGAAGTTGGGATTTGTTTCCTATTTGGAAGAGTCCCTTTTGACCAAATCTCTTCCTTCTTATTTTGGATTCTACTCCCACGCCCACCTTTTGTGCACCATATTATCTTTCTTTTGTGCATGAGAATCAATGGTTACACACCAAAAATTAAGGAACGGGTGTCCAACCCTAAGTCCCTTTTGACCAAATCTCTTTCTTCTTATTTTGGATTCCTCTCCCACGCTCACCAACCATTTTGTGTGCCATATTATCTTTCTTTTGTGCACCATATTATCTTTCTTTTATGCATTAAAATCAATGGTTACGTGCCAAAAATTAAGGAAGGGGCATCCAAGAGTTGGACGCCCCATGAGACTCCTTCTAAGACTAGGATTTTGACCTAGTCTTGGTCTTAAATTAAGGCACCTCCTTTTAGATGGTTAGAGGACATGATAAATCTCAGAAAAATTATGAAAAATCAAAAAAAAAGGAGGAGAAGGCGTGGGTTGGTTTGTGATGCCATGATTCTTGAAGAAGAGTCTTCAACTAAGACATCAAAGGTTGATGTCTTGAAGAGACAAGGTAAGAGAAGATTGTCTTCTCTTTATTTTTTTTTATGTATTTTTTTTCTTATTTATTCTTTATGATTTTTATGTGATAATAATCTAGGAGAGAGAGGAATAGGGCATGGGAATAAGTTCTTGATTTTATTTTTTGAATTATGGAAGACCCAAGGTTTGGATTTCTCTCTTATTCCTCCTCATGTTCTTCATCTCTTGAAGCATCCAAGAGATCCAAAGAACATATATTTGATTAACCATTAGGAGGGATTCACGAAAAGCTAGCACTTCGAGTAGATCTTCATTCAAAAAGTCTTCGATCTGTGTTGCAGGTTCGTGTGGATAACCTATAGAGGTCGGACGCATGTGCAGCTCTAAAAGCAATAACAAAAATCAACTGTGGAGTTTTCGACCCATGCAAAGATAAGAGATCTAATCTCTTGATAACCTAGATATGATCTAGGCTTAGATCTAAAATTATTCTAGATCAAGGTATTGATATGATCAATACCACTTATGATTAATTTAATTCAGATTTATATTTGCATCATAACGTGTTATAGATCCTTGATGTAGGATTTTATGATTTGATTACATGCTTTTATAGATTAAATAGTTTAATCTACATCTTCAGCTGCATATTATTTCAAAAATATTTTAAAATTCAAGCACGAAATCCTACATATTTTTCTTCATCAAGATCATTATCTGATGATGATCAAGGACTTGAAAGAGCTTGAGAAGCTCGGTGTGATGTTAGATCAGGATCTACAGATTAAAATAATCTTGCAGTCCTTGACTGATATGTATGGGTAGTTTATTATGAACTATCATATGCATAAACTTCAGAATACCTTAGCTGAACTTATGAACATGCTGGTTACTGTTGAGCTTTCTATGAAAGGTTCTAAAGGCTCAGTACTTGCTGTGAAGCAGACTTCTTCCAAGAGAAAGTATTTTAAAAAGAAATTAGTCTATCGAGAAGCAGAAGGTGGATGGTGGAAAGAAGAAGAAGATAGAGCCGAAGAAGAAGGCCGACAAAGAAAAATATTTTTATTGTAATACTGATGACTATTGGAAGCAAAACTACCCTCTTTACCTTGCTAGCCTGAAGAACAAGAAGGAGGCAGGTCCTTCTGGAGGTATGCTCGTTATAGAATCTAATCTTATAATTTCTTCTGCATTTAGTTGGATGCTTGACTCAAGTTCTAGGGCTCACATATGCACTTCCATGCAGGATCTTAAGGAGAGCAGAAGGCTGAGGGATGATGAGATGATCCTACGTGTCGAAAATGAAGCAAGAGTTGCTGCTATGGTCGTGAAAACCTATCCTCTTTGATTACTAACTTGATTAGATTTAGTTCTTAGGGACTATTTTTATATACCTGTAGCAAGCAGAAATTTGATTTCTGTTTCATGTTTAGCACAAGAAGGCTATATAATTAGTTTTCTTAAGGACCATTGTAATATTCGTTTTGAAAGAAATAAAATTGAAAGTGGTTTTCTTATAAATGGTCTCTATTAGTTATATATTGATGTTTCTATTTGTAATATCGAGTAAAATATGAATGCCATAGGATCAAAGCGACCTAGGGATAGTCTAAATGATAAGTATCTTTGGCATCTTAGGCTAGGTCATATAGCTGAAGATAGGATTAACAAATTGGAGATATTCGGGCTACTGAGTCCGTTGACTTCTAAGTCATATTTGATTTGTGAATCATATCTTCATGGCAAAATGACCAAGCTCCATTTTATAGGACATGGAGAAAGGGCCGCAAACCTGCATGCCCTAATACATACTGATGTATGCGGTCCATTTGATGTGCCAATTAGGGGCAATTATGTCTACTTCATCATCTTTACTGATGACTTATCTCGATACGGGTATGTGTATCTGTTGCTACATAAGTCTGAAGCTTTTGAAAAATTTAAGAAATTCAGACTCAAAGTAGAAAAGTAAATATAAAAATCCATTAAGATTCTTCGATCAGATCGAGAAGGTGAGTACCTTAGTCGAAAATTCCTAGACTATCTTAAGGATAATTGCATAGTCTCTCAATAGACTCCACCTGGAACATCTCAACTCAATGAAATTTCAAAATAAAGAAATCAGACCCTATTAGATATGGTCCAATCCATGATGAGTTTCACAAACCTTCCTGAGTTTCTTTGGGGATATAGTCTGATGACCGCTATATATTTACTGAATAGGGTTTCCTCTAAGATTGTTCCTACCACACTGTATGAGATATGGCATGGTAAGAAATAAAGTCTGAGTCATCTCAGAATTTGGGATTGTCCAGCCCACGTCAAGAGACAACAAGCAGATAAATTAGAATCTAGGTCCTTTAGAGCTTGATTAATTGGATATCCTAAAGAGTCATTAGGATATTATTTCTATTTTTTGGAAGATCATAATGTGATTGTTAGTCGACATGCCATCTTTCTTGAAAAATAGTTTATTAAAGATGGTAGCATCGAAAGGCCGATTAGACTCAAGGAGAAAGTCTTTGATGAGAAATGAGCTAAGGAACCTATGAAACCCAATCAGATTGAGCAAACCCAAACACTACCTCCTCTACCTCATAGATCAAGTAGAATTTTTCATCCTCCTGAAAGGTACTTAGGTACTATATCAAAAGACGTAGAGAAAATATTCCTCATAGGAAATAGGGTTCGTGGTGATGATCCCAAAATCTATAACGAGGCGATATCAGATATCGACTCCGAGAAATGGTTAGAGGCAATGAGATCAGAGATTGACTTAATGCATTCGAACCAAGTCCGGACCTTAGTAGATCCACCTGAAGGTATAGTATCTATTGGGTATAAATGGATCTTCAAGAGAAAGATAGGTACCAATGAAAATGTAGAGACATTCAAAGCAAGGCTCGTAACGAAAGGATATAGCCAGTGCGAAGGCATTGACTATCAGGATACTTTTTCGCCAGTAGCCATGCTCAAATTTATTCGTACATTGCTTGCTATTGCAGCCTATTTCGATTACGAAATATAGCAGATGGACGTGAAAATGGCATTCTTAAATGAATATCTTGAGAAAGATATCTATATGGAATAGCCGCTAGGTTTCACATCCAGTGATAATGATCACAAGGTATGCAAGCTACAAAGATCCATATATGGACTTAAGCAAGCATCTCAGAGCTAAAATACTCATTTCAATAATGTAATCAAATTATTTGGATTCATCAAAAATGAGGAGGAGTCCTGTATTTTCATAAAGGTCAGTAGGAGTGCTGTTGTCTTTCTTGTACTATATATGGATGACATCCTCCTAATTTGGAATGATATTTTCATGTTGACAATAGTAAAAATATGGTTGTCTAAGGAGTTCTCTATGAAAGATCTAGAAGAGACATCCTTTATTTTGAAAATTAAGGTCTATAGAGATAGACCGAATAGGATGCTGGGGCTCTCATAGAAAATGCACATAAAGGAGGTGCTAAAAGGGTTTAGTATGGAAAACTTCAAGAGGAGATTAGTGCCCTTTAGACATGGCATTCATCTCTCCAAGAAGGTGTGCCCTAGCACACCTGAGGAGATTGAACGCATGAGCAAGATTCCTTATGCTTCAGCAATAGGAAGCCTCATGTATGCCATGCCATGTACACGACCTGATATTGCCCATGCTGTGAGTGTCACGAGTAGGTATCAGTCGAATCCAGGTGAAGAGCATTGAACTTCTATGAAATATATCCTTAAGTACTTGAGAAGGACTAAGGATATGTTTCTAATTTTTGGTAATGAAGAACTCCAAATCCCGGGGTATATAGACTCGGATTTTATGTTCGACATAGATGATGGAATGTCAACATCTGGAAGTCTGTTTATCTGTAATGATGGAGCTGTTAGTTGGAAGAGTTTCAAGTCGATAGTGATAGCAGACTACATCATGGAAGCAGAGTACATTGTTGCATCAAGGACTGCAAAGGAGGCATTCTGGTATAAGAAGTTCGCCGCAAAGCTTGGAGTGATGCCATCAGATGCCGTCCGTCTGTACTGCAACAATAATGGTGCCATAGTCCTAACTAAGGAGCCGAGGTCTCACTAGAAATTCAAGTATATCGAGCGGCGATACCACCTCATCCATGATTACCTCAAGAAGGGATACGTTGAGGTCAAGAGAGTCAACACTGCAAATAATATGGCTGACCTGCTGACAAAACCATTGAGCTAGCAGAAGATCGAAGCCCATCTTGAAAAGATGGAACTTAGATTTATAGCCAATTAGCTTTAGGTCAAGTGGGAGTTTGTTAGATGTGTGCCCTAGAAGCCAAATTGGCTAAATACTTGTAATACACTTCTAAGGGCAATTTTTTAATTTTGACTATAAATTAATAAAAGGATTATTTTCTACCATAATATGTATTTAAAGTATCTATGATATATCATTGGAGTTAATGGTAATGACAATTCATATTTTCAAAAGTTGAAAATTTGAGATATGAATTTTCATAATTAACTCATAAACTGCTTTCGACCGTAGCATCATCATGAGGATGGTGATCAATATAAAAGGTTGGTGAACGATCGCTTTCTTAGGATAGATGATCTTAAGTCTACGGTATGAAGATATCAGAGCGAGAGTATAGATACTCGTTAGAGAGTGAGGGCACTGAGCATGACCACCTCGAGCAGTCATAACAAAAACTACCTTCTTCTTGATGACTAGCTCGATGCTGTAGTGGTGTGTCTGGTTCTTTGAGTTAAGGTGTATTGATAGTTTACCTTGAGGGTGTTATAGTTTGACTATACCATAACTTGATCTTCTAGTCATTTGGAATCCTAAGGTGTATGTTGGCTATAGCATGTTCATTGTAGGAATTGGATTGCACCAATAGAGGATCTATCTACCTTAGTAGATGAGGAGTAGCCCTATGATAATCATGAGATTGAGTCCTTAAGCCTATGGCCATGGCAGAGTGAAGATGATAGAAAGAGTTTTTATTAGGATTTCACATTGGACTTGAATCGAATGATTAATTCATATGATGGATGTTAGGTTTGACGAGTTCACCTTAAGCCTAATCCTATCAGGGCTCAAGATAGAAAAACCCAATCATATAGGTAACTACATCGAGAGATTTGCTTTTAGTTCTGATGGATTACCACCATATACTGCTAGGTGTCACTAGTGGATTTTGGGAGCAATTAGAATAATTTTGATGATCAATCATTCTAATTATGTGAATCAGAAAAGTTCTAATCCATCGAAAGGTATTTTGATGATGTCGATGATAAAGATCATGACATATCTCATTACCATATGGAACTAAACCTAACTGGATCATACAAATAAGAGTTTGGGTCTAGATATCATCAATTGGGCTAATCCAATTCGATTGATTTGTATTAGATCCAATCAAGTTCAAAGTAATCGTGCTAGCACACGATTGAGCCTGACTTTCTCCTTCTATAATCTTTCTAATTCATCGAAACTAAATCAAATTTGATTTAACTCATTCTTGTATCTTGAATGGATTTATTTTCATATGACTGGAACCTATCTAGGTCAGATTAATTGTAGAAATTAAATCCATTCATTATGCAAATGGACTAAGGTCAAAAGTTGACCTATTTGAGAGAATTGAGGGTCGCATGATCAAATACTTCTAAAAATTTTTTAAAAATTATTTTGATTTGATTTTTTGATATGTTATAGGGCACGAGTCATACACTAGGTGTACCAAATTTTATGATTTTTATAGGTGCCTAGACTAAGTTATGATAGAGTTTGATTTGGATCAGACTCTTGAGGAAAGAGTCCTAGGCGCAGTGGACTCTTCCTTATCTACTCATGCCGACACCTTTCTGAAGTCTTTTTGTGTGAAAACCAAATAAGATCTGGTATTCTACATGGGGAATAAGACCTAAAGTCCCAATGATAAAAATAAAATAGTTATTTTGGTCAAATGGGACTCCTTTCGGCATTGGTATTTGATATAAATCCTTTTCATGCCAAGGCACTTCAATGCAAGTTTTATTTTTCACCCAAAAGGATGTCGCCCCTTCCATCTTCCATGCCCCCTTTGATCCTCTCTCTCTCATTCTTCTATGTGCCAAAGGTTGGGCACAAATCAGAAAGGTTGGACATAAATCAAAGAAGAAGATCTAATCAAATTGTGAAGAGTTCAGCATCTATGCGATGATGTTCGTGAGATGGACAAGCACCCTTCTTAAATTATTTTGAAGATTCTTTAGATTAGATTCAGATCTGATCTTTGGAGGAAAGATTTGTGAGAAAAAGATGTCCAGATTCTACTTGAGTGGATACTGATAAAGGTCGGGCACGTGCGTGGCTCCTTTCAGAACCTCAGAAAAGATCAGGATCATTACAGGATAATCAGATTACCTAAACAAGGTACGAAATTAAATCTAATTTAATTTTATTTTTAGTTTTTAATATCATATCATCATGATCAGATCTAAGAACTCTTAGATCTGATTGGATTGTTTAAAATTTTTTTTTAGAAAAATTTGCCCTAGATCTTATCAGATTTGCACGATCCTATGGTGAAAAATGCGATTTTCCTTCACTGGCATGCGCACATGGAGAATAAGAGGAGAGAGTCCCATGAGGATGGGACATAAAGTTTTTTGATTGGATTAAACACCTTGGCGCCAAACTACTTATACTTATCAATGTTTGGTGCCACTTATGGAGGATTTGAAGGGCCTCTAATCTGATTGGATCAAGTGATATCACATGGTCAATCAGATTAAGATCTGATTAAATCAAGCCATGTGATTGGTCAAAGTGAGGTGGCACTGCATGGCACAACAGGATTTATTTAAATCCCTACTACACCTAGGGTTTTAATTTTTCTTACGCCCACCAAGAGCCAAAAGGCTGCCACCCCACTAATTATTCCATGCCCTCTCAACCTCCTCCTCTCCCTCTTCTCCACATCCAAAGGTTAGGCGCAAGCAGTGAGAAAATTCCAAGGATATTAGCGTGAAGATCAGGTTGAATGTGATAGTGTTCAAGAGACAAATGTGCTGCCTTCAACAGCTTTTTTGAAGGCCCTATAGATCAGATCTATGTATGATCTTTGAAGATCATATTCAAAAGGAGAAGACCTCCAAAACCAATTTAAGTGGATACCGATAGAGGCCAGGCGCATGCATGGCTTGATCCAGAACTTCAAGTGCAGTAGATCATCAGTAGGATAATCAGATTATCCAATCAAGTACAAAAGTTTATATCTGATTGAATTTTAATTTTAGATTTAATATCAAAAAATGAGGATCAGATTCGAAAACTCTCAGATCTGATCAAAATTTATTAAAAAAATTTTTAAAATTTTCTTATAAATCTGATCAGTCTTATGGTGGAAAAACTAGTTTTTTCCTTTAACTGGTATCAACGCTAGATTGGCAATTCTTTAGATCTATCTTAGATCTAATTTTTAATTTAATTAATGATTTGATATTAAGGATTTTAAATGTCACATCAGATATGATCAGATCTAAAATTAAAAAATTAAAATTTAATTTTTATATGTGATATGATGGATGCGTGTCTAGACTAGTTCGTAGAATTATTCTATGATTGTCTAGAATAGGATTTTATATGATTAGATCATTTAAAATTTTATTTTTTAGATGATATATGAGATTTATCAGATTTGAAAACATGCATATTTAGTTGACTTGTTGATACATGAGATGTATACAAAGCATGCATAATTAGATCTATAATTTGTATGTGATATATGTCATAGATCTATTAGTTTTATAGTATAGTTATTATTTCTGATTAGAGCATTCCCCTTGGCCATCCAGTCATAAGAGTAAGAAGGGTTTAAATATTCTCTCTTTCCATTCGATGGGATGCTCTTATGACGTGTAGGGGTGCTGCATATTTGTCTCTAATCTGAAATTTAAAAACTTAATTTCTATAAAATCCTAGATCCTGAAATCCTAGAATTTTTGTGCATGTCTTTGTTCATGGACCCAAATTTAATTAAGATTTAAGTTTATAAAATCAATTAGATCTAAAAATTATGAATTTTCAGATTTAAGACACCTTCATAAAATTGGGTTCGGATATGGATAGCTCAATTAGGTCTAGTGGTTGATCAAATCAAATCAAGAGTTGGTTAGATAGGATCAGGAGTGCTTAGAATTGACCAACCCAATAGGATTAAGTCTAGATCAAGGTCGACTCACAATCACATATGGTCGACTAAGTCAAGACCTAATTTGGCTCTATGATTCGAGCCTAGATTGTAGGCTAACCCAATTAGTTCTGATTTGATAATCGATGTCTAAGATAAATTTGGTAGATACAACCAGTGGTCTTTAATTGGAAGCTACTCAACCTGAATACGTTCACAATGAGTTAATGGCATATTCCTTCCACTGATCTCACTTACCTGGCTAATTGGATCGACCCAATTCTGATTTGAGGTGGCAAACAATTCGAGCTAATCCATGCCACTAGATTAGTCAAAATTATTATGACTAAGTCAAGTCAAGTTTAAAGAGACCTAAATCAAATCTTCCTAAGAAAATATTAAGTCATAGATCTTCCACCATTATAGATGTATGGGCCTTTTCAGAGTTGATTGTTCTCAATTGGTAACAGTCATTCAGTTGCACTAGGAAGATGCAACCATGTCTATTAGGCATTGGATGCTATGGGTTGGAGGATGGGTTGGGCTCAATATTCTGGACATGGTGAGGGACCCAATCAAGAATCCAATTCATGCAAATGGTGGGTCTGACTTAACAAAGGATTGGAGCAATACTTTGGGCATGGTGAGCTTCATGAATTAGAGACCAGATTTGGGTGCACCATGATTAGAGAATCATTGGACAAGAATTGTCCACTCATCAGTTGATCCATCACCAATAATTGTTAGGTGAGGTGGTAAGCCAGTCGGTGGGATCGCACCACTAGAAGTCTATGATCATGAAGATTTTTGCATCTCTACCAAGAAAGTGTAGGGATCTGAGAAAATAGTGAGCGCCAAAATTTGTTTAAAAATAAAATTCTTAAATAAATTGGTTAAGTCTAATTATAATGTCTAACTAAAAATTTTGACTCTCTACAGAAAAATATTTGCGTCCAATCCACTTGCCCGAATCCTAGACAACCATAGACAGACCGAACCCAATTACAAGAATTGGCTCTGAAACTTCAAAATAGTTTTAGATTCTGAAAAGCTAACTTATGTATTGGACCAGGACCCCCCCACCTTACCAGTATGTCCATTTGCTAAATAGAGAGCATCTTTGAAAAAATGGATGGACAAAGATAATAAAACTAGGTACTATATGTTGGGCTCGATGTCTGATGAGCTTTAGCTCCAACATGAGGACATCAAGACAGTTAGTCAAATATTGGCTCACCTACAAGAGTTGTTTGGTGAAGAGAGTCACGTAGCCAAGTATCAAGTCATGAGAAGACTTTTTAAAGCTCAAATGCGTGATGGGCAATCGATCCAAGAACATTGTCTGATGATGATCAAGGATCTAGAAGAGCTTGAGAAGTTTGGTGTTAAGTTGGATAGGAACCTACAAATTGATGTGATCTTGCAGTCCTTGACTAATGCATATGGGCAGTTCATTATGAACTTTCATATGAATAAACTGCAATGTACCTTAGCTGAGTTAATGAACATGCTGGTTATTGAGCTTTCTTTGAAAGGTTCATAGGACTCAGTTTTTGCTGTGGAGCAGACTTCTTCTAAAGAAAGTCTTTTGGAAAGAAGAAGAAGTCTACAAAGAAGCAGAAGGTGAAAGGTGGGAAGAAGAAAGGAGAACTAAAAAGAAAGGCTATGGACAAAGGAAAGTATTTCCATTGCAACACCGACAGCCATTAGAAGTGGAACAGCTCTTTATACCTGGCCAGCCTGAAGAACAAAGAGGTAGGTCCTTCTAGAGGTGTGCTTATAATTGAATCTAAACTCATGATTTCTTCTACATCCAGTTGGATGCTTGACTCTAGTTCTAGTGCTCATTTGTGCACTTTTATGCAGAGCAGGAGGCTGAGGAATGGTGAGATGATCCTGCACGTCAGAAATGGAGCAAGAGTTGCTATTGTAGCCATGGGAACCTATCCTCTTTGACTACCATTTGGTTTAGATTTAGTTCTTAAAGATTGTTACTTTGTGCCTGTGGCAAGTAGAAATTTGATTTCTATTTTTTGTTTAGCATAGGAAGGTTATGTAATTAGCTTCCTTAAGGATCACTGTACTATTTTTTTTGAAAGAAATAAAATTGCAAGTGACTTCTTAATTAACGATCTCTATCAGTTGCATGTTGATGTATCTGTCTTGAATGTCAAGCAAAATATAAATGCTATAGGATCTAAATGACCTAGGGATAGTCTAAATGATGGGTATCTATGTCACCTTAGGCTAGGTCATATAGCCGAAGACATGATTAACAAATTAGAAAAATTTAGACTTATGAGTCCATTGACTTCTAAGTCATATCCATTTTATGAATCATGCCTTAAAGGCAAATGACCAAGCTCCCTTTTATGGAACATGGGGAAAGGGCCACAAACCTACATGCCTTAGTACATATTGATGTATGTGGCCCATTTGATGTGCTAGCTAGAGACAACTACGTCTACTTCATCATCTTTATTAATGATTTATCTCAGTATGGATATATGTATTTGATGCGACACAAGTCTGAAACCTTTGAAAAGTTCAAGAAATTTAGACTAGAAGTAGAAAAGCAAATCGAAAAGCCCATTAAGGTTCTTCGATCAGATTGAGGAGGCAAATACCTTAGTCAAAAATTTCTAAACTATTTAAAGAAAAATGGCATAGACTCTCAATGGACTCCACTTGGAATTTCTCAACTCAACGGGATTTTGGAATGAAGAAATCAGACCCTATTGGATATGGTCCGATCCTTGATGAGCTTCATGGACCTTCCTAATTTTTTTGGGGACATAGTGTTATGACAGCAATATATCTACTAAATAGGGTTTCCTTTAAAACCATTCCTACCACACCATATGAGATATGGCATGGTAAGAAATTAAGTTTGAGTCATCTCAAAATTTGGGGTTGTCTGGCTCATATTAAGAAACAACAAGCAGACAAGTTAGAGTCTAGGTTCTTTAAAGCTCGATTCATTGAATATCCTAAGGAATCATTAGGATACTATTTCTAAATTTTGAAAGACCACAATGTGATTGTAAGTCGACACGCCATCTTTCTTAAAAAATAGTTTATTCAAGATAGTGGCATTGAGAGACAGATTAGGCTGGAGGAGAAGATCTTCGATGAGTGACAAGCTAAGGAACCTAAGGAACCAAATCAGTTAGAGCCAAT
The DNA here is from genome assembly GCA_006176705.1 of Cocos nucifera. Classification (NCBI taxonomy): domain Eukaryota; kingdom Viridiplantae; phylum Streptophyta; class Magnoliopsida; order Arecales; family Arecaceae; genus Cocos; species Cocos nucifera. The sequence goes on along the minus strand of QRFJ01001112.1, from coordinate 338,705 downwards.
CCAACCACTACCTCCACCATCTCGTAGATCAAGTAGAATTTTCTATCCTCTTGAGAGGTACTGAGGTACAATTTCAAAGGATGTAGAGAAAATGTTCCTCACAAAAAATAAAGTTCATGGTGATGATCCCAAGACCTATGATAAGGCAATATTAGATATCAACTTTAAGAAATGGTTAGAGGCAATGAGGTCAGAAATTGACTAGATGCACTCGAACCAGGTTTGGACCTTGATAGATCCACCCGAAGATATTGTACCTATTGGGTGTAAATGGATCTTCCAAAAAAAAATAGGTATCGATGGAACTGTAGAGACATTTAAAGCTAGGCTCGTAGTGAAAGAATATAGTCAGCACGAAGACATTGGCTATCAGGAGACCTTTTTGCCAGTAGCCATCCTAAAATCGATCCACACTCTACTTGCTGTTACAGCCTATTTCGATTATAAAATTTGATAGATGGACATGAAAATGGTATTCTTAAATGGATATTTTGAGAAAGATATCTATATGGAACAGTCGCTTGATTTCATATCCAGTAATAGTGATCTCAAGGTCTGCAAGCTGCAAAGGTTTATATATGGACTCAAGCAAGCATCTAAAAGCTGGAATGCTCATTTTAATGATGTGATCAAATCATTTGATTCATCAAAAATGAGGAGAAGCCATGTGTATTCAAAAAGATCAGTAGGAGCGCTGTTGTCTTTCTCGTACTATACATGGATGATATCCTCCTGATTGAAAATGATATTCCCATGTTGACATCTATCAAAATGTGATTGTCAAAAAAGTTCTCTATGAAAGATCTAGGAGAAGGAAGGATCTTTTATATTGGGAATAAAGGTCTATAGGGATAAATCGAATAGGATGCTGGGTCCATCACAAAAGATGTACATAGAAGAGGTGCTGAAGAGGTTCAGCATGAAAAACTCCAAGAGGGGATTAGTTTCCTTTAGACATGGTATTCATCTCTCCAAAAAAATATGTCCCAACACACATGAGGAGATTGAACACATGAGCAAGATCCCTTATACTTTGGCAATAAGGAGTCTCATGTATACCATGCTATGTACATGACTTGATATTGTGCATGCTGTGAGTGTCACGAATAGATATCAATCGAATCTAGACGAAGAGTACTGAATTTCTGTGAAATGTATCCTTAAGTACTTGAGAAGGACTAAGGATATATTTCTAGTATTTCAAAATGGAGAACTCTAGATACAAGAGTATATGGACTTAGACTTCATGTCTGATATAGATGATCGAAAGTCAACATCTAAAAGTCTTTTTGTTTGTAATGGTGGTGCACTAAGCTGAAAAAGTTTCAAGCAGACAGTGATCACAGACTCAACAATGGAAGTAGAATATATCGCTGCATCAAAAGCTGTGGAGGTATTCTGGTATTAGAAGTTTGTCGTAGAGCTTGGAGTGATGCTATCGGATGCCATCCCTCTGTACTGCGACAACAATGGCACCATAGCCTTAGCTAAGGATCCGAGCTCTAATAAGAGCATGATGTTGTCGTTAAGACATCGTGTTTATCAGTTTTCTTTTGACTTCTTAAATTAATCAAAAATAGATAAAAAATAATGAGTCAGGTCGAATCCATAGAGAAGATAGTATTTTAGTTTTGAAATCTTTGATTTTTATAAAAAAATGAAAAGAGTTTTGAAAAAAAAAAATCAAAATTGAAAAATAATAGAAATTAAAAAGTGTAGAAATTTAAATTTGGTGCTAAGATCTACTAGTTAGATCTTAGCATCTACTTATATAAAAATAAAGAGCAATTAAAATAAAGAATAGAAATTTAAATTTGCAATTAAAAGTAATAAGCATGAATTTAAAGTGCATAAAAATAAAACTTTGCATTAATTTAAAAGTTCATAATTGAAATACATGAAATTTAAAAAAAATAGAAAAAAAATAAAAACTAAGAAATAGTTGATCTTGATCTTGGATTGGCATTGGCGTTAAGATGGTGTAGAAGCCATCTCTTCTTCATAGCACCCATTGACTTGAAGCAGTCTCTAATCCAAGCATGGCTCTAACCTTTACCAAACTCCTTCCCATGATCGAAGACACTTTGATTTAATGGCCTGGGGTCTTTTTTATAGGTGTTGGAGGGCTGGAGATCTTCTTTGTAGGCAATGTAGGACTAAGAAGAGTTTGATCGATAAAATATGGAGAAATCCAAATAAAAATTAGATTAAAATAGACTCTAGACGTGTTCATTTGAGTTCGTTGAATTTTGGTCATTAAATTCTGATCAAATGGTCTAAAAAATACCAAAAATTGAGTTTTAAAAGCCTAAATCTAGTCAAAATTAATGTGGACCATCCATTTGCATGTGATGATGAAAATCTGGCTATCGAATCTTGTTCTGGGTGTTTGATCACCATCGGGAGCTTCTAGGGCCGTCTGATCTTCATCGGGAGTGTTATCGACCGTCGGATCGCATGTAGGGAACTAATTTGAAGAAGGAATAAATAGCAGCTATTGGATCTAGCTTTGGAAGAAATTTAGCCATTAGATCATCCCCTAGAACATTCATAGCCGTTGGATGGCGTAGATGGGAGGCTAGGAAATTGATTCAAAACTGGAAACCACCCTGGCCATTGGATCTTCACCGGCATCAATCTGGACCACACGATGGTGCAATTCCTATAACTGTGGACCACATAGACCGGGTGCATTTGAAGATTGGACCAATCAATGTTTGGAAAGCCCTATGAAATTATCATTTTGCCCTAGTACGCTATGATGAATTTTGTGTAGACCTTTAGCGGTCTTGGTCCACCACATGGCATGCTGTGATTGGCCGAACGTTGTTGAGCTGGCGGTCCATGCCTAATTTTATGGACCAGCAAGTGACTTTTGCGGCTGAGCCAGCTTCAGCAGCGCACTAGCTTGGCTTGACTTTGTGGCTTGGCTTGATGAGCCGGCTGAGCCATTTTTCTTTTTTGATTTTATTTTTTTTAAAAATTTATATCTAATCCATTTTAGCTCCGATTTGCTCCAAATGTATTTTATTATGATACAAAAAATGAGCTCTTTTATTAAAAATAATATTTTATTTTATATTTTTATTATTTTTTAATTAATTTTTTAGTTAATAAAAATATTAATTTCTTAAAAAATATATAAATTGATTATTAATTTTTAAAAATAAATATAAATTAAATATTAAATTAATATTTTTATTGATGAATTTATGATACTTATCATACTCTCCAACTTAAGCTTTGCTCGTTTTCGAGTAAAGAAAGAATTTAGTTTTAGATATCTTTTATCTTTAGAGTTTTGAATTTTATCCAAGCAATTTTCAAAATGGCCATTGATATTTAGTAGAGTTTAAGTGAGGTATATCATTGAAGTATTAGTACTTACTAATATAAAAAATTAAATAAAGAATATTAAACTTTTTTAATTTTTTTCTAAATTATCCTTATCTTTATCTCTGAATCATCTAAACATTCATATGGGCAAGTGTATTGCTACTTCTTCCGTTCATTTATTAAATTTTTTATTCACATTGTCCACTTTTTGATGTGAATATTATTGTTTACTTAGACAATGGGATCCAGTTACTTGATGAAAAATTAATATATATATATATATATATTAATATTGTACCACTATTAAGTGTCTTAATCTCTTAAGCTTTCTATTTGATCCATGTAGCGAGTCATGGGCCAATGACTTCCAAATCAGTTGACTTTAGGACACTAGGTATAGAATACCCCTCGTGCTTACTAGCTCGAATCAAACAGGCTATAAGTTAAAACTAGTTTTACAATGAGTTTCTTTATTCTTTCCATCTTTTGATGCAAAACTCAATGCTTGCTTAAGCAAAAAGGTCCAATTACTCAGTGAGAAGTACTTGAAAATTATTTTATTTTTATAATTTTTTTAATATAAAAAAATATATAGTTATCCTACATAAGCCCATAAAAAGTAGTCACTTCTTTGATGCTAGTAGAAAAAATTAGAAATGCTCAAAGAAAAAAATTTTATATTCTAGACTTAACTCTTTATTAGATTTTCTTAATACTTGATCCCTCAATATCTTATAAATTTTTTGATCTATATATTATTTTTTTAAATGCTTAGTTTAACTCAATTCTTAAGCATAATTGGGTTTTTAAATGCTAAATACTAACTTCTTCAAGGACTTAAAATTTTAAAAATTTTATTATTTTCCTTCCAACTTAATCGATATTGTCCTCAATGGAGAAGAAAAAAAAGATGTAATGAAAGAATACACCTGACTTAGTATATTTTTGATGGTCCAGCATGTGCCTTTAAAATTTGACTCTCCCTCCAACTTATTCAAAATATTTTTTTAAAAAATAAGCTAAAAAGATAAATTAGATGCAAGAAAACTAAATATTGGGTTGCCTCCCAATAGATGCTAAGTTTATCATCTTCAGCCAGACACAATGCATCTTAACTATCCTATATCAAATACTGGCTTGACCAATTCTAATAATTTTGCATTGTCAATCTCAGAAAGATAGCTTATTATTTCTTTATTAATATATTCATTATTAATTTTTGGGATATAATTTGTGATCCCATTCTCAGTCCCATGTTTATTAAGAATTTTTCTTATTTGTTCTTCTAAAATGCTCATAAATTGAGTTTTTATATTAGGAGTTGAGTTTGATTCAATGGACACTAGAAGGGGCTCTAGAAGTGGGTTTAATTTTGAAGCTAAATTAATATGATCTTGATTTAATAACTCTATTGATACTTCAATACATGCCTCTTGGTTTTTTTAAGAAGAATCGGCTTTTAGCGGTGAAGGGAGCAAGACTTTAAGTTTATAGGTCTTGGGTAACTCATCTATTCTCTTTTTTTCTATGTCTATCTCATTTAAACTAGAACCAATATCAGTACTAGTTTTGGGCTTAGGTTTTTCTATGTGGTTAGCTTCAATACTAACCTATTCCTCTAAATTTTCGTTTTGGCTAACATCAGTCTAGCCTTTCTCACATGATCTTGGTATGTATCCATAAGAATTCTATAACTTTTAAGTTTAGGAATTACTTTAGCATTCTCTAATCGAGGATTCTTAGATGGAACATTAGATTGATAATTAAATCCAAATGGTTGGTGGATAATAGATGGATTATTTTTAAGAATCGGTTGGCTCGATAATTGACCTTGTTCTCTCCTCATATTAAACTCAACTAATTATCCTATTTATGCTTCTAGCCTGATGATGGATTGTTGTTGAGTCAGAATTGATTATTGTTAGGTTAGAATTAATTATTGAAGTTGATTAAATCTATCATTGACTAGATTGGTCTGTTAAAGACATGGGTATAATGACTGATTATAATGCAATGGCTAGAAAGACTGACTAGGTTGATCCTTATTATAGGCATAATTTTGATATTGGATCCAAGCCTGAGTCTGTTGGGGTATCCAAGAAAAATTAGGATGATTCCTCCAATCTAGACTAATGAATTTGAAAAAAAATCATTAATCAACTTGGAGTAGTCTTGTACAGCTTGAACTCATTCTTCGATAAAAGGTGGAAACTGCGCAGCCATGGAACATTCACTCACATGATGGGTTGGGCTAGCACAGATTGAACAAATCTCCTAATAATTAAAAGATGATATGAATTATACAGGAGATTAGTGACCTAGGGTTAGGAGTTGATCTAATTTCTAGGCAAGAAAGTTTACTTTATTTATCAAATTCAAATCAGCCTTAGAACTAGATTCTAGATGTTTAAATTCATGGATGCCTATCCAAGTTTGGTAGAAAGATAAGAAAGCATAGTTGATTGAGTTTTCACTCAAGATTTCATATAAGGTATAGGCTTCATCCTCACTCTTATTCATGATGCAGCTCCACAGGATGCATCTACCATTTTTTTATATTGATCTCCTAAATCCTCATAAAAAGCTTGAACTATTTACCACTTAGATAGACAATGACGTGGATATTTTTTGAGAAGTTTTTTAAGTCTCTCTCATTACTCATGAATTTATTTTCTTGGAAGCTAAGCAAATCCAGTGATAGCTCGTCTCATGGTGTTGGTTCAGCCTATGGGATAAATTTTTTTAAGAAATTTATTTTGCAATTCAGCCCAAGTTTTAATTAGTCTCCCTATTATGCCAAGCCAGTACTTGGCTTTGTATTTTAATGAAAAGAAAAATAGAATTAGTCCAAGAGCATCATTGATTAAATTTTGAATCCTCACCATAGAGCAGAATTCTAAAAACTCATCCAGATGCTTATAAGAATTTTCATTGATGTTCCCATAAAAAGATGGAAGTATCTGGATTGTGATCTGCTTGATCTCATAGTGGATAGCATGGATATCAGATAATTGGATACAAGTCGATGGGTTATAGATGGAAGGAATAAAATATTCCTTCTTCTACCTAGGTGGTTCTCTAAGATTTTTAACCATTTGACTATTAGGTTTAATATAGATCAGCCATTCAATTTTATGATTAGATTTAACTAGGTCAGATAAGGTGATCTCCTACCATACATGTACTAGTGCAACCCTAACATGTGGTTCAAAATTTTTTTAGATTTTTTATTTTTTTATTATTTATTATTATTATTTTTTAAAAAATTATAATTTATTTAAATTTTTATATTATTATTTTATTATTTTAGATTTTTATAATTTTTATAATTTATAATTTATAATTTATTATTATTTTATTATTTTATTTTTTAGAAAAAAAATAATAATTTTTTTAATGATTTTATTATTTTATTATCATTTTATTTATTTATAATTTTTTTTATTATTATTTAATTATTAATTTTTTATTATTTTAATTTTTTTAATTTATGTTAATTTATTTATTTTTTTGAAAGAGAAGAAAAGAGAAGGAGAAGAAAGAAAGAAGAGTTCTAAAGAAGAGGTCCTAAGAAATTCTAGAGCTAAGAAGAGAAAGAAGATTAGTTTTAATAAGGTTTAATGTTGGTTAGCAATCAAGTTTGGCAAATAATCCTAACTAAGGGTTGTCTTAGATTTAGACAGCTCATAACTTCTAAGGTCATCTTCATGCTCTCCAAGTGTAAGATCAACTAATCAACAAGCTAGGTAAGTATAAAGTTAGTGGAAGTCCCCTCGTTGCTTGTCTTAGATATCAATTATGCTTGGTCAGGTAAGCTAATAAAATTAATTATAAACCACCTTCCTTCATTATCAATTATCCTTGAACCACTTATCTTAGACATCAGTTAAATTGACTAACCAATTAATGAGCTCGAGTTCCTAGGGTTGATGTCTAATTGATTTTAATTTAAAGGCTTAGGTCAATGTAGGATGCTGGTTGATTGTTTGTAGGTCAAGAAAGGATGGTCAAATCCCCATCTTTTCTTGTTTAATTGGTTTGTGCCCTTAATTTGATTTAATATGAGTATGCACAAAGAATTTTACAAGCAAGAGATTCTATGCAATTTAAACTAGATGCATGCAACTAATTGAAGTGGAGATACTCACCTTATATCCAGCGATTATCAAAAAGAAAATAAAAATAAAACTAATATGATGCATACTCTAAGCAATTAAGATTTATAATCTTATCATGAAGCTTTTAATTAGGTTTAAGCGAATATTTTTTTAGATTAATTTAAAAATAAAATAAATAATAAAAATAATTTAGGGTTAGAATTGATCTCATCAAGTAGGATTGGAAGCTTCCTTCTTGCCCTAATCTTTTCGCTCTCTTTTTTTCTTTTCTCTACAAAACAAAGAAGAAAAAGTTAGTAAGCACTATTTATAGAAATTTTAAAAAATAAAAAATTTACTTATAATTAATTTATAAAAAATCAAAGAAATCAAAAGAAATTAATACTCATGCCCTCCCAAGCAATGATGTTAAAAACTTGATAAAAGCATGATGTTGTCGTTAAGATACCATATTTATTAGTTTAATTTTGACTCCTTAAATTAATCAAAAACTGATAGAAAGAAGTAAATCGGATCAAATCTATAGAGAAGGCAGTATTTTAGTTTTGAAATCTTTGATTTTTATAAAAAAAAGAAAAGAAAAGAGTTTTGATAAAAAAATCAAAGTCAAAAAATAGCAGAAAGTATAGAAATTTAAACTTGATACTAAGATCTACTAGTTAGATCTTAGCATCTACTTGCATAAAAATAAAGAGCAATTAAAATAAAAAAAATTTAAATTTATAATTAAAAGTAATAATCATGAATTTAAAGTGCATAAAAATAAAATTTTGCATTAATTTAAAAGTTCATAATTAAAATAAATAAAATTTAAAAAGAATAAATAAAAAATAAAAACTAAGAAACAGTTGATCTTGATCTTGGATCGGCGTTGGTGTTGAGATGGTGTAGAAGCCAGCACTTCTTCGTAGCACACATTGCCTTGAAGCAGTCTCTAACCCAAGCATGGCTCTAATCTTTACCAAACTTCTTTTCATGATCGAAGATACTTTGATTTGATGGCTTGGGGTCTTTTTTATAGGTGTTCGACAGCTGGAGATCTTCTTTGTAGGCAATGTGAGACTATGGAGAGTTTGATAGACAAAATATGGAGAAATCCAAATGAAAATTAGATTAAAACAGTCTCTAGATGCGTTCTATTGATTTTCTTGAATTTTGGTCATCAAATTTTGATCAAACGATCCAAAAAATATCAAAAATCAAGTTTTAAAAGCATTAATCCAGTTAGAATTAATATGGACCATCCATTTGCATGTGATGAAGAAAATATGGTTGTCAGATCCTATTCTGGATGTTTGATCGCCATCGAGAGCTTCCAAGGCTGTCTGATCTTTATCGGGAGCATTATCGACCATCGGATCATGCATGGGGAATTGATTCAAAGAAGGAATAAACAATAGCCGTTGGATCTGGTTTTGGAAGAAATTTGGCTATTAGATCATCCCCTAGAATGTTAACAACTATTGGATGGCGTAAATGGGAGGCTGGGAAATTGATTCAAAATTGGAAACCACCCTCACCATTGGATCTTCACCGGCATCAATCTAGACCGCACAATGGTGCAATTCTTGTAGCTGTGGAATGCATAGACTAGGCACATTTGAAGACTTGACCAATCAGCATGTGGCAGGCCCTTTGAAATTATCATTTTACCCCTATATGCCGTGATGAATTTCCTATAGACCTTTTAGAGATCTTGGTCCACCACGTAGCATATTGTGATTGGCCGAACATTGCTGAGCTGAAGGTCCATGCCTGTTTTCGTGAACTAGCGGGCGGCTTTTGCAGCTGAGTCAGCTTTAGCAGTGCGCTGGCTTTGCTTGGCTTTGCAGCTTGGCTTGATGAGCCGGTTGAGCCATTTTTTTTTTATTTTAAATTTTTTTCTTTAAAAGTTTATATCTAATCCATTTTAGCTTCGATTTGCTCCAAACTTATTCGTTGTGATTAAAAAAATGAGCTCTTTTTACTAAAAATAATATTTTATTTTTTATTATTTTTAATTAACTTTTAATTAGTAAAAATATTAATTTTTTAAAAAATATATAAATTGATTATTAATTTTTAAAAATAAAAATAAATTAATTATTAAATTAATATTTTTATTGATAAATTTATGGTACTTATCAAGCTCTCACTAGAAATCCAAGAACATCGAGCAGCAATATCATCTTATCCATGATTACCTCGAGAAAAATTACGTCGAGGTGAAGAGAGTTGACACCGCAGATAATGCGGTCGATCCACTAACGAAGTCGTTGATCCTGCAGAAGATCGAAGCCCACCATGAGAAGATGGGACTTAGATTTGTAGCCAATTATTTTTAGGTCAAGTGGGAGTTTGTTAGATATGTGCTCTAGAAGCCAGATTGGCTGACAATTGTTATACACTTCTAGGAGCAATTTTATAATTTTAACTATAAATTAATATAAATATTATTTTCTATTTTAGTGTATATTTAAAGTGTCTGTGATACATTGTTTGAGTTAATGATAATGACAATTCATATTTTCAAGAGTTGAAAATTTAAAACATGAATTTTCATAATTAACTCATAAACTACTTCTGACTGTAGGATCACCACAAGAATGGTGATTAATCCAGATGGTTGGTGTACGATCACTTCCTTAGGATAGATGAGTCTTGAGTCTACGATGTGGAGACACCAAAGTAAGAGTGCATTACTTGTTAGAAAATGAGGGCACTAAGCATGACCACCTCGAGCAATCATAAAAAAATCTACCTTCTCGTCGATGATTAGCTCGATGATGCAGTGGTGTGTCTGATTCTTTGACCTGAGATGCATCGATAGTTTACCTTGAGGGTGTTATAGTTTGACTACACCATAACTCGATCTCCTAGCCATTCGAAATCCTAAGATGCATGTTGGCTATAGCATGTTTATTGTAGAAATTGGATTGCACCAATAGGGGATCAATCTACCTTGGTAGATGAGGAGTAGCCCAATGATGATCATGAGATCGAGTCCATAAGTCCATGGCCATGGCAGTGTGAAGATGATAGAAATGTTTCTATTAGGATTTCACATCGGACTTGAATCGAATGATTAATTTATATGATGGATGTTGGATTTGATGAGTTCACCTTAACACTAATCCTATTGAGGCTCAAGATAGAAGAACCCAATCATACAGATAGCTACACCGAGATATTCATATTCAGTTCTGATAGATTGCCATCACATACTGCTAGGTGTCACTGGTTGATTTTGGAAGCAATTAGAATAATCTTGATGATCGATCATTCTAATTGTATGAATTGAAAAAGTTCTGATCCATCGAAAGATATTTTGATGATGTCGATGATAGAGATCACAATATGTCTTATTATCATATGAAACTGAACCTAACTCGATTACACAAATAAGGGTTTAGATCTGAATTTTATTAATTGAGCTAATCCAGTTTGATTGATTTGGATTAGATCCAATTAGGTTTAAGAAAATTGTGCTAGCACATGATTGAGCCTAATATTCTCTTTCTATAATCTTTTTAGTTCGTCTTGACTGAGCCGAATTGATTTGGACTCATCCAGAAATCCTATATGGCTTTGTCCTGGTCTGACTGAAGCTTGTTCAGATCAAAAAAATATTATCATAATCCATCAGATGAGAATAGGATAACACTTGCCATTTTCTATACCTGATAGGACAAGACTTGCCAATTCTTGTCACTGTCGGGACATGAGATGTTCCTATGTAGGAAAGAAAGGATAGGGCATGCACCCCCCTGGAGAGTTTCTCGGGGTGCATGCCCCCTTAGGTTTCCGTGCACAAAAATGTGCACACATCCCATGTTGGCATGCACACATGGGGAATAAGAGGAGAGAGTCCCATGAGGATGGGACTTTAGGTTTTTTTATTGGATCAAACATCTTGGCACCAAACTATTTATACTTATCCCTTTTTGGCACCACTTATGGAGGGTTTGAAGGATCTCCAACCTGATTGGATCAGGTGACATCACATGGCCAATCAGATTAAGATCTGATTAAATCAAGCCATGTGATTGGTCAAAGCAAGGTGGCACTGCATGGCACAGCAGGATTTATTTAAACCCTTGCTACACCTAGGGTTTTAATTTTTTCTGCACCCACCAAGAGCCAAAAGGCTGTCGCCCCACCTATTGTTCCATGCCCTATCATCCTCCTCCTCTCCCTTTTCTCCATGCCCAAAGGTTGGGCACAAATAGGGAGGAAATTCTAAGGACATTGGCACAAAGATTAGGCTGAACGCAACGGTGTTCAGGAGATGAATGGGCTACCTTCAACAATTATTTTGAAGGTCCTATAGATCATATCCAGATCTATTCTTTAGAGATTAAATTTAGAAGGAGAAGGCCACCAGAACCAGCATGAGTAGATACCAGTAGAGACTAGGCACGTGCATGGCTTGATCCAGAACTTCAGGTGCAGTAGATCATCGATAGGATAATCAGATTACCTAATTAGGTATAAATATTTATATCTAATTTAATTTTAATTATAGATTTAATATTATATTATTAGGATTAGATTTGAGAATTCTTAGATTTGATCAGAATTTGTTAGAAAAATTTTTTGGTGAAAAAATTAGATTTTTCTTTTATCTTCGGATGCTCCAAATCAATAGCAGAGGGAGATGAGATGTTGAGGAGGTACTCCAAAAAAATTTATGAAGATCTGATGCTTAGAGCTCATGAAACTCCTCGAATTCTAAACTGAAACCCTTGGATAGCACTTTCACCAAATACCTTGCACCTGATTTTTCTCTGATTTTTTTTCTCTCTAATTTTTTTTTTGATTTTTCTCACATAGAGAGGAGGGTTCACGAATAGAAAGAGGCTTCTATTCAGGTGTCACATGTCCCAAAAAAATTTTTATGATTTAATAGAGGCACAAAGAGAAGTGGAGGCGCAAGATAGGATGAGGTGGTTGCTTATTGAATTCAAATTGTAACCAACCAAAGCCTATCCTTTCGGGATGTGAGGAAGTAGGGCGTGATCTCTTTTTTTCATGGGAAAATCCATGAGAAATATTTTCCTCATTGGGAAAGGAAGTGGCACAAGGAATGGTGAGGTGGAGCATGAAGACTAGGTCAAACTAGTCTCCAACCAATCTTATCCAATTAGACCAATCCAAAATAATTTGGTTAGGTTCAGTTAGACTAGATTAAATCCAACTCATCTAGGCTTAATTTGGCTTAATTAAATTCTAATCAAAATAGGAATTGATTAGGCCCAACCCCTGATCAAATCAGGGATGAAACCTCCTTGGCGATTAGATCATCTCACAACCTAATCAGGTCAAACCCAACTTAATCTAATTCAATTAAACTTGATACAAGAATCATTACTCAATAAAATTGAGTTAATTAATAATTAAATTACTAATTAAATCTATCATAAATATAGAGTCCAAATTCAGTGGGTGCCCGGGCAGTAGAGTCCCATCAAAATGAAACTCTTGATCGAAGAGTCCCAAACCAATGGAACTCTTGACCCTAGTATTCCAAATGAATGAAACTCATGATTATAGAGTTCTAGACTAATAGGACTCTCAATCACAGAGTCTCAGACAAGTAGGACTTAGAGTTTCAGTGCAGTAGGACTCTTGGTCGAAGAGTCCCAATCAGTAGAACTCTTGGCCACAGAGTCCTAGTCCACTGGGACTCTTGATCACAGAGTCCCAGACAACCAAGACTCAAAGTCCTAATGTAGTAAGACTCTTAGTCAAAGAGTTTTAGTCCAATGAAACTCTTGGCCATAGAGTCTCAATCTAGTAGGACTCTTCACCAGCCATCAGATTAGGTAGGAACCTCTAGTGTGTGTGACCCCGTAGGTTCAAACCTAAGTCAATAGCACAGAAATCAATTTCTATACCAATCGAAGTGACCATCTAGCAATGATATCGGACATCCAAATAGGTTGAATAGTCATAACCACAACATTCAGGATCTACGTGAATATGGTTACTATATAATTCATCCTTTTGACCTCTATGTATATAGGATGACTTAGAGTTAAACTATCAATATTGAAAAGTACATCCAAATCATATCTCAAAATAATTAGTCCCGTGACTCCTCACTAGGACTATCTTAACCAAGATTTTGCTAAATTAAAATATAATTAACATAGCTCCTGAAATGAGGAGTGGTCAATCTCATCTTGATACATGCACTGACTCCTCAAGTACTAGACTATGCTCAGAAACCTTCCATCACTGAATTAAAAATTTAGATAGTCCGACATTAAAGCATAGTGAGTTGCTTGGAAGTCACCACACCAGTGTCTCCACACTTCTTATATCCATATTCCATCACTGAATTAAATCGGAGGGACATTTATATCCATATTTCATTAGAGTAAATCTTACCATACCAATGTCTCCACACTTCTTGGTTATGAGGACAACCAATCTATATGGCACACGATGATGACCTATACTCGATAAATATTATCGTCCTTGGTAATAATGTATCATTTAGTCGTGAACTAGTTTAAGAACTAAATGATAATCCTCCTTTGTCGATTCTAAATAGTCCTAAGGACTTGACCACAACATAGGAGTTTATTAAAAGATGAAAATTAAAGATGAATAATGCTAAAATAATTTTTATTTATTTATTAATTCATATATAAGTACAACAATCAACACAACCATCAACAGGCTGATGATTGGCTTTGGAACACTATTCCTATTAAATTGAACTTCCTAAAAAGCAAGTCATGTGGGCTTTCAAGCAAACCAATCCACCACAAGCTTGGTTTTTTATAAGTGGGTTTTTTGGGCTGCTTGGCTCAACTAGCCCATTGACTACCCTATGGGTCTCCCATTATTTTTTTTAGAAAAGACACTACATTTTCTTCATAAGCCATAAATTATCTTACCTTGCACGTTCCTATGAATCATTAATCAAGAAAATCAACAAGGATGGTATTGGAGATGGTGAGGAAGTAATTGAAGATTGGTTTAGCAAGTTGATTTTGAGTTGGTGCCTAAAAATATTTTTGAAGCTTTCTAACTATATTCGAAGGTTTTGATGAGGTTCCATAGGAGTGTTGTGATTTGAAGGATCTTGATCAACTTGAACTTCAGCATTTTGATTTCTTGGAACATTGTCGATGCTATTTGAACTAGATTGTTGATACCTTGATTTTCTTGCATTATTAGTGGACTTAACACTCTGATGGTGAGTGTTATATTAATCTAGTAGTAGTGCCAGTAGTGTCGGTGATGGTTGTGCTAGTGATGATGATGATAGTGGTGAAAATGTTGACCCCATGATTGATTTTGATGATTGCCAAACTTTGAGTTTATTATGTATCTAATTATGTACCTCAAGAATGTGTATAGGATTTTTCAAGTATCAAAAATAAAGAATTTATCTCAAGAACAAATTCTCTCAAGATGCCATGCCAAAATGCTTAAAAGAATAAATTCATACATATTTGGATCGCTTGGTATGAAGAAAGTTTGATTGAAAGGAGGAAAATTAAAATTAAAGTAAGCAATCATGTTTAGAAAAGTTTAGTACAAAGAAATTCAAGTTTGGAAGGTCAAACATTGAAGAAAAATGAAGCCAAAAATTTTGGAGACCTCTCTTGAAAATTTGGAGACCTCTCTTAAAATTTTGGAGACTTCTTCTAAAAATTTAGAGACTTCTCCAAGCTATTTGGCACACCTACACATTGCCCTGGCATAAGCTCGAGACCTCTCCAAAACTAGGTGAGACCTCTCCATTTTAGGAAACAGAAATCTCATTTCTATATTCTGAGATTGAGAGCTCTCAAAAAGAGCTCTCAAAATTTTTTGAGAGCTCTCGCTGTGAAATCGAGACCTCTCAAAAATTCTCGAGAGTTCTCGCTGTGAAACCAAGAGCTCTCGTAAAAAAATCAAGAGCTCTCCATTTGTGTGACAGCCTTCAATGGAACTTTACTGCAAGCTTTCCAATGACTCTTTTTTTGGTTCCAACAGCTATTTTAAAGCTTCCAACAGCTGGAACTCTCTCTCTAACCATCTTCAAAGGTATTTAAAGATAAAGAATCATTTATAAAAGAAGATAAAGTGATTTAAAGAGAGAATCTTTCAGTTTTGGTGAGGAACATTGAAAATCTAAAGAAAAAGAAAAAGAGGGTAAAGTTGTGCATAGTTTTCAACGAGCCTTTAAAGTAATCTTCTCCAACATCTTTCTCATCCTCTCAAGTATAAATTGAAGAAAAGCCAAGCTTCAATCGAGCAAATCATCGACTTCTTCCTTGAGATTTGAAGAGCTTAAATTCTGTTCTTTATATTGTGCTAAAATTTTTACTTATAATTTTGGTTTCTTTACAAGTTTCTTTAGAGGAAAGAAACTTGAAGATTAGGCCCATCCAAGCCTAAAATTTGATATTGTAGGTTTTGGTTGGTTGGCCTGAAAAATCGACTGGGTTGTTGTTACCCAGATAGACAACCCAAGAGCACAAGTGAATTAGATTTTCAAAAATTTAAAGTAAATATGTGCGGTGATAAATGATTAAATCCTAAGTAAATCAAATGTGAGAGAAAATAGAAGACACAATCAAGAGCATACACACAAATAAAAAAAATTTATAGTGGTTTGATGCTCTTCCAGCACCTACGTCCACTGTCCAAGCAAACTCTTGGAAATTTTACTATAATCCCACAAGATTATAGCCAGATAGTTTTTTCGAGCTCACTATCCAAAAATCTAGTTGGTTTTTTTCTAGATTCACTAACCACAATCCTTACAAGAATCAAATAAACCAATCTGAATAAACAGAGACGTGAAAAATCCTAAAACCCACGTTTCAGCCCCTACTGAAACCAAGTACATGGAAAGAGGAAAAGAAATTTTACAACTCAAAATGCTTCTTTGAATGAGCAAAAAAGTTATTCTTATAGTTTGTTGAAAGCGTCTTTGAATATGTGAAGTTAATTTACATGAGGGTTCTTCAAAGCTTGAGAGAACTGATTGATTGAAGATTGGATATTTGTTCAAGAACAGAATATGTTTCGCTTTCTCTTATTTTTCTTTGATCAATTAAAAATAAGCCTTTTTTCTTTTATATCTGCAACATTTTCTCTCTTCTGGTGATGATTGGAGCTCTGAAAAAGTGAAATCCGACTGTTAGAGAGCAGCAACTAGCCATTGGGACTAAAAAAATTTGATCTAGAATACCCCATCAAAAGGTTGTCGCTGAGTCTCGAGATCTCTTGGTTTATCTCGAAATGTCTTACCAGATTATGAGGTCTCTCAGTTTGATCGGGAGAGCCCTCACTTTTAGTCGCATGAAAAATTAGCTTTCTAAAAAAATGGCTCACCCAAGATCGAGACCTCTCAGTTCTGAATGAGACATCTTGCTAAAACTACGAGACCTCTCAAGAATCCTATGAGACCTCTCACTCTCAGAGCATATAAACTAAATTTCTATTGCCTAAGATCGAGAGCTCTCGAGATTCATTCAAGATCTTTCAAAATCGAGCCAAAACTACATTTAGGGCATGCCAGTCCACTCGAGAGCTCTCGAAAAAATTTTGAGACGTCTCGACGAAGACTACTCCAAGGCAATTTTGAAGAAATTTTTGCACCAATCAAAGAGATTCAATTTTTATTTGAATTCCACTTTATGTCTTTCTTATTTTGGTCAAAGAGCTCTCTTTCTTCTGATATTAGAATGCCTAAAATAAAATATATTAGTAATCATTTGCTTTAATGTTTGGTTATCATCAAAATCACTTAGGGGGTTCAACAATCTTCTCCTTTTTGATGGTGGCAAAACATTAATTAAGCCATAAAAGGAGTGTAAGCAATATGTATATCATGAACTAATGAATGCAAAATTTTTGTACTAAAGCTTCCCCTTAATGTATCCTCTCATGAAATGAATAGGATTTGAATAACGTTCTTTTCATTTTGTATTTATTCATTTCAATTATTTTATTTTCTAAAAGTTTCTTTTTGTGTATGTTAGTTTGAATTGATTATACATTTATATTTTGGTTTGAATTAATTATACATTTGCATATTTTTTCTTAATATTTTTCTTCCTTTTTGTCAGCATCAAAATCACAACAATGAGAGGATCATAAAAAGTCAAGAACATAAAAAGGATTGATTTCATTGCAAGATGTAATAATACATAGATAGAGATGTATGTTGGTTTACAAAAACTGAATCTCGTACCAACATACCTAAACTAAAAGTCAAAATAAAAGAGATACTATACCTAGTCCTCATTAGAGAGGAACTCAATGATGGATTTAGAGGAAGATTTGGGTCTAGTAGAGGACAACTGAGCAGCAGGTCTAGGAGAAGGTGATGGTCTAGAAGAAGATGATGGTCCAAAAGAGGATGGAGTCTAACTCAAAATCTACCACAGGGTGGAAATAAGAACTTCAGCCATCGTGCACTGAATAATAATGTTCTCTTCAAGTTTTTGTGCAATTCTAGCATTCTCGGATAGGAGTAGTTCAATTTGAGTCAATGTCTTACGTTGCTCCTTCTCCAAAAGTTCTAATCTTTGGGACAATCCACTAATTTGTTGGCTAAGCATTTCTATCTGACCTTCAATGGATATTCTTTGTTCTTCAATGCTTACAAAGAGTTGAAGCCTCACACTAGATAGTATATCCATAAACCTTTCAGATACTTTCTGAATCGCTTCTTCTATCTGAGGGAAAAAATTTATTTTTTGGATCAGGTTCTTTGAGATCTAATTGGATCAGGAGGGATATTTTAAAAATTTTTTCTCTAAAATCCTAATCAGATTTGAGACTCCTCAGATCTGATCTTATTGATCTAATAATAAAAATAAAATAAAAATTAAATCTAATTTAATTATATCTTTATTTTGGATAATCTAATTACCCTGTGATGATCTCGATGTTTGCCTGAACTTCTGGATGTAGCCACGCAAGCGCCTGGCCTCTATCGATATCCACTCAGCAGGATCTAGAGATCTTCTCCTTCTCAATCAATCCTCCAAAAATCAAATCTAGATCTGATCTTGAAGGTCTTCAAAACTTCTTTTGAAGAACTATCATTGTCTCTTGTAGTAGTGCTGCCTTCTTCCTTTCCTGACACCTTTTACTTGCTTGGATCGCACCTTATTCATGCCCACAATCCCTTGAGCATGGAGAGGAGAGAGAGGACCAGAGGATGGCATGGAGAAGGAGGGAGAGAGGCTTTGTGGTATGGGCTAAAGGTAGAAGCATTAAAAACTAAGCATAGATAGGATTTATATAGACTCTGCTGTGCCATGCAGTGCCACATCATCCCGACCAATCACAGCCCTTTGTGCAATCAAATCTAAATCTGATTGGTAGGATAACATCATCTAATCCAATTAGATGAGAGATCCTCAAAACCCTCCTAAGGTGGTACCAAGACTAGGTCAAATAAGAGTTCTTGGCACCACAGAGTTTAATCCCCTGAAGCAACCCTGGAGTCCCATCTATAAGGGATGACTCCTTTATCCTCATGGGGTGCATGCCTTCCTAGGCATGCACCCTCTTTTTATCTATATTTTAGTAGAAAGACAAGGTCGGAAGGTATGCACCCTCTTCCTATCTACATTTTAGTAGGGGGACAAGGCCTCAGGTACTCTTCTATAGGTGCATGACACATGGACAGATGTCCAAGTATCCAGGGTCAATATTTGACCAATGTTCAAAAATAGAAATTAGCAGGTGACCAAAAATGATAGGTATTATCTTAAATTTATCTCATAAATTAAGATAATCCTTTTTTAATCTAGACAAGCTCAGTTAGACTAAGTAAAGGTTTCTGAGTGAGCCCAAACATATTTGGCTCAGTCGAGATAAGCTATAATGATTATTAAAGGAGAACATTAGGCTCAATCATGTGCTAGCATGATTTCCTTGAACCTAATTGAATCTTATTCAAATTAATTGAACTGGATTAGTCTAATTGATGACATCTAAATCCAAACCCTTGTTTGTGTGATCTAGTTAGGTTCAGTTCTATATGGTAATAGAATATGTCGCGATCTCTATCATTGACATCATCGAAACACCTTCTGATGGATTAGAACTTTTCTGATTCAGACAACTAGTATGATCAATCATCCAAATCATTCTAATTGCTCCCAAAATCCACCAATGATACCTAGCAGCATATGGTGGCAAGCCATCAGAACTGAAAGCAAGCCTCTCGGTGCAGTTACCTGTGTGATTAGGTTTCTCTATCTTGAGCTCCAATCGGATTAGGGTTAAGGTGATCTCATCAAATCCTAATATCCATCATATGAATTAATCGTTCGATTCAAGTCGAATGTGAAAATCCTAATAGAAACTCTTTCTATTATTTCACTCTGCCATGGCCATGGGCTTATGGACTTGATTCTCATGATCATCATAAGGCTGCTCCTTATCTACTGAGGTAGATAGATCCCTTATTGGTGCAATCCAATTCCTACAATGAACATGCTATAGCCAAGATACACCTCAGGATTTTGAATGACTAGGAGACCGAGTTATAGTGTAGTCAAACTATAACACCCTCAAGGTGAACTGCCAATGCACCTCAAGTCAAAGAACCAAACACACCACTGTAGCTTCAAGCCAATCATCGATGAGAAGGTAGACTTCCTCATTACTGCTTGAGGTGGTCATGCTCAGTGCCCTCGTTCTCTAACGAATACCTATACTCTCGCTCTGATGTCTCTACACCATAGACTTAAGACACATCTATCTTAAAGAAGCGATCGTACACCAACCTTTCGGATCAATCACCATCCTCATGATGATCCTACGATCAGGAGCATTTTATGAGTTAATAATTAAAATTCATGTCTTAAATTTTCAACTCTTGAAAATATAAACTATCATTACCATTAACTCAAGGGATGTATCACAGACACTTTCAAATGCACACTGTGATAAAAAATAATTTATTTATTATTTATAGTCAAAATTATAATTTTGTCCTTAGAAGTGTATTACAAGTGTCAGCCAATCTAGCTTCTAGGGCACACGTATCTAACATACTCCCACTTGACTTAAAGCCAATTGGCTACAAATCTAAGTCCCATCTTTTCAAGGTGGGCTTCGATCTTCTACTGGCCTAATGGCTTTGTAAGTGGTTCTATCACATTGTCTATGGAGTTGACTCTCTTGATCTTGACGTAACCTTTCTTGAGGTAATCACGGATGAGGTGGTATCATCGCTCGATGTGCTTGAATTTTTGGTGAGACCTCGGCTCCTTAGCAAGGGCTATGATGCCATTATTATCGCAGTTCAGAGGAATGGCATCCGATGGCATCACTTCAATCTCTGCGGCAAACTTTTTGTACCAAAATACCTCCTTTGCAGCTTCTGATGTAGTGATGTACTCTGCTTCTATGGTGGAGTCTGCCATCACTATTTGCTTGGAACTCTTCCAATTGATAGCACCACCATTACACACAAATAGACTCCTAGATGTCGACTTTCTATCATCTATATCGGACATAAAATTTAAGTCTGTGTATCCTTGAACTTGGAGTTCTTCATTACCAAAAAGCAATACCATATCCTTAGTTCTTCTCAAGTACTTAAGGATACATTTCACAGAAGTCTAGTGTACTTCACTTGGATTCGACTGATATCTGCTCGTGACACTGATAGCATGGGCTATATCAGATCGTATACATAACATGGCATACATGAGGCTCCCTATTGCTGAAGCATAAGGGATCTTGCTCATGCATTCAATCTCCTCATGTGTGTTGGAACACATTTTCTTGGAGAGATGAATGCCATGTCTGAAGGATACCAATCCCCTCTTGGAGTTTTCCATGCCAAACCTCTTTAGCACTTTCTCTATGTACATCTTCTGTTAAAGACCTAGCATCCTATTCGATCTATCTCTATAGATCTTAATTCCTAGAATGAAGGATGCTTCTCCTAGGACTTTCATGGAGAATTCTTTAGATAACCACATTTTAACTATGGTCAACATGGGAATATCATTCCCAATAAGGAGGATATCATCCACGTAAAATACGAGAAAGACAATAGCTCTCCCACTGATCTTTTTGAAAATACATGGTTCCTTCTCATTCTTGATGAAACCAAACAATTTGATCACATCATTAAAATGAGTATTCCAACTTCAAGATGCTTGCTTAAGTCCATATATGGATCTTTGCAGCTTACATACTTTGTGATCAGCATCACTAGATGTGAAACCTAGCGGTTGTTCCATATGGATATCTTCCTCAAGGTCCATTTAAGAATGCCATTTTTACATCCATTTACCATATTTTATAATCAAAATAGGCTGCAATAGCAAGCAACGTGTGGATGGATTTTAGCATGGCTACTGGCGAAAAGGTATTTTGATAGTCAATGCCTTCGTGCCGACTATACTCTTTTTCCACTAATCTAGCTTTGAATGTCTCCACATTTTCATCTACATCAATCTTTCTTTTGTAGATCCATTTACACCCAATAGGTACTATACCTTCAGGTGGATCTACCATGGTCCAGACTTGGTTTGAGTGCATCAAGTTAATTTCTGACTTTATTGTCTCTAACCATTTCTCGAAGTCCATATATGATATCACCTCATCATAGGTTTTGGGATCATCACCATGAATTTCATTACCTACGAGGAACATTTCCTCTACTTCCTCTGAAATAGTACTTAAGTATCACTCAGGAGGATGAAAAATCCTTTTCGATCTCCGAGGTGGAGGAGGTAGTGATTGTATTGGCTCAACCTAATTTGGTTCCATAGGGTCCTTAGCTCATTGCTCTTGGAAGACTTTCTCCTCAAGCTTGATCTGCTTTCCAATATCACCATCTTGAATAAACTATTTTTCAAGAAAGATGGCATACCGACTCACAATCATATTATGGTCTTCTGGAATGTAGAAATAATATCCTAATGACTCTTTAGGATATCCTATGAATCTAGCTCTAAAGGACTTATAGTCTAACTTGTCTGCTTATTGTCTTTTGACATGAACCGAACAACCCCAAATTCTGAGATGACTCAGACTTAGTTTTTTACCGTGCCATATCTCATACAGTGTGGTAAGAACGATTTTAGAAGAAATCCTATTTAGTAAATATATAGCAGTTAACAGACTATGTTCCTAAAAAAAATCAGGAAGGTCTGTGAAGCTCATCATGGATCGTACCATATCTAATAGGACCCAATTTTTTCATTCTGAAACCTCATTGAGTTGAGGTGTTCCAGGTGGAGTCCATTGAGAGACTATGCCATATTGCTTGAGATAGTCCAGGAATTTTCGGCTAAGGTATTCACCTTCTCGATCTGATCGAAGAACCTTAATGGATTTTTCAGTTTGCTTTTCTACTTCATGTCTGAATTTCTTAAACTTTTCAAAGGCTTCAAACTTGTATCTCATAAGATATACATACCCATACCGAGATAAATCATTGATAAAGATTATGAAGTAGACAAAGTTGCCCCTAGCTGGCACATCAAATGGACCACACACATCAGTATGTACTAGGGCAAATAGATCCATGGCCCTTTCCCGATGTCCTACAAAAGGAAGCTTAGTCATTTTTTCATGAAGACATGATTCATAAATTGGATATGACTCAAAAGTCAACGGACTCAATAAGCCAATTTTCTCTAATTTGTTAATCCTATCTTCTGCTATATGACCTAGCCTTAGATGCCATAGATACCTATCGTTTGGACTATCCCTGGGTCATTTTGATCCTATGGCATTCACATTTTGTTTGATATTAAAGATAGATACATCAATATGTAACTAGTAGAGACCGTTAATAAGAAAATCACTTGTAATTTTATTTTTTCATAAAGAATATTATAATGATTCTTAAGAAAACTAATTACATAGCCTTCTAGTGCTACACATGAAATAGAAATCAAATTCTTGCTTGTAGTAGACACATATAATAATTCTTGAGTACTAAATCTAAGCCAAACGGTAGTCGAAGAGGATAGGTTTCCACAGCCACAGCAGCAACTCTTGCTTCATTTTCGATGCATAGGATCATCTCACCATCCCTCAGCCTCCTGCTATCCTCAAGATCTTGCATGAAAGTGCACAAATGAGCACTAGAACCAAAGTCAAGCACCCAACTAGATGCAGAAAAAATCATAAGGTTAGATTCAATAACGAGCATACCTCCAGAAGGACCTGTCTCCTTCTTATTCTTTAGGGTGGCTAGGTATGTAGGACAGTTTCGCTTCTAGTGGCAGTTAGTATTACATTGAAAATACTTTTCTTTGTTCGCAATCTTCTTCTTCAGCTCTGCCTTTTTTTTCATTCCACCTTCCACTTTCTGCTTTTTCATAGACTTCTTCTTTTTAAAAGACTCTCTTGGAAGAAGTCCATTCCATAGCAAGTAATGAGTCTTTAGAACCTTTCATAGAAAGCTCAATAGTAACCAGCATATTCATAAGCTCGACTAGAGTATTCTAAAGTTTATGAATATGGTAGTTCATGATGAACTGCCCATATGCATCAGTCAAGGATTGCAGAATTATATCATTCTGTAGATCCTGATTTAACTTCACTCCGAGCTTCTCAAGCTCTTCTAAATCCTTGATCATCATTAGACAATGATCTTGGACTGACCGCCCATCATGCATTTTAGTCTTAAACAATCGTTTGGTGACCTAATATTTGGCTGCGTGACTCTGTTTACCAAATAACTCTTGCAAGTGAGCCAACATTTGGGGGGCAATCTTGATATCTTCATATTGGCGCTGAAGCTTGTCAGACATCGAGCCCAACATGTAGTATCTGGCCTTATTATCTTCATTCCATCCACTTATCAAGAGATGCTCTCTGTTTAATGGATGGACAAGCTGGTAAGGTGGGGGAATCCTAGTCCAATACATGAGTCAACTTCTCGGAACCCAAAATAATTTTAAAGTTTTAGAGCCAATTCTTGTAATTGGATCTGATCAGTCTATGGGTGTTCAGGATACGGACTAGTGGGTTGGATGCAGACATTTTTTTTTCTGTAGAGAGTCAAAGTTTCTAGTTAGATTTTGTAATTAAGACTTAATCAATTTATTTAAGGGTTTGATTTTTAAACAAATTAGCTTTCACTATTTTCTCGGATCCCTATACTTTGTCTATAGAGATGCGAAAATCTTCATGATTATTGATTTCTAGTGGGTGGAGCAGTCCCACCAACTGACTCATCACCTCACCTAATAGTTATTGGTGATGGGTTAGCCAATGAGTGAACAACTCTTGTCCAATGATTCTCTAATCATGGTACACCCAGACTTGATCTCTAATTCATGAATCTCATGGTGCTCGGAATATTGATCCACTCTTTAGTTAAGTCAGACCCACCATTTGCATAAATTAGATTCCTAATTGGGTCTCTCACCATATCCAGAATATTGAGCCAAATCCATCCTCTAGTCTGTAGCATCCAATGCCTAATAGACATGGTTGCATCTTTTCAATGCAACTAAACCACTGTGACTAGTCGAGAACAATCAACCTCGAAAAGAGCTCGCACATCTACAATGGTAGAAGACCTTAGACTTAATCTTTTCTTAGGAAGATTTGATTTAAATCTTTTTAAATTTGACTTGACATAGCCATAACCATTATGACTAACCTAGTGGCATGGGTTTGCTTGGATTGTTAGCCACCTTAGATCAAGACTGGACCGACAAATATGGCCAGGTAAGTGAGACCGATGAAAGAGATATGCCATTAACTCGATAAAAATGCATTCAAGTCGAGTAGCTCCCAATTAAAAATCAGTCGATCATATCTGCCAAACTTACATTAGACACCAAATTGTTGAGCCAGAATCAATCGGATTAGCCTACAATCTAGACTCTAACCATTGAGCCTAATTAGATCTTAACTCGATCGATCAGTCATGTGACTCGACCTTGATCCAGACTTAATCCTATTAGACTGATCAATTTAAGCACTCTTGATCCCACCTAACTAACTCTTAATTCGATTTGATCAACCGTTAGACCTAATTGAGCTACCCAAGCTCGAACCCAATTTTATGAATATATATTAGATATAAAAATTCTTAATTTTAGACCTAATATATTTTATAATCTTAATTCTTAATTAAGTTTAGGGTTCATAAATAAAATATGTATATAAAATCCTAGGATTTCAAGATCTAGGATTTTATAGAAAATAAGTTTTTGATTTTTGATTAAGGTCGAACATGCAGCACCCCTACATAGCATAAGAACATCCCATCAAATGAAAGAAGAGGGCCTTCAAACCCTACTTCGCTCTTATGATCGGATGGTCAAGGGGAACGCCTTAATCAAAAATATGATAAATCTACAAAACTAGTTAGATCTACATCATATATCACATATATAAAAATTGATCTAACTAAAAACATGTTTGCATACATCTCATGTATCATATCATGCATACTTTTAGATCTAAATTATCTCATAAATATCTAAAAAATAAGATTTAAATTTAATCATATCAAATTAAAATTTACTCTAGATAATTTTGTAGAACTATTCTATAACTAATCTAAATATGCATCTATCATATCTCATATGAACAAATTAAATAAATTTATTTTTTATATTTTAGATCTAATTATAATATTTATAATATCAAAAATAATAAATAAATAGATCTAAAAATTATAAATAATTAAATTAAAATTATGATTATGCTAAACTATACATAGAATAATTCTATTTCTAATCTAGTCATGCATCTTATACATCTTAGATCTAGATTATTTAATTTTTAATTTTTTAATTTTAGATCTAATAATATCTAATATGACATCTAAAACCATCTAATTATTAGATCAAAAACAAATTAAAATTAGATCTAATGAATTATCAGAACCTGGCTCTGATACCAGTTGAAGGAAAAAATATATTTTTCGGATTAGGTTCGTTCAGACCTAATTGGATCAGAAGGGATATTTTAAAAATTTTTTCTTTAAGATCCTAATTAGATTTGAGACTTCTCAAATTTGATCTTATTGATTTAATAATAAAAATAAAATAAAAATTAAATCTAATTTAATTATACCTTTATTTTGGGTAATCCAATTATCCTATGATGATTCTGATGTTTGCCTGAGGTTCTAAATGTAGCCAAGCAAGTGCCTGACCTCTACCTGTATCCACACGAACAGGATCTAGAAATCTTCTCCTTCTCAATCAATTCTCCAAAAATTAGATCTAGATTTGATCTTGAAGGTCTTCAAAATTCTTTTTGAAGAACTATCGTTGTCTCTTACAGCAGTACTACCTTCTTTCTTTTCTGACGCCTTTCACTTACTTGGATCGCACCTTATTCGTGCCCACAACCCCTTAGGCGTGAAGAGGAGAGAGAGGACTAGAGGGTGGCATGGAGAAGAAGGGAGAGAGGCTTTGTGGTGTCGGCTAATGGTAGAAGCATTAAAAACTAGGCGCAGATAGGGTTTATATAGACCCTACTGCGCCATGCAGTGCCACATCATCCTGGCCAATCACAGCCCTTTGTGCAATCATATCTAAATCTAATTGGTGGGATGATATCATCTAATCCAAATAAATGAGAGACCCTCAAAACCCTCCTAAGGTGGCATCAAGACTGGACCAAACAAGAGTTCTTGGTGCCATAGAGTTTAATCCCCTGAAGCAACCCTAGAGTCCCATCTGTATGGGACTCCTTTATCCACATGGAGCACACGCCTCCCTAGGCATGCACCATCTTCCTACCTACATTTTAGCAAGGGGACAAGGCCCCAAGTACTCTCCTATATGTGCATGACACATGGGCAGATGTCCAAGTGTTCAGGGTCCACATTTGACCAATGTCCGAAAATAGGAATTAGCAGATGATCAAAAATGGTAGGTGTTGTCTTAAATTTATCTCATAAATTAAGACAATCCTTTTCTGATCTAGACAAGCTCTAGTCAAACTAAGTAAAGATTTCTAAGTGAGCCCAAACATATTTGGCTTAGTCGAGACAAGCTATAATGATTATTAAAGGAGAACATTAGGCTTAATCGTGTGCTAGCATAATTTTCTTGAATCTAATTGAATCTTACTCAAATCAATTGAACTGGGTTAGTTCAATTGATGACATCCAGATCCAAACCTTTGTTTGTGTGATCTAGTTAGGTTCAGTTTTATATGGTAATGGGATATGTCGCGATCTCTATCATCGACATCATCGAAACACCTTCCGATGGATCAAAACTTTTCTTATTCAAACAACTAGTATGATCGATCATCCAAATCATTTTAATTGCTCCCAAAATCTACTAGTGACACCTAGCAGCATATGGTGGCAATCCATTAGAACTGAAAGTGAACCTCTCGGTGCAGTTACCTATGTGATTAGGTTCCTCTATCTTAAGCCCCGATCGGATTAGGATTAAGGTGATCTCGTCAAATCCTAATATCCATCATATGAATTAATCATTCGATTCAAGTCCAATGTGAAAACCCTAATAGAAACTCTTTCTATTATTTCACTCTACCATGGCCATAGGCTTATGGACTTGATTCTCATGATCATCGTAGGGCTGCTCCTCATCTACTAAGATAGATAGATCCCTTATTAGTGCAATCCAATTCCTACAACGAACATACTATAGCCAACATACACCTCAGGATTTCGAATGGCTAGTAGATCGAGTTATGGTGTAGTCAAACTATAACACCCTTAAGGTGAATTGCCGATGCACCTCAAGTCAAAGAACCAAACACACCACTGCAGCTTCAAGCCAATCATCGACGAGAAGATAGACTTTCTCAAGACTGCTCGAGGTGGTCACGCTCAGTGCCCTCGTTCTCTAATGAGTATCTGTACTCTCGCTCTAGTGTTCCTACACCATAGACTCAAGACTCATCTATCCTAAAGAAGCGATCGTACACCAACCTTCTGGATTAATCACCATCCTTATGATGATCCTACGGTTGGGAGCATTTTATGAGTTAATAATGAAAATTTATGTCTTAAATTTTGAACTCTTGAAAATATGAACTATCATTACCATTAACTCAAGGGATGTATCATGGACACTTTTAAATACACACTGTGATAGAAAATAACCTATTTTATTATTTATAGTCAAAATTATAATTTTACCCTTAGAAGTGTATTACAAGTGTCAGCCAATCTGACTTCTAGGGCACACATATCTAACACTACCATCCTTTCAATTAAAAGATCTTGATCAAAAGCTGAGGGAGGTGCTAGTGCAGGAAAAGGAGGCATCTGAGGAGAGTGTGGGGATCCTGGTGTGTGAAAGAGGGTCCAGTAGTAGATGGTGATGGTGGACGGGGTGGAGATCTATGTTCTTCTGGCTCATTTGCAGCATGTTCATCTATCCTCATCCATCTGTCATCCTATTTTATGAACTTCATCAGGTTTAATGTTCCTTCATTGATGAAGTCTGTGTGAGCCAGCCTTTTGAAGTCTTCATCTTCTAGATTAACTTGAAAGTCCTTGATGATTAAGGTGAAGATCATTCCATAGGATAAACAGGCCTTGCTTTTGCTGGCAGTATCCTTCAGTTGTTGAAGCATAAGAGAGAGAAAGCTGATGGAAGTTCTAGTCACCATAAAGAACATGACACCTAGTTCTCTCTTTTCAACCCACTCATGTCTTCCTATCTTAAGGAAAACTATGTGACTGACAAAAGATTGTAGTAATCTCATCTCAATCAAGAGAAGATGTGAGACTAATTATAGATTTTCATCAATATTCTCCCTTTCTAAGATGCACTTGAGAGCTTTAGTTTTGTCAAACAAGTTTACATTGCTAATTCCTACCCTAAGCACTTCGAGAAGCTACCCTATTTTTCTCTCATCTAAGGAAATGTGTACTTCTTTCACAACGGACTCTACCTTCGACCCATGCTTAAAGCTAATATTGTCAAAAAGTTCTCCTATCAAGTCTGAATAAATATTTACCTCTAGGGTACATAGATTTTTCCATCCTTACTGCCAGATCCAAGATCCAATATGGAAGTGTTCCCGGTCTAGGTATTCGATGTCCACATAGCAGCCCATTGGAACAGTCCTAGTAGCAATGAAGAGATGAGTATGAGATGAAGAAGCAGACGGAGATGATTAAGCCAAGTCCCACTGTAGCTTAGCCCTAGCTTCATTCGATGGCACGATGGAAGGTCCTTGTGTGACAAGGGATCTCTTCTTCGGAGGCATTGGGGTTTAAGATTTGGAGGAAATGGATAAGAAAAGGTAATTCGAAAGGTTTTTAAGGAGAGGAGGGGAGTTTTGGAGAGTTCAGAGGAGAGGTCTCGAAAGAACGGAATGAATGAATGAAACAAGGGACCTCTCGTAGACCGATTAAAAAGAGAGCCCCCAAGAATCGAGAGCTCTCATCTTAAAGATGAGACATCTCAAAAATTTTGAGAGCTCTCGCATTTAGCATGAGAGGTCTCTAAATCCAGTCGAGAGGTCTCATGAATAACCCGAGACTTCTTAATCATAGGGGAAAGAAATCAGAATAGAGGAGGAATTTCAAGTCAATTTTTTCTTGAATTTTTTAAGATGAGTTTATGGTGTTAAAGATAATGGAAGGCAATAAAAAATGATCCAATAAATTCAAGATTAAACATTTTCAAAGTGGATCATAAATACCAAGTTCATCCTAGATTTTTGAGACTCTATCTTCAGCTAGAGATTTTGTAAAAATATCAACTAGTTGATTTTCAGTTGAAACAAATTCAAGCATAATGTTATTGTTTTGAATATGATCTCTAATGAAATGATGTCTAATTTCAATGTGTTTGGTTCTTGAATGTTAAATAGGATTTTTTATCAAGTTTATCGCACTAGTGTTATCACATCTAATAGGTATCTTGTTTTGCTTAATTTCAAAATCTACGAGTTATTATTTGATCCAAAGTATTTGAGCACAGTAACTCTACGTAGCAACATATTCGGTCTCGGCCATTGACAGTGCAATAGAGTTTTGCTTTTTGCTATACCAAGAGATCAAGTTCAATCCTAGAAATTGATAGGTGCCACTGGTACTCTTTCTATCAATTCTACATCCTCTATAGTCTACATCAGTGTATCCAATCAATTCAATGAAGGATTATTTTGAGTACCAAAGATCTAAGTTGTGTGTGTAGATCAAATATCTAAAAATTTTCTTAACAGCTAGTAAGTGTGATTCTCTAAGATTAGATTGAAATCTAGCACACATGCATACACTAAATAATATATCAGGCCTACTTGTAGTTAAGTAAAGTAGGGATCCTATCATATCTCTATAGAGTTTTTCATTTACATTCTTACCATTTTCATCTTTATCAAGTTTGCATGAGGGGCTCATGGGTGTGCCGATCTCCTTTCTATTTTTCATGCCAAACTTCTTGAGCATCTTCTTGATGTACTTTGTTTGGCTAATGAAAATGCCTTTCTTTGATTGTTTGACTTATAGTCCAAGGAAGAAATTCAGCTCTCCCATCATGCTCATTTCAAATTCACTTTGTATCAACTTAGCAAACTCTTGACAAAGAATTTCATCAGTAGCTTCGAATATGATGTCATCCACATATATTTGAACTATAAGAAGGTCATTATTTTTCTTTTTCAAAAATAGTGTGATGTCTACACTTCCTCTAATAAAATTATTTTGTAATAAAAATTTACTCAATCTCTCATATCATGCTCTAGGTGCTTGTTTAAGTCCATAGAGTATTTTATTTAACTTATATACATGATTGGAAAGTGAGTGATTTTCAAATCCAGGTGGTTATTCTACAAATACTTTTTCAACAATATAACCATTCAGAAAGGTGCTTTTCACATCCATTTGAAATAATTTAAAATTCATATAATAGGCGAAAGCAAGTAACAATCTAATAGCCTCTAATCTTACTAAAGGTGCATATGTTCCATCAAAATCAATTCATTCTTCTTGATTATATTCTTTAGCAACTAATCTAGCTTTATTTTTTACAACATTATCATGTTCATCTAATTTATTCCTAAATACCCATTTTGTACCAATTATAGGATGATCTACGGGTCTATTTACAAGAGTCCATACATTATTTCTTTCAAATTGGTTTAGTTCATCTTGCATGGCTAGCATCCAATTAGAGTCTTGTTCAGCTTTTTCTATATTTTTAGGTTTTATTTAAGAAACAAATGCAAGGTAATCAAATGTATCCTTAAAAGAGGATCTAGTTCTTATCCCTTGCGAAGAATCATCTAATATCAATTCTCTTGGGTGATTTTGTGCATACCTCCACTCCTTGGGTAGATCTCTATGATCATTGGATGCTTCATTCTCACCATCATTGCTTTATTCCAAGATTGTTGTAGATTTATCTTTGTCTTGAATGTTATTATCCTTCAAGTTTAGGTCCTTCATTCCATCTTCGAGAATTTCTATATTATCATAAAAAATGTCTTCCTTTCTCGAAGATTGATTGTTAGCTTTATCAAAGATAATATATATAGATTCTTCAACAACCAAAAAGTATTTGTTGAAAACTCTATATGCTTTGCTAGATGTAGAATATCCAAGGAATATACCCTCATCTATCTTAGCATCAAATTTGTCTAGATTATCTTTACCATTGTTATAAATAAAATATTTATAACCAAAAATATAAAAATAATTAATATTAGATCTTTTTTCTTTTCAAAGCTCATAGGAGGTCTTCTTTAAGATCAGGTGAAAAGAAACTCTATTTAGGATGTAACATGCTGTGTTAATAGCTTCAGCCCAAAAGTATTTAGGTTGATTCCCTTCACACAATATGGTACAGGCCATATCAACTAAGTTTTTATTATTTCTTTCAACAACTTCATTTTGTTAAAGGATTTTAGGTGCTGAAAAATTATGCTCTATGCCATGTTCATTGCAAAATTCTTAAAAATAGTTATTTTCAAATTTTGTGCCATGATCACTACGGATACATACCATAGTAGAGTTCTTTTCATTTATTATTTTCTTATAAAACTTTGAAAATATTGAAAATACTTCATCTTTGTGAGCTAAAAATAGAACCCAAGTGAAATGAGAATAATCATCAATAATTACTAGACCATACTTCTTTCCTCCTAGGCTTGTGGTCCTAGTAGGTCCAAACAAATCCATATGAATCAATTCAAGAGGCCTAGAAGTTAAAATCATATTTTTGTATTTGAAACTCTTCCTAGTTTATTTTCCAAATTGGCAAGCATCACAAACATGATCAACTTTGAAATTTAGTTTTGGTAGCCCCTTAACTAAGTCTTTATTATGCATTTTATAAAGAGTATGCATGCTAGTATGACCTAATCTTTGGTGCCAAAGCCAACTAGTTTCTTTTATGTTTGCATTCATTGCAACTAGGCATTGGCTACTCTTCATGGCAATTTCATCAAGATTCACCATGTAGATGTTTCCATGCCTAAATCCAATGAATTTTAAGCTATCATCCAAGGAACTAGATACTTTGCATAAAGAAGATTCAAAAGAGACTTTAAAACCTTTATCACAAAGTTGACTGATACTAAGCAAGTTATGTTTTAAATTATCAACTAACAATACATTATCTATAAAGATAGTAGGAGTAATCTGAATTTTACCATAGCCAATTATTTTACCTTTGCCATTATCATCAAAGGTGACTACTCCCCCTTCCTTTCTTTCTAGGATGACGAATTGTTGCTTGTCATCGGACATATGCCTTGAGCAGCCACTATCTAGACACCACTCCCATTTTGATCCTCGGGTTGCAAGGCAATCCTGCATAAACAATCAAGTGATAGTATTGTATTCAAAAGCCTTGTGTCCTACCTTTTTGCATCTAAAACAAATGGTATGAGAAGTGCTATTAGAGATGGATGCAGTGAAGAAATTTTTTAGAAACTTAATTTTATCTTTAGATTTATATTCTAATCCATTCTTATCATAAACCCTCTTTGATTATTCAAAATCATTTGCAATTTTTCAAAACTATAAGTAAATTTATCAACTAAAGACTTTAATTTATCCAATTCATTTTTTAGGATTTTGTTTTCTTCTTTTAACTTATTATGGCTGCTAATTATCTTTTTCTTTTCTTTCAAAAGTATTTGAGTCATTTTCTTAAGATTTTTATTTTTTGAGCTTATCTTTTTGAAATATTTCATCAAGTCATAAAAAGCATCTTGAAACTCATCAAAGGTAAAATCTGAAGCAAGAGTAGAGGATACCTCATCATCTTATGCAATGAAACATAAGTTTGCTTTATTTGATTTTCTTCCTCTAAGCTTGACTCATCGCTGTCGCTCCAAGTTGCTAACATGGCTTTCTTTTTGTTCTTTTTGGCCTCTTTTTCAATTGAGAACATTCAGTCCTAAAATATCCTGGCTTCTTGCATTCGTAGCAAGTGGATTGATCCCTTTCTTTTTCTTTTTCTCTCTCCCTACTGGCTTCTCCTCTAATGAAGCTCCTCTTCTTGAATCCTTGTCTTCTTCTTTCCATAAATTTCTTGAATTTTTTGATCACCAGGGCCATGTCTTCATTAATTTTCTCACTGGTGGACAAATCATCTTCTTCTTCATCAACCATGGATTTTAGCACTATTATTTTCTTCTTCTTCTTGTCTTCCTCATTGTGTCGACTCATGGCAAGCTCATATGTCACCAATGATCCAATGAGATCCTCTAAAGGTAGTGTGTTCAGGTCCTTTGCCTCCTGGATGGTTGTTACTTTGGCTTCCCATGACCTAGGCAAAGACCTGAGGATCTTTCTCACCAATTCACTATTAGTGTAAACTTTACCTAAGCTTTTAAACCATTTATAATATCAATGAATCTTGTGTACATGCTAGTGATAGATTCAGTAGAGTCCATTTTAAATAACTCATATTGGTGAACTAGCATGTTAATTTTAGTTTCTTTTACTTGATTTATCCCTTCATGTATGACCTCAAGTCTATCCCAAATTTTTTTTGCAGAATTGCAAGTGAAGATTTGGTTAAACTCATTTGCATAAAGGGCATAATAGAGTACATTCATTTTCTTGGCATTTAATTAGATAAGTTTCTTATCCGTTTCATCCCAATCCTTCTCCAGCTTATGAAAGGATGCGCCATTGATAATGACTGTGGGTGTGTGTGGCCATTGACAATGACTGTGGGTGTCATAGTCAAAGGCTTGAATAAAAATACGCATGCGAGCTTTCCAATAGGTATAGTTGGACCCATTGAAAAGAGGTGGCTTATTTATGGATTGCCCTTCGACAAGTGAACCTGCTAGTTGGGTTGACATGATCTTTGTCTCTAGTTGAAAAAATCAATAATTAGTAGAGAACCTAGCTCTTATATCAATTGTTGCCCAGATAGACAACCCAAGAGGGCGGCGGGGGGGGGGGGGGGGGGGGGTGAATTGGATTTCTAAAAATTTAAAGCTGATATGTGCGGTGATAAATGATTAAATCTTAAGTGAATCAAATGTGAGAGCAAATAGAAGATGCAATCAAGAGTGCATATACGAACAAGAGAATTTTATAGTGGTTCGATGCTCTCCCAGCATCCACATCCACTTTTCAAGCAAACTTTTGGAAATTTTACTATAATCCTGCAAGATTACAGTCAGATAATTTTTTCAAGCTCACTATCCAAAAGCTTAGTTGGTTTTTTCTTAGGTTCACCAACCATAATCCTTACAAGGATCAGACAAACCAATCTAAATAAATAGAGGAGAGAAAAATCCCAAAACCTAAGTTTTAGTCCCTACTGAAACCAAGTACATGGAAAGAGAAAAAAAAATTATAATTCGAAATGCCCCTTTGAATGAGCAGAAAAGTTATCCTTACAGTCTGTTGAAAGCCTCTTTAAATATGTGGAGTTAATGCACTTGAGGGTTCTTCAAAGCTTGAGAGAACTAATTGATTGGAGATTGGATATTCGTTCAAGAATAGAGCATGCTTCACTTTCTCTCATTTTTCTTCGATCAATTAAAAATAAGCCTTTTTTTCTTTTATATTTGTAGCATTTTTTCTCTTCTGGTGATGATTGGAGCTCAAAAAAAGTGAAATCCAACCATTGGAGAGTAGCAACTAGCCATTGGGACCGAAAAAATCTGATCTAGAACGCCCCATCAAAAGATTGTCATCGAATCTCGAGACCTTTCGATTTGTCTCAAGATGTCTTGCCAGGTTATGAGGCCTCTCGATTTGATTAGAAGAGCTCTCACCTTTAGTCGCATGAAAAATCAGCTTTCTAA
The DNA here is from genome assembly GCA_006176705.1 of Cocos nucifera. Classification (NCBI taxonomy): domain Eukaryota; kingdom Viridiplantae; phylum Streptophyta; class Magnoliopsida; order Arecales; family Arecaceae; genus Cocos; species Cocos nucifera. Next base: position 303,084 of record QRFJ01001112.1, on the reverse strand, counting down.
AAAAAATGGCTCATCTGAGATCGAGACCTCTCGATTTTGAACAAGATGTCTTGCTGGAACCATGAGACTTCTCGAGAATCCTATGATCTCTCACTCTCAGAGCACAAAAATTGAATTTCTATCATCTAAGATGGAGAGCTCTTGAGATTCACTCAAGACCTCTCAAAATCGAATCAGAACTGCATTTGAGGCATGCCAGTCCACTCGAGAGCTCTCAAAAAAATTTCGAGACGTCTCGAAGACTGCTCCAAGATAATTTTAAGAAAATTTTTACACCAATCAAAGAGATTCAATTTTTATTTGAATTCTAGTTTTTATCTTTCTTATTTTGATCAAAGAGCTTTCTTTCTTCTGATATTAAAATATTTAAAATAAAATATATTAGTAATTATTTGCTTTAATATTTGGTCATCATCAAAATCACTTAAGAGGTTCAGTAGTTTTTAGTGAACCAAGAAAACTAATAATGTAAGATTTTAGTTGGTGCTCCTATGAAAACCAACTAGATTTATTTGTAAGCCTAAAAAAATAAACACACAGTAATCGAGGATAGATTATAGTGAAAATCCTAAGAAAAGCTTGGAGAGTGGATGTAGGTGCCGGTTGCACCGAACCACTATAAAACTTAGTGTATTTATGTTGTACTTTTAATTCTTTCTTTACTTTGCTTTTATTTTTAATTTATATTATTTAGATTCTTAGTTTGCATATACTATCTTAAATCCACTGCTACTTATATTATACACATCTCCACCATATCCCTTAGGGATAAATTAAAGCACATACTTGTTTAGAAAGTAAATTTGGTTAAAATTTTTATAAGAACTCAATTCACCTCCTCCCTCTTAGGATGATACCTCTGGATAATAATTGGTATCAGAGCAGGTGCTCTATTTTTGATTATTAACCTAACCATCTAGAGCTAAAGATTTTGGCAATCCAAAATAGAATCTTTTTTGAATGAAAGCCATTTGATGGATAAACCCCTCTATTTAATGGCTTAATTTTTACCTATTGGAAAGCTAGGATAAAAATATTCATATAAGCATATGACTATAATTTATGAAAAATTATTGTTGATAGCTCACACACTCACAATGATTGATTGTTGATAAGAAAATGATCCAACTTAATGCTAAGGCCATGAATATACTTTATTGCTCTTTAGATATTAATGAGTTTAATAAAATTTCTTGCTCTTTAGATATTAATGAGTTTAATAAAATTTCTTCATGTATTTCAGCAAATCAAATATTAAAAAAATTAAAAATAATTTATTGGATAGCAAATCAAAAAGAAGAATCAAGCTCCTAAGAAGAAAAGAAAGCTCACCCCAACATATGCCTCATGGCTCATGAGGATGAAAAGAAAAAGAAGAAGAAGAAATAAAGGACAATGAAAGTTTTGATTAAGGAGGAGCAAGGCAAAGAAAAGAATGAGAAAAAGGAAGAAAGCATTGCAAATTCTTGCCACATGGCCAATAATGATGAGGTAAACATTAATATCTCTTTCAATTTTACTCTTGATGAAATATATGAAGTCTTTAATGATTTAATCGATGAACATAAAAAGGTAAGGCTACAAAACAAAGAGCTTAAAAAATCTAACTTATCTTTGGCTGAAGAGAAAAATAAAATTTTAAGTGAAAAAGAAGATCTATTAAAAAATATAGAAAAGAAGGCCAAAGAAAAAACAATTTTTGAAATAAATTGAAAGTCTAAGTAAAGAAAAAGAAAGATTTTTAAAATAAAAAAATCTATGGTTGAAGAAAATCTTAAGTTAAAAGAAGAACTTAATATATTAAGATTTTCTACTAAAGAAAAAAGCAAATCTAAAAAATCTCTTTTGAAAGAAAATATTAGATTAAATAAAGAGATTGAAAGCTTGAAGTCTATGATTGAAAAGTTTACAATTGAATCTCAAAAGCTTCAAGCCATTTTAAATAATCAAATAACTATTTTTGACAAACCTAGAATTGGTTATGATTCAATAAGAAAATAAAAGTTTGACAAAAATATGCTCAACAAAGCTTCAACTAAAAATTATTTAATTAATTGCTTCAAATGTAACAAAGTAGGCCATAAAATTTTAGAATATAATTTTAAAAAATTGACCATACTTTGATTAGACAAATTTGGATTCCAAAAGAAACCTTGAGCATTAACTCTAATGGACCTAAGAAAACTTGGATACCAAAAATTATTAAGTAAATTTGCAGGTATACCAAGGATCCAATGAAACTAAAGAAGAAAAATTTATGGATTTCTTAAAAATAAAAATGGATGGATGATGCTATTTGATAAAATCTAAACTTTTCTCACATCATGCCATCATTATTTATTAAATATATTTTGATTATTAATTAGTATAATTATTAAGTGTGTTTGATTGATTTTGATGATTCATCATTGGTTATAATGATCATACTCTATGACATGAATGTTTTGATATATTGCTTAAAACTACATGTTGATTATTTATTTTAAGCTCTTTATTTTATTCTAAATTCAGCATGCTGGTTCAATCTTTTATATCATACTATATTAATCTTCAATTTTTTAAGAAACCTAAATTGCTATGAGCTTGATTATTTATGAAACTATTTGGATGCTAAACTTATAAATTGAATAATTTTTGACATTTTTCTATAAGATACTTAATTATCAAATTTTTCTAAAAATTTTATGATCTAAGTACTTAAAGATTAAACATTCAATCATAAAAGATCTAGTGCTTGAAGTGTTAATTTGCATTACATCTTAGTTTTATCTTAAGAATTTGAAATTTTCTAGTTGAACCAAATCCCAAAAAATCATATCTAAATTCTCCTTGATTTGATCATACTAGATTTGTTTGATTTTCATACCCTTAATTGATTACTTTTTGATCCTCTAAATTTATTTGAATATCTTTCTTGATCATTGATTTGACTATTTTTTTTTTTAAAAAAATTTAATAATAAATATTCATACTTTATTCCAATTGATTGAGTTTGAAATTGAATTTAAAAAATGGTCTTCTTGAATCTTTTAAAGTTGATATCAAGCAAGATATTTCAAGAAAGTTATCATTTATCCTTAAAGCTAAACATTTAATGAGAACTTCAATTTTAAGTAATTGGTATCAAATAGCTTACTAATTGCCATGTATTTTATTGATTTATCTTTTGAAAAAAAAAAATATCTTTGTTTTAAATCTGGTTTTACACTACTTTATCTTTTGATATAATATCATTTGAGATAAATTCAAAAATTGATACCTTTTTTGAAAATATAATTGCCTGATATTTCTTAAGAAAATGAAGAGATGATATTTTGAAGAATAACTTAAAATCTCTTTATGGTGTACCTTGACTGATTTGCTAATATCAATTCAAATTGATTTATATGAATTAATTTATCTTTATCAATTCAAAACTAAATTCATTGATATCAAGCTGAACTTACAAATTAATCTTTAAATGGTATTGAACTATTAAAAAAATTATGATTTGATCTAAATTTTAATTTAATTGGTACCAAGAAATTTCTTCCTAAGAAAATTTTTACTCTTGGTATTATTGATATAATTCTTGCCTTACATTTTATTATATTATTTTTTTGATAAAAAAATTGAATATGATGTCTCAAATCTATTTTACATTGATATACTTCTGATGTGATACCATTTCAAATAAATTCAAAGAATTTCAAACATCATCTAAACTTAATTGAATGATATTTCTTATGATAAGGAAGATCTAAATCTAAATAGAAAAAAATTTTGTGATAGATGTTTGTATTATACTTTTTTTATCATCTTAATGTTTGTTCTTATTGTATACATTATTTTATAAATATTTTTTAAATTTAATAAAAATTAAATTTTTAAAAGTTTGGTGTCTTCTTGAGTAAATGCTTTGTTTGATTGATATTTGGATTAATTAATACTTAGTTCACTTAATTGATGCTCATGCTTTTGAATTTTGTTTAATTTTAAAATAATTTTATTTACTAAAGTAAGGAAGAAAAAATATTAAAGAAGAAATGATCAATTAATAGAAAAGACCTTTGAAATTAAAATATCTTTCAAATTTAGAAAATCTAAACTTTATAGTTAAATTCATGTTAAATATGCTTGATTTGAAAGAAAAAGAGGAAGAAAAGTAGAAAGATAAAATAATCTAGCTATAATTATGAAAAATAGGGAGAGATAATGTTATCGAAACATTAAAGAAAAATGATTTCTTAGTATCTCCAAAATAAAAAGTAAAATATCTTTTATCTTGATTTATTTAATTTATTTTGAGATAAATAAATTTTGATCTTAAATTTTTAATCAATTACTCTATGATCTTCTTAAATTAAGCATTCATGTATTTATTTAATTTGATATACTTGATTTGATTGCCATATTATTTTTTATAACTATTTGGAGTTAAATTAAATTTATAGCATATTCGTACTCCAAGAAATAAATTTCTAAACTTAATTTTAAAACTCATTTAAAAATTCAAATTTGATACTAAACTTCTGATGTGCATTGCAAAATTCTTATAAATTATTTATATTAAAATAATTTTTACTCAAAGCAATGAATTTGAAAATATGATTATCTTTTGCTTTGATACTATTTATTTTACTTTGCTCGATACATTCTTGATACATATCTTCTTCAAACTTAATTAGCTAAATTTTTTTAAGAAAAAAAGATTGAATATTAAAGTATATACTATGCTTGATTTCATATTTAAATCTATTGAAAAACTCTATTCCTCTTAAAACTTAAAAGTGCATATTTAAAAATTTGAGTAAAGATCATATTCATTCAAAAAGGGAAAAGAGCATATAATATTTAAATTTAAGCTAATTTTTAAAATTAAAATAAATATTTAAAACTTATTTTGAGTCAAAGGATAAATTTTTAAAAGAAAGATGATTCATTTAAATTGATTTCATGAATTTAATACATCTCTCAATTTAATGCTTTGATGTTGATTTTGATGACTTCTTATTTCTTTCTATGAGCTTTTTGATATTGTTAAAAAGGAGGAGAAGTATGTTGAGTATATCAAATATGTACTAATGATGTGCAATAAATTAGAGGTTCATTAAATATTTTTTCATGAAGTTTAATTCATCATTCTTATCTTGATTCACATTAGTTTCTTTAGCATATACTCAAAGTTTTACCATCATAAAAAAAAAGGAGATTGTTGACCCCATGATTGATTTTGATGATTGCCAAACTTTGAGTTTATTATGTATCTAATTATGTATCTCAAGAATGTGTATAAGATTTTTCAAGTATCGAAAATAAAAAATTTATCTTAAGAATAAATCCTCTCAAGATGTCATTCCAAAATGCTTAAAAGAATAAATTCATACATATTTAGATGGCTTGGTATAAAGAAAGTATAATTGGAAGAAGAGAAATTAAAATTGAAGAAAGCAATCATATTTAAAAGAGTTTTGGGCCAAGAAATTCAAGTTTGGAAGGTTAAACATTGAAGAAAAATAAAGCCAAAAATTTTGGAGACCTCTCCTGAAAATTTGGAGACCTCTTCTAAAATTTTGGAGACTTTTCCTAAAAATTTGGAGGCTTCTCCAAGCTATTTGGCACACCTATATATTATTCTAGCATAGGCTCGAGATCTCTCCAAAACTAGATGAGACCTTACCATTTTAAAAAATAGAAATCTTATTTCTATGTTCTGAGATCGAGAGCTCTTGAAAATTCTTGAGAGCTCTCGCTGTGAAACCAAAATCTCTTGAAAATTCTTAAGAGCTCTCACTGTGAAATTAAGAGCTCTTGTAGAAAAATCGAGAGCTCTTGATTTACACAACTGCCTTTAATAAAACTTTTCTGCAAGCTTTTCAGCTGCTCTTTCTTGGTTTCAATGGCTATTTCAAAGCTTCCAACGGCTAGAACTCTCTCTCCAACCATCTCTAAAGGTATTTAAAGATAGAGAATCATTTGAAAAAGAAGATAAAGGTATTTAACGAGAAAACCTTTCAATTTTAGTGAGGAACATTAAAAATCTAAAAAAAAAGAGAAAAAAGTTGTGCATAGTTTTCAGCAAGCTTTCAAAACAATCTTCTCCAACATCTTTCTCATCCTCTCAAGTATAAATCGAAAAAAAACCAAGCTTCAATTGATCAAATCATCGGCTTCTTCCTTGAGATTTGAAGAGATTAAATTCTTTTCTTTATATTGTGCTAAAATTTTTATTTATAATTTTGGTTTCTTTATAAGTTTTTTTGAAGGAAAGAAACTTGAGGATTAGATCCGTCCAAGCCCAAAATTGGACATTATAGGGTTTGGTTGGTTGGCCCAGAAAATCAATTGGATTGTTAGTAAATCCAAAAAATTAATGGTGTAAGATTTTGATTGGTGCTTCTATGAAAATTAACTAGATTTGTTTGTGAGCCCAGAAAAACAAACACACTATAATCAAGGATAGATTAGAGTAAAAATCCCAAGGAAAGCTTGGAGAGTGGATGTAGGTATCGATTACACCGAACCACTATAAAACTTTATGAATTTATATTGTACTTTTAATTCTTTATTTACTTTGCTTTTATTTCTGATTTACATTATTTAGATTCTTGGTTTGCATATACTATCTTAAATTCGCTGCTACTTATATTATACACATCTCCACCATATCACTTAGGGATAAATCAAAGCACATACTTGTTAAGAAAGCAAATTTGGTTAAAATTTTTATAAGAACCCAATTCAACCCCCCCCCCCCCACCCCCCTCCCTCCTCTTGGGTTGCTACCTCTAGGCAACAGATAACGTTGGTGATTACTCCTTGACTGGTTAGAGATCTAGGAAGTTATCATCTCCAAGTTGGATAAAGGGATTAGAAGAAGAGCTAGCATGGTCTTCTTCTTCTTCTTCTTCTGGTTTTGAAAGGGATTCTAGCAAGAACCTTTTATACTCAGTTTTTGATTTGGCTCCAACTAGCTTTGCACTTATCCTTGACCTTTTTGGTAGGAATCTTGCTATGGAAGGATCAAAGATGGGGGGTGCCTGCAAAAAGTATAGGGCAAGCCATTCAATAATTTTTGATTTGGTGGCTCTTTAAGGATTGAACTCTACTTACCATTTGACTTCAAATTTTCTATCTAAAGTGTGGGGTTTGATCGATGTAGTGGAAGCGATAGATTTTAAAAACTTTGATCTGTCAAACCCTAATACCCAAGATAGATCTTGATGACATTCAACCATATACATGCATAAGGGATAAGATAAGAAAACATACATTTAAAAATCTGATTTGGCAAAGAATAATTTTTATAAGGTGCCCATGTGTTCATCCTCCAATGATGATGCACACAGAAATTTGGTTCAAGTGTTAGATATGTGTGCCCTAGAAGTCAGAATTGGTTGACACTTGTAATATACTTCTAGGAACAAAATTATAATTTTGACTATAAATAATAAAATAGATTATTTCCTATCATAAATGTGTATTTAGTGTCTGTGATATATCCCTTGAGTTAATGGTAATTATAATTCTTATTTTCAAGAGTTGAAAATTTAAGACAAGAATTTTCATTATTAATTCATAAAATGCTCCTAACCGTAGGATCATTATGAGGATGGTGATTGATCCGGAAGGTTGGTGTATAATCACTTCTTTATAGCAGATGAGTCTTGAGTCTATGGTGTAGAGATACTAGAGTGAGAGTACAGGTACTCGTTAGAGAATGAGGGCACTGAGCGTGACCACCTCGAGCAGTCATAAGGAAGTCTACCTTCTCGTCAATGACTGACTCGAAGCTGCAGTGGTGTGTCTGATTCTTTGACCTGAGGTGCATCAGTAGTTCACCTTGAGGGTGTTATAGTTTGACTACACCATGACTCGGTCTCCTAGCCATTCAGAATCCTGAGGTGTATGTTGGCTATAGCATGTTCATTGTAGGAATTGGATTGCACCAAGAGGGAATCATCTACCTCGGTGGATGAGGAGCAACCCTATGATGATCATGAGAATCAAGTCCATAAGCCCATGGCCATGGTAGAGTGAAAAAATAGAAAGAGTTTCTATTAAGGTTTTCACATTAGACTTGAATCGAATGATTAAATCATATGATAGAAATTAGGGTTTGATGAGTTCACCTTAACCCTAATCTGATTAGGGCTCAAGATAGAAGAACTTAATCACACAAGTAGCTACACCAAGAGGTTCATTTTCAGTTTTGATGGATTACTACCATATACTCCTAGGTGTCACTAGTAGATTTTGGAAGCAATTAGAATGATTTAGATGATCGATCAATCTAGTTATCTAAATTAGAAGAATTCTGATCCATCGAAAGGAGTTTCAATGATGTCGATGATGAAGATCATGACATATCCCATTACTATACAGAACTAAACCTAATTGGGTTACACAAATAAGGGTTTGGATCTAGATATCATCAATTGGACTAATCTAGTTCAATTAATTTGAATTAGACTCAATTAGGTTCAAGAAAATCATGCTAGCACACGATTGAACCTAACGTTCTCCTTTTATTATCATTAAAAGTTATCTCGACTGAGCCAAATGAGTTTGTGCTCACTCAGGTATCTTTACTTGGTCTGACTGGATCTTGTCTAGGTCAGGAAAGGGTTGTCTTAATTTATGAGATAAATTTGAGATAACACCTACCATTTTTCGTCACCTACTAATTCTTGTCTTTCACTTTGGTCAAACATTAACCTTTGATACTTTGACATCTACCCATGTGTCATGCACTTATTGGAGAGTAGATAGAGGCTTGTCCCCTTGCTAGAAATTAGAAAGGAGGGGGCACACGCCTAGGGAGGCATGCGCCCATAGATAGGGACGCCTGGAGTCCCATGCGGATAGGACTCCAGGTTGCTTCTTGGATTTTACTTAGGTGACCACTAGCCATAGACTTTGACCAGTCTTAGGCACCATCTAAGGATGAATTAGAAGGGCTCTCCTCTGATTGGATTAGGTGATATCATCCCACCAATCAGATTTAGATCTGATTGCATGAAGCAACATGATTGGTTGGGTTGATGTGGCACTGCATGGCGCAGCAGGGTCTATACAAATCCTATCTATGCCCAACTTTAACAGGGTTCTCTCTTAGCCATGCCCTAAGGCTGCCCCTCTCTCTCCTCAATTCCATCTTCTGGTCCTCTCTCTCCTCTCCATGCCCAAAGCAAGTTAGGCTCCAGTTTGATGAGATCCAAGCAAGAAAAAGCTGACGAGAAAGGAAGAAGACAGCACTATTGTAGAGATGATAGCTGATCTTCAAAAAGGAGTTTTGAAGATCCTCCAAATCAGATTCAGATCTGATTTTTTGAGAGGTGATAAAGAAAGAGAAGATCTCCAGATTTAGTCTAAGTGGATACCGATAGAGGTCAGGTGCTTGCGTGGCTAGATCCAGAATCTCAAGCAATCAGCAAGATCATCAAAGGATAATCAGATTACCCAACATCAAGGTATAAATTAAATTAGATTTAATTTATTTTTATTTTATTTATTAGATCTATAAAATTAGATATGAAACATCTTAGATTTAATTGAGATATATGAGAAAAATTTTTGAAATATCTCTCTTGATCTGATCAGATCTGAATGAACCTGATCCAAAAAATCAGGATCTCTCCTTCAACTGGTATCAAAGCCAGGTTCTCTAAATTATTTAAATCTGATTTTTATTTATTTTTAATTTAAAAATTATATGATTTTAGATATCATATGAGATATAATTAGATCTAAAATTAAAAAAATTAAAATTAAATAATATAGATCTAAGTTCTACAATATGCATGACTAGTTGTAAAATAGAATAGTTCTATACGTAGTCTTGCATGATCATAATTTATTTTAATTAAATTATAATTTTAAATCTATTTATTTTTTATTTTTTGATGATTATAAATACTATAATAAGATCTAAAAAATAGAAAATAAAATTATTTAATTTTTAGATCATATGACATATGATGCATGCATGATTAGACTAGTTGTAGAATAGTTTTACATAATTATCTAGATTAGAATTTATTTTGATGTGATCAATTTAAATTTAATTTTTTAGATAATTATGAGATAATTTAGATCTAAAAAAATATGCATGATATGATATATGAGATGTATGCAAAACATGTATTAAGTTAGATCAATTTTATATATAAGATATATGATGTAGATCTAACTAGTTTTGTAGATTTATATTTCTGATTAAGGCATTCTCCTTGGCTGTTCGATCATAAGAATAAAATAAGGTTTAAATACCCTCTCCTTCCATTCGATGGGGTGTTCTTATGATGTGTAGGGGTGCTACACATTCATCCTTAATCAAAAATCAAGAACTTACTTTCTGCAAAATTCTAGATCCTAAAATCCTAGGATTTTATTTACATGTTTTGTTTGTGAACCCTAAACTTAATCCAGAATTAAGATTATGAAATATATGTTAGGTCTAAAATTGAGAATTTCAGATCTAAGATATATTCATAAAATTGGATTCGAGCTTGGGTAGCTCAATTAGGTCTAAGCGGTTGATCAAATCGAATCAAGAGTTGGTTTGATGGGATCAATAGTGCTTAAATTGACCAACCTAATAGGATTAAGTCTGGATCAAGATCGAGTCACATAAGTGATCGATCAAGCTAAGACCTATTTAGGCCCAGTGGTTAGAGTCTGGATTGTAGGCTAACCTGATTGATTCTGGCTCAACAATTTGGTGTCTAACATAAGTTTGGCAGATACGATCGACTGATTTTTAATTGGAAGCTACTTGACTCAAATGTGTTCTTATCGAGTTAATGGCATATCCCTTCCATCGGTCTCACTTACCTGGCCATGTTTGTTGGCTCAGTTCTAATCTGAGGTGGTCAATAATCCAAGCTAACCCATGCCACTAGGTTAGTCATAATGGTTATGACTATGTCAAGTCTAGTTTAATAAAATCTAAATCAAATCTCCTTAAGAAAAGATTAAGTCTAAGGTCTTCCACCATTGTAGATGTGTGGGCCCTTCCTGGGGTTGATTGTTCTCGACTGGTTACAGTGGCTCAATTGCACCAAAAAGATGCAACCATATCTATTAGGCATTAGATGCTATGGGTTAGAGGATAAATTGGGCTCAATATTCTAGATACGGTGAGAGACATAATTAGAAATCCAATCTATGCAAATGGTGGATCTAACTTAACTAAGGAGTGGATCAATATTTCGAGCATGATGAGATTCATGAATTAGAGATCAAGTTTGGGTGCACCATGATTAGAGAATCATTGAACAAGAGTTGTTCAGTCATTGGCTAACCCATCATCAATAACTGTTAGGTGAGGTGATGAGTCAGTTGGTGGGACCGCACCACCCACTAGAAATTATTAATCATGGAGATTTTTGCATCTCTATAGAGAGAGTGTAGGGATCCAAAAAAATAGTGGAAGCTAATTTATTTAAAAATAAAATCTCTAAATAAATTGGTTAAGTCTTAATTACAATATCTAACTAGAAACTTTGACTCTCTATAGGAAAATGTGTGCATCCAACCCACTAGCACGAATCCTGGACACCCATAGACTGACCGAACCCAATTACAAGGATTGGCTTCGAAACTTCAAAATTATTTTGGATTCCAAAAAGTTAACTCATGTATTGGACCAGGATCCTCCCATCTTACCAGCTCGTCCATCCGCTGAATAGAGAGCATCTTTAGATAAGTGGATGGACGAAGATAACAAGACCAGATATTATATGTTGGGCTTGATATCTGATGAACTTTAGTGCCAATATGAAGATATCAGGACTACTCGCCAAATGTTGGCTCACCTACAAGAGATGTTTGGTGAACAGAGTCGCGTAGCTAAGTATCAAGTCACTAAATGACTATTCAAAGCTAAGTTGCCTAATGGACAGTCAGTCCAAGATCATTGTCTGATGATAATCAAGGATTTGGAAGAGCTTGAGAAGCTCAGAGTAAAGTTAGACTTGGATCTATAGAATGACATAATTCTACAATCTTTGACTGATGCGTATGGGCAGTTCATCATGAACTACCATATGCATAAACTTCAAAATTTCCTGGCCGAACTTATGAACATGCTGGTTACAGCTGAGCTTTCTATGAAAGGTTCTAAAGGCTCAGTGCTTGCTATGGAATGAACTTCTTCCAAGAGAAAGTCTTTTGGAAAGAAGAAGAAGTCTGTGAAAAAGCAGAAGGTGGTAGGAGGAAAGAAGAAAAAGGCAGAGCTGAAAAAGAAGGCCACTGATAAAGAAAAGTGTTTCCATTGCAACAATGATGGCCACTGGAAGCGAAACTGCCCTACTTACCTGGCCACCCTGAAGAATAAAAAGGAGGTAGGTCCTTCTGGAGGTATGCTCGTTATTAAGTCTAACCTTATGGTTTCTTCTACATTCAGTAAGGTGCTTGACTCTGGTTTTAGTGCTCATTTATGCACTTTCATGCAGGGTCTTGAGGATAGCAGGAGACTGAGGGATGGTGAGATGATCCTACGCATCAAAAATGGAGCAAGAGTTGCTATCGTGGTGGTGGGAACATACCCTCTTCGACTACCATCTGGTTTAGACTTAGTGTTAAAAGACTGTTATTATGTGCCTACAACAAGCAAAAATTTGATTTCTATTTCTTGCCTAGCATTAGAAGGCTATGTAATTAGTTTTCTTAAGGACCATTGTAATATTCTTTTTGAAAGAAATAAAATTGCAAGTGGTTTCTTATCAACGGTCTTTATCAATTACATATTGATGTATCTATTTTTAACATCGAGCAAAATGTGAATACCATGAAATGACCTAGGGATAGTCTAAAGGATAGGTATCTATGGCACCTGAGACTAGGTCAAATAGCAGAAGATAGGGTTAACAAATTGAAGAAAACCAGGCTATTGAGTTCATTGACTTCCGAGTCATATCCAATTTGTGAATCTTGTCTTCATGGCAAAATGACTAAACTTTCTTTTGTAGGACATAGGGAAAGGACCACGAATCTTCTAGCCTTAGTACATACTGATGTGTGCGGCCCATTTGATGTGCCGACTAGAGGCAACTTTATCTACTTCATAACCTTTACCGATGATTTATCTTGGTATGGGTATGTGTATCTTATGAGACATAAGTCTGAAGCTTTTGAAAAGTTCAAGAAATTTAGACATGAAGTAGAAAAGCAAAAAAAAAACCCATTAAGGTTCTTTAATCAGATCGAGGAGGTGAATACCTTAGTCGGGAATTCCTGGACTACCTTAAAAAAAATGGCATAATCTCTCAATGGACTCCACTTGGAATACCTCAACTCAATGGAGTTTCAGAACGGAGGAACCAGATCCTATTAGATACTATCCGATCCATAATGGGCTTCACAGACCTTCCTGATTTTCTTTGGGGACACTGTTTGTTAACTGCAATATACTTACTGAATAGGATTTCTTCTCAAACCATTTCTATCATACCGTATGAGGTATGGCATGGTAAGAAACCAAGTCTGAGTCATCTCAAAATTTAGGATTGTCTGACTCATATCAAAAGATAACAAGCGGACAAGTTAGACTTTAGATCCTTCAGAGCTCGATTTATAGGATATCCTAAAGAGTCATTAGGATATTATTTCTACATTCCAGAAGATCACAATGTGATTGTGAGTCGACATGCCATTTTTTTTGAAAAATAGTTTATAAAAGATAGCAGCATTGGAAAGCAGATCAAGCTCGATGAGAAAGTCTCACAAGAGCAACGAGCTAAGGAACAAATGGAACCAAATCAGGTTAAGCCAATCCAATCACTACCTCCTCCATCTCATAGATCGAAAAGAGTTTTCCATCCTCCTGAGAGGTACTTAGGTACTATTTTAGAGAAAGTAGAGGAAATGTTCCTCGTAGATAATGGGGTTCATGGTGATGATCCCAAAACCTATAACGAGGTGATGTCGGATATCGACTCCAAGAAATGGTTAAAGGCAATGAAGTTAGAAATTGACTCGATGCACTCAAATCAAGTCTGGACCTTGGTAGATCCACGAGAAGGTATAGTACCTATTGGATGTAAATGAATCTATAAGAGAAAGATAGGTGCAGATGAAAATGTGGAGACATTCAAAGCTAGATTAGTGGCAAAAGATTATAGTCAACACGAAGGCATTGACTATCAGGATACCTTTTCATCAGTAGCTTTGCTTAAATCCATCCACATATAGCTTGCTGTTGTAGTCTATTTTGATTATGAAATATGGAAAATGGACGTAAAAATGACATTCTTAAATGGATATCTTGAGGAAGATATCTATATGGAATAGCCACTAGGTTTCACATCCTATGATGATGGTCACAAGGTATGCAAGCTGCAAAGATCCATATATGGACTTAAGCAAGCATCTTAGAGCTGGAACACTCACTTTAATAATGTGATCAAATTATTTGGTTTCATCAAAAATGAGGAGGAGCCATGTATCTTTAAAAAGGTTAGTGGGAACGTCGTTGTCTTCCTTGTATTGTACGTGGATGACATTCTCGTTATTAGAAATGATATTCCCATATTGACCACAGTTAAAATGTGGTTATCTAAAAAATTCTCCATGAAAGATCTAGGAGAAGCATCCTTTATTCTAAAAATTAAGGTCTATAGAGATAGACCGAATAGGATGCTAGGACTTTCACAGAAGATGTACATAGAGGAAGTGCTAAAGAGGTTTAGCATGAAAAACTCTAAGAGGGGTTTGGTATCCTTCAGACATGGCATTCATCTTTCCAAAAAGATGTGCCCTAGCACATCTAAGAAAATAGAGCGCATGAGCAGGATCCCTTATGCTTCAGCAATAGGGAGCCTCATGTATGCCATGTTATATACACGACCTGATATAGCCCATGCTGTGAGTGTCACAAGCAGATATCAGTCGAATCCAGGTGAAGAACACTGGACTTTTATGAATGTATCCTTAAGTACTTGAGAAGAACTAAGGATATGTTGTTGGTCTTTGGTAATGGAGAACTCCAAGTCCAGGGGCATACAGACTTGGATTTTATGTCCGATGTAGATGATCGAAAGTCGACATCTGGAAGTCTGTTTGTGTGTAATGGTGGAGCTGTCAGTTGAAAAAGTTTCAAGTAGATAGTAATAGCAGATTTCATCATAAAAGCAGAATACATCGCTACGTCAAAAGCTGCAAAGGAGGCATTCTAGTACAAGAAGTTTGTTGCAGAGATTGGAGTGATGCCATCAGATGCCATTCCTCTATACTACGACAATAATGGCGCCATAGCCCTTGCTAAGGAGCTGAGGTCTTAGCAGAAATCCAAGCACATCGAGCGGCGATACCAACTCATCCATGATTACCTCGAGAAGGATTACGTCGAGGTCAAGAGAGTCAATTCCACAGACAATGCGACGGACCCACTTACAAAGCCGTTGGGCCAGCAGAAGATCGAAGCCCACCTTGAGAAGATGGGACTTAGATTTATAGCCAATTGGCTTTAGGTCAAGTGGAAATTTGTTAGATATGTGTGCCCTAAAAGTTAGAATTGGCTGACACTTGTAATACACTTCTAGGGACAAAATTATAATTTTGACTATAAATAATAAAATGAGTTATTTTCTATCATAAATGTGTATTTAGTGTCCGTGATACATCTCTTGAGTTAATGGTAATGATAATTCTTATTTTTAAGAGTTGAAAATTTAAGACAAGAATTTTCATTATTAACTCATTAAATGCTCCTGACCGTAGGATCATCATGAGGATGGTGATTGATCCGAAAGATTGGTATATAATCACTTCTTTGTAGTAGATGAGTCTTGAGTCTATGGTGTAGAAACATCGGAGCGAGAGTATAGGTACTTGTTAGAGAATGAGGGCACTGAGTATGACCACCTTGAGCAGTCATAAGGAAGTCTACCTTCTCGTCAATGATTGACTCGAAGCTGCAGTGGTATGTCTGGTTCTTTGACTTGAGGTACATCGATAGTTCACCTTGAGGGTGTTATAGTTTGACTACACCATGACTCGATCTCCTAGCCATTCAAAACCCTGAGGTGTATGTTGGCTATAGCATGTTCATTGTAGGAATTGGATTGCACCAAGAGGGAATCTATCTACCTTGGTGGATGAGAAGCAGCCCTATGATGATCATGAGAATCATGTCCATAAGCCAATGGCCATGGCAAAATAAAAAAAATAGAAAGAGTTTCTATTAAGGTTTTCACATTGGACTTGAATCGAATGATTAAATCATATGATAGAAATTAGGGTTTGACGAGTTCACCTTAACCCTAATTTGATCGAGGCTTAAGATAGAAGAACTTAATTACACAAGTAGCTGCACCCAGAGGTTCATTTTCAATTTTGATGAATTGCCACCATATACTGCTAGGTGTCACTAGTGGATTTTGGGAGCAATTAGAATGATTTAGATGATTGATCATTCTAGTTGTCTGAATCCGAAGAGTTCTGATCCATCGAAAGGAGTTTTGATGATGTCGATGATGGAGATCATGACATATCCCATTACCATACAGAACTGAACCTAACTGGATCACACAAACAAGGGTTTGGATCTCGATATCATCAATAAGACTAATCCAGTTTAATTGATTTGAATTAGATTCAATTAGGTTCAAGAAAATAATGCTAGCACACGATTGAACCTAATGTTCTCCTTTTATTATTATTAAAAGTTGTCTCGACTGAGCCAAATGAGTTTGTGCTCACTTAGGTACCTTTACTTGGTCTGACTAGAGCTTGTCTAGGTTAGAAAAGGATTGTCTTAATTTATGAGATAAATTTGAGACAACACCTACTATTTTTCGTCACCTACTAATTCTTGTCTTGGACTTTGGTCAAATGTTGACCTTTGACACTTAGATATCTATCCATATGTCATGCACTTATTGGAGAGCAGATAGGGGCTTGTCCTCTTGATAGAAATTGAAAAGGAGGGGGCACATGCATAGGGAGGCGTGCGCCCATGGATAGGGACGCCTGGAGTCCCATGCGGATGGGACTCTAGGTTGCTTCTTGGATTCTACTTAGGTGACCCCTAGCCATAGATTTTGACCAGTCTTAGGCACCATCTAAGGATGAATTAGAGGGGCTCTCATCTGATCCACCAATCAAATTTAGATCTGATTGCACGAAGCAACATGATTGGCCAGGATGATGTGGCACTACATGACGCAGTAGGGTCTATATAAATCCTATCTGCACCCAACTTTAATAGAGTTCTCTCTTAGCCATGCCCCAAAGCTACCCCTCTCCCTCCTCCACACCATCTTCTGGTCCTCTCTCTTCTCTCCACACCCAAAGCAAGTTGGGCTCTAGTTTGGTGTGATCCAGACAAGAGAAAGCTGACGAGAAAGGAAGAAGGCAACACTGCTGCAGAGATGACAGCAGATCTTCAGAAAGGAGTTTTGAAGATCCTCTAAATTAGATCCAGATCTAATTTTTGGAGAGATGATAAAGAAAGAGAAGATCTCTAGATCCAACCTGAGTGAAAACTAGTAGAGGCCAAAAACTTGCATGGCTAGATCCAGAATCTCAGGTAATCAACAGGATCATCAAAGGGTAATCAGATTATCCAACATCAAGATATAAATTAAATTATATTTAATTTATTTTTATTTTATTTATTAGATCTATAAAATTAGATCTGAAATATCTCAGTTCTGATGTAGATATATGAGAGAAATTTTTGAAATATCTCTCTTGATTCGATCAGATCTGAACGAACCTGATTTGGAAAAGTAGGATTTTTCCTTCATCAAGAACAATTCCTATTGAATCCTTGCTTACTGAATTCTATTCAAGAATTTCTTGGCTTTCTTCTTCCTTCTTCTCTTCTTTATATTCTCTCTCTAACTCTCTCTTAGCCTTCCTAAATTCTCTTCCTAACCCTTGTCTTAAAATAAGACTCCTTATATTATTTAAGACCTTGTCTAAAGGAAGACTCCTTATCTTAAATAATACCTTATTTGGAAGAGAGGGAGGAAGAGAACTTATTCAGACTCCAGAATGCTAGACTCCACAAATTTAAATCCTATTTATAGATTCAGAGTGGGCACCAATAGCACCCCTTTCCATTGCTTATCAGCCCTCCATCAATCTTATCAAGAAACCAGATAAGTTTTTTGAAGTAGGAGTCTAGGAGGCACCTAAATTTTATTTCTACATCCAAAATGTCATATATATGACTTCCCACTTATTAATTCAGATCTTAATCTGAATAAACTCCTAATAAGCTATTCGATGATGAGAGAGAGTCAGATAAGTGGTGCCAACCAAGAGCCTTCAGCCAGAAGGACTCTTGGCACCAACTTGAAATAAAACTACGCGATGTTTCACATTGTTTTCCTAGAGAGAAATAATCCCATGGCCCACATCTTTGACTCCCATCTTTGACCAGTCAAAGATGGTGGGTGGCAAGATAAGAGGGAGAGTCTTAGGGGGTGCCTCATGGGTCAATGCCCCATGGTAGAAGGACTCTAAGTCCTTTCTCACATCAAGTCTTCTCATGTGCCAACAATTTGTGCACGAATACTAGGGAGAAAGTCTAGGTGCCTAGGACACTTCCAAAAAGAGTCAAGATAAGGCCAAGTGGCAACCATCTGATGGCTACCCCTTATAGCTCAACCATATTTTAGATTAAATCACAATTGGCTTGCCAAAAAGCAAGGATTTGAACCAAAATGAATCTAGTTAGGAGTTAGGTTAGCTAACAAGTGCTAGCATGCTAATTAGGTCTAGTTGGGAGTTAGATTAGCTAACATGTGCTAGCATGCTAATTGGCATCCAATGAACCTAATAACATTTCTTGATCAATTTCTTATTGTGTATGATCCATTGGGTTCCACATCTAGCTAGCGGTAGATCTAGGTGCATGATAAGAGCACAATGTTGTCATTAAAATACCATGCTTATCAGTTTAATTTTGACTTCTTAAATTGATTAAAAATAGATAGTATGCAGTGAGTCAGGTTGAGTCCATAGAGAAGGTAGTATTTTAGTTTTGAAATCTTTGATTTTATTAACAAAAGAAAAGATAAAATTGAAGTCAAAAAATAAAAACTAAAATTTCATAAAATTAAATAATAAAAATTTAAAGAGCATAAAAATAAAATTTGGGTACTAAGATCTACTACCTAGATCTTAGCATCTACTTGCAATAAAATAAAGAACAATAAAATTAAAGTGCATAAAATTTAAAGAGCAGGAAAATAAAATAAAAGAAATAAAAGACTAAAATTTAAAGAGCAAAAAATAAAATTTATATTAATTAGAATTCAATTTAAAGTTTAAATATATAAAATTTTAAAAAAAAATTAAAATTAAAATTAAAAATAAGCTGATCTTTGATCTTGGATTGGTGTTGGCATTGAGATGGTGTAGAAGATAGCTCTTCCTCTCGGCACCATCTATCTCGAAGCATCTACGAACCCAAGCATGCCTTTAATCTGTACCATCACCTTCCCATGATCGAAGTTAATTTGATTTGAAGGCCTGGGATCTTATTTATAGGTATTGGAGGGGAGGAATAAGTGCTATCAGCCAATATAGGACTAAGATAGTATTTGATCGGCAAAATCTAGAGAAATCCTGATGAAAATTGGATTAGAAGAATCTCTGGATCAAATTCTGCTCTTCTGGTGAAGTCTGGCCATCAGATCTACATCCAATGCTCAAAAAAATTCCAAAAAACCATGTTTTAAAGCCTAAATCAAGTCGAATTGATTTTCGATCATCGGATCACTTTGATCAAATGAATCTAGGCTGTCCGATCGCACTTGGGTAGATTGATCATCACTGGGTCTTATATCAGCCATCGATCAACATTTGGAGTGCCTGGAGCCATTTGATCGCATGCTGGGAATAGCTGAAAACCAAATCAAAGAAGGATTAACTCCCTATCGTTGGATCTAAATTGCAAACCACCTGGATCGTCCGATCACGCATCACCATGTAGGTGGACCATGATGAACTAGGTGCATCATAGACGACAATGGATCAGCACATGGTTGGCCTATAAAATTACTAGAATGCCCCACTTAAGGGTCTATCGTGAGCCATGATGAAATTGATGTCAGCAGCTCCAGATTGGCTTCGAACGCATGGGCTAGCTTGCGATGTGCTGGCTTGGATGGCTAGGTCAGCTTGGTTGAGCACGTTTGGACATGCCAATTGGAGAATGCGCGCCTGCTCAGCTGCAGAGCCAGCTAAGCCGTTATTTTTATTTTTATTTTTATTTTTTCTTTGAAAATTCGTATTGGATCCATTTTAACTCTAATTTGCTCCAAACTTATTTCATTGTGATAAGAGAAATAAGCTCTTTCCATTGGTATTCATATTTTCTAAAAAAATAAATAAAAATATTTTATTTTTAAAAATAAAAATAAATTATTTAATAAATCAATATTTTTAATGATGCATTTATTGTAATTATCACATCACCGAACTTAACTTTTTGCTCATCCTCGAGTAGAGAAAGAATTCAATTTTAGATATCTTTTTAACTTTAGGGTTTTGAATTTTATTTCAGTAATTTTTAAAGTGGCCATTGATATTTAGTAGAACTTAAGTGAGGTATGTTATTGAGGTATTAGTACTTATCAATATAAAAGTTAAGTGAATAACATTCAATTTTTCTAAACTTTTTCTAAATTATTTTATCTTTATCTTTGAATCATCTAAACTTTCATATGTGCAAGTATATTGCTACTTTTGCCATTCATTTATTAATAAATTTTATTTACATTGCTCACTTTTTGATGCGAATATCATTGCTTACATAGGCAATGAAACCTGGTTACTTAGTGAAAAACTAATTTTTTTAATATTGTATCATTATTTGGTGTCTTAATCCATTAATCTTTCTATTTGATCCATGTAGCGAGTTTTGGATTAATAACTGTCAAACCAGTTGACTTTAGAGCACTAGGTATAGAATATCCCTCGGGCTTACTAGCTCAAGTCAAACAGGCTATGAGTTAAGATTAGCTTTACAATGAGCTTCTTCATCCTTCCCACCTTTTAATGCGAAACTCAATGCTTGCTTAAGCAAAGAGATCCGATTACTCAGTGAGATGTACTTGAAAATTATTTTATTTTAAGAGTGATTTTTTTTATGAAAAAATTATAGTTACCCTATACAAGCCCATAAAAGTAGACTTTTCTTTAATATCAATAGAAAAAATTAGAAGTACTCAAAAAAAATATTTATGTTCTAGACTTTAAAGAAAAAATCCTATTTTTTGCCGCAGGATCATGCAGATCTGAGATAAATTTTTTAAAAAATTCTTAAATGATCTAATCTAATTTAAGAGTTTTAAGATCTGATCATGGTAATTTGATATTAAAAATTAAAATAAAAATTAAATCAGATTTAATATCATACCTTGTTTGGATAATCTAATTATCCTATGATGATCCTGATGTTTTCTGAGATTCTAGAAGGAGCCATGCATGCACCTGACCCCTGTCGATATCTACTTAGAAAGGATCTAGACGTCTTCTCCTCATAAATCTTTTCTCTAAAGATTAGATCTAAATCTAATTTGAAAATTCTTCAAAAAATTTTTGAAGACAGCATGTCCGTCTCACGAACACCACCGCGTAGATGCTGAACTCTTCATAAATTTGATTGGATCTTCTTCTCAAATTTATGCCTAACTTTTTAGGCATATAGAAGAGAGGGAGAGAAAGGTGTGGGATATCTAGAATAGCAGCCTTTGGATATGAAAAATATTTCTACATGAAGAGCCTTGGCGCAAGGGTTCTTATACAAAAGCATAGCACTAAGTTAGAGTCCCTCTTTGACCAAAATCCTCATTTTTTTTACCATTAGAACTCTTGGACTTGATCTCCACAAAAATCGTTAGGTCCCATCTAATCTTCAAGCCAAAAATCAATCTAGAAGGTGGCAGCATGAGTAGATAAGGAAGAGTCCACTACGCCTAGGATTCTTCCCTTAAGAGTTTGATCCAAATCAAACTCTATCATAACTGAGTCTAGACACCTCAAAAAATCATAAAATTTAGTACACTCAATGTATAATTTGTTCTCTATCAAATACCCAAAAATCAAATTAAAATAATTTTTAGAGAATTTTCTAGAAGTATCTGATCAAGTGACCCTCAATTCTCTCAAATAGGTCAACTTTTGACCCTATTCCAATTTGACTACGAATGGATTTAATTTCTACAATTAATCTGATCTGAATTTATTCTAGTTAGATGAAAATAAACTTATTTAAAATATAAGAATTTGTCAAATTAAATTTGACTTGGTTGCGATGAATCAAAAATATTTCAGAAGAAGAAATTCAGGCTCAATCATGTGCTAGCATGATTACCTTGAACCTGATTGGATCTAATCCAAATCAATCGAACTAGATTAGCTCAATTGATGACATCCAGATCCAAAATCTTATTTGTGTGATCTAGTTAGATTCAATTCTGTATGGTGATGAGATATGTCGTGATCTCCATCATCGACATCATCGAAATACCTTTCGATGGACCAGAACTTTTTCGATTCATACAATTAGAATGATTGATCATCAAAATCATTCTAATTGCTCCTAAAATCCACCAATGACACCTAGCAATATATGGTGGTAATCCATCAGAACTGAAAGTGAACCTCTTAGAGTAGTTACCCATGTGATTAGATTCTTCTATCTTGAGCCCCGACAGGATTAGGGTTAAGGTTAACTCGTCAAACCCAATGTCCATCATATGAATTAATCATTCAATTCGAGTCTAATATGAAACCTTAATAGAAACTCTTTTTATTATCTTGACTCTGCCATGGCCATGGGCTTAAGGACTCAATCTCATGATTAACATAGGGCTACTTCTCATCTACTAAGGTAGATAGATCCCCTTATTAGTGCAATCTAATTTCTATAATGAACATGCTATAGCCAACATACACCTCAGGATTCCGAATGACTAGGAGATCGAGTTATGGTGTAGTCAAACTATAATACTCTTAAGGTGAACTATCAATGCACCTTAGATCAAAGAACCATATACACCACTGCAGCATTAAGTCAATCATCGATGAGAAGGTAGACTTCCTTATGACTACTCGAGGTGGTCACACTCAGTGCCTCCATTCTCTAACGAGTACTTGTACTCTCACTCTAGTGTCTCCACACCATAGACTCAAGACATGTCTATCCTAAAAAAGCGATCATACACCAACCTTCTAGATCGATCACCATCCTCATGATAATTCTATGGTCGGAAGCATTTTATGAGTTAATTATGAAAATTCATGTCTTAAATTTTCAACTCTTGAAAATATGAATTGTCATTATCATTAACTCAAAGGTTGTATCACAGACATTTTTAAATATACACTATGATAGAAAAATAATTTATTGATTAATTTATAGTTAAAATTATAAAATTGCCCTTAGAAGTGTATTATAAGTGATAGCCAATCTGGCTTCTAGCACATACATCGAACAAACTTTCACTTGACCTAAAGTCAATTGGCTATAAATCTAAGTCCCATCTTCTCAAAATGGGTTTCGATCTTCTGCTGGCTCAATGGCTTTGTCAATTGGTCAACTGCATTATCTACAGTATCGACTCACTTGATCTCGACGTATCCCTTCTTGAGATAATTGCGAATGAGGTGGTATCACCACTCGATGTGCTTGAATTTTTGATGAGACCTCAGCTCCTTAGCTAGGGCTATGGCATTATTGTTATTGTAGTACAGAGGGATGGCATCTGATGGCATCACTTCAAGCTCTATAGTGAACTTCTTATACCAGAATGCCTTCTTTGTAGCTTCCAACGTAGTGATGTACTCTGCTTTCATGGTAGAATCTACTATCACCGTCTGCTTAGAACTTTTTCAGCTGACGGTACCACCATTATAAATAAATAGACTTCAAGATGTTGACTTTCGATCATCTATATCAGACATAAAATCTGAGTCTGTATACCTTTGAATCTAGAGTTCTTCATTACCAAAGACTAGAAACATATCCTTAATCCTTCTCAAGTACTTAAGAATACATTTCATAGAAGTTTAGTGCTCTTTTCCTGGATTCGATTGATACCTGCTCGTGACACTCACAGCATGAGCAATATCAGGTCGTGTACATAGTATGGCATACATGAGGCTTCCTATTGCTAAAGCATAAGAGATCTTGCTCATATCCTCAGGTGTGTTAGGACACATCTTCTTGGAGAGATGAAAGCCATGTTTGAAGGGCACCAATCCCCTTTTGGAGTTTTCCATGCTAAACCTCTTTAGCATCTCCTCTATGTACATCTTCTGTGAGAGACCCAACATCCTATTTAGTCTATCTCTATAGATCTTAATTCCTAGAATAAATGATGCCTCTCCTAGGTCTTTCATGGAGAATTCTTTAGATAACCACATTTTGACCGTAGTCAACATAAAAATATTATTCCCAATAAGGAGGATGTCATCCACATATAGTACGAGAAAGATAACAGCACTCCCACTGATCTTTTTGAAAACACAGGACTCCTCCTCATTTTTGATGAATCTAATGATTTGATCACATCATTGAAACAAGCATTCTAGCTCCGAGATGCTTGCTTAAGTCCATATATGGACATTTGCAGCTTGCAGATCATATGATCAGTATCACTGGATGTGAAACCCAGCGACTGTTCCATATAGATGTCTTCTTCAAGATACCATTTAAGAATATCATTTTCACATCCATCTACCAAATTTTATAATCGAAATAGGCTACAACAGCAAGCAATGTGCGGATGGATTTGAGCATGGCTACTGGTGAAAAAGTATCCTGATAGTTGATACCTTCGTGCTGACTATACCCTTTCGCTATGAGCCTTGCTTTGAATGTCTCTATATTTTCATCGGCACCTATCTTTCTCTTGAAGATCCATTTACATTCAATAGGTATTATACCTTCAAGTGGATCTACCAAGGTCTAGACTTGGTTCGAGTGCATTAAGTCAATCTCTGATTTCATTGCCTCTAACCATTTCTTGGAGTCAATATCTGATATCGTCTCATCATAGGTTTTAGGATCATTACCATGAATCTCTTTTCTTGTGAGGAATATTTTTTCTACATCCTCTGAAATAGTACCTAAGTACCTTTCAGGGAGATAGAAAATTCTTTTTGTCTAGCTTAATTTAATTTGGCTCCATAGGTTCCTTGGCTCATGGCTCTTGGGAGACTTTCTCCTCGAACCTAATCTATCTTTCGATGCCACCATCTTGAATAAACTATTTTTCAAGAAAGATGGCGTGTCAATCCACAATCACATTATGATCTTTTGGATGATAGAAATAATATCCTAATGACTCTTTAGGATATCCTATGAACTGAGTTCCAAAGGACCTAGACTCTAACTTATCCATCTGTTGTCTCTTAATATGGGTCGGACAATCCCAAATTCTGAGATGACTCAGACTTGGTTTCTTACCATGCCATATCTTGTATGGTGTGGTAGGAATGGTTTTAGATGGAACCCTATTCAGTCGATATATAGCGATCAACAAACTATGTCCTTAAAGAAACTCAAGAAGGTCTGTGAAGCTCATCATGGATCAAATCATATCTAATAGGATTTGATTTCTCCATTCTAAAATCTCATTAAGTTAAGGTGTTCCAGATGGAGTCCATTGAGAGACTATGTCATTATCCTTAAGATAGTCTAGGAATTCTCGACTAAGGTATTCGCCTCCTTAGTCTGATCGAAGAATCTTAATGGACTTTTCTATTTATTTTTCTACTTCGAGTCTGAATTCTTTGAACTTTTCAAAAGCTTTAGACTTGTATCAAATCAAATACACATACCCGTATCGAGATAAATCATCGATAAAGATGATGAAGTAGATGTAATTATCCCTAGCTAGCATATCATATGGATCGCATACATCAGTATGTACTAGGGCAAGCAGGTCTGTGGCCCTTTCCATATATCCCATAAAAGGAAGCTTGGTCATTTTGCCATGAAGGCATGATTCATAAATCGGATATGACTCGAATGTCAATGAAATTAGTAGTCTAAATTTTTCTAATTTATTAACCCTATCTTCAGCTATATGATCTAGCCTAAGGTGCCAAAGATACTTATCATTTAGACTATCCCTAGGTCACTTTGATCCTATGGCATTCACGTTTTGCTTGATATTAAAAATAGAAACATCAATGTGTAATTGATAGAGACCATTTATAAGAAAACCACTTGCAATTTTATTTCTTTCATAAAGAATATTACAATGATCCTTAAGAAAACTAATTACATAGCCTTCCTATGCTAAACATGAAATAGAAATCAAATTCTTGCATGCTGCAAGCACATAAAAATAGTTCCTAAGTACTAAGTCTAATCCTGACGGTAATCATAAATGATAGATTCCCACAGCCATAGGAGAAACTCTTGTATTATTTCCAATGCATAGGATCATCTCACCATCCCTCAGCCTCCTACTATCCTCAAGACCCTACATAGAAGTGCACAAGTGAGCACTAGAACCAGAGTCAACCACCCAACTGGATGTAGAAAAAATTATAAGATTAGATTCTATAATGAGCATACCTCTAGAAGGACCTGCCTCCTTATTTTTCAGGCTGACTAGGTAAAGAGGACAGTTCCACTTCCAATGGTCGTCAGTGTTACAATGAAAATATTTTTCTTTATCAGCGACCTTCTTCTTTGGCTCTATCTCCTTCTTCTTCCCATCATCCACCTTCTGCATCTTCATGAACCTCTTCTTCTTCCCAAAAGACTTTTTCTTAGAAGAAGTCTGCTCCACAGCAAGTATTGAGCCTTTAGAACCATTCATAGAAAGCTCAGCAGTAACCAGTATATTCATGAGCTCAGCCAAAGTATTTTGAAGTTTATGCATATGGTAGTTCATGATGAACTGCCCATACGCATCAGTCAAGGACTGCAGAATTATGTCAGTCTGCAGATCCTGATTTAACTTGACACCGAGCTTCTTAAGCTCTTCTAAGTTCTTGATCATCATTAGACAATGATCTTGGACCAACTATCCATCACGCATTTGAGTCTTAAACAGTCTTTTAGTGACTTAATATTTGGCTGTGTGACTCTGTTCACCAAACAATTATTGCAGGTGAGCCAATATTTAGTGGCTAGTTTTAATGTCTTCATGTTGGGATTGAAGCTCATCAGACATCGAGCCCAACATGTAATACCTAGCTTTGTTATCTTTATCCATCCACTTCTCGAGAGATGCTCTCTGATTAGTGGATGGATGGGCTGGTAAGGTGGGAGGATCCTATTCCAACACATGAGTCAACTTCCAAAATAATTTTGAAGTTTTGGAGCCAATCCTTGTAGTTGGGTCCGGTCAGTCTATGGGTGTCCAGGATACGGGCTAGTCGATTGGACATAGATATTTTTCTATAGAGAGTCAAAGTTTCTAGTTAAATTTTTATAATTAGACTTAAATAATTTATTTAAAAATTTTATTTTTAAATAAATTAGGCTTCCAGTATTTACTCAGATTCCTACACTTTCTTGGTAGAGATGGAAAAATCTCCATAATTATTAATTTCTAATGGATGGTGTGGTCCCACCAACTAACTCACTATCTCACCTAATAGTTATTGATGATGGATCAACCAATGAGTGGACAACTCATGTCCAATGATTCTCTAATCATGGTGTACCCTAACCTGGTCTCTAATTCATGAATCTCACCAGGACTGAAATATTGATCCATTTCTTAGTTAAGTCAGATCCACCATTTGCATAGATTGGATTTTTGATTGGATCCTTCATTGTATCCAAAATATTGAGTCCAATCTATGCTCTAACCCATAGCATCCAATGCCTAATAAACATGGTTGCATCTTTTCGGTATAACTAAACCATTATATGTAGCTAAAAACAATCAATCCCAGGAAGGGCCTACATATCTACAATGGTGGAAGATCTTAAACTTAATATTTTCTTAAGAAGATTTAATTTAGGTTTCTTTAAACTTGACTTAATTTAGTCATAATAATTATGACTAATCTAGTGAAATGGATTGGCTCGAATCGTTAGCCACCTCAAATCAAAATTGGATCGACACAAATGGCTAGGTAAGTGAGACCGATGGAAGGAATATGCCATTAACTTGATAAGAACACATTTAGGTCAAGTAGCTCTTAATTAAAAACTAGTCAGTCGTATCTGCCAGACTTATCTTAGACACCAAATTATTGAATCAGAACTAATTAGATTAGCCTACAATCTTGGCTCGAACCGTAGAGCCAAATTAGGTCTTGACTTGATCGAGTCACATCTCAATGTTATTCGATCTTGATGCAGACTTAATCCTATTAGGTTGGTTAAATCTAAGCTTTCTTTGATCCCACCTAACCAACTCTTGATTTGATTTGATCAACCGCTAGACCTAATTAAGCTACCCAAGTTCAAATTCAATTTTATAAATATATCTTAGATCTAAAAATTCATAATTTTTAGATCTAATTAATTTCATAATCTTAATTTTTAATTAAGTTTTGGGTTCATGAACAAAATATGTAATAAAAATCTTAGGATTTTAGGATCTAGGATTTAACAAAAAAATAAGTTCTGATTTTTTATTAAGGATGAACACACAGCATCCCTACACGCCATAAGAATACCCCATCGAATGGAAGGAGAGGTCCTTTAAACGATACTTTGTTCTTATGATCGGACGGCCATAGAGAACTTCTTAATCAAAAATATAATTTTTTACTATAAAACTAGTTAGATTATATATCACATATAAAAAGATCTAACTAATACATGTCTTACATACATCTCATGTATCATCAATATGCATACTTTCATATATGAAATATCACATATTAAATCTAAAAAATAAAATTTTAAATTTTATTATATCAAATATAAAATTATTCTAGACATCTTATAGAACTATTCTATGACTAGTCTAAGTATGCATCTTTCATATCTCATATAAATAAATCAAAAATTAAAAAAAAATATCTTTTTTATTTTTAGATCTAATTAGAATAATTATAACATCAAAAAAATAAAAATTAAATAGATATAAAATTATATTTAATCAAAATAAATACATGATCATGCTAGACTACACATAGAACTATTCTATACCTAGTCTAGTCATGCATCTCATACATATTAGATCTAAATTATTTAACTTTTAATATTTTGATTTTAGATCTAATCACATCTAATGTGACATCTAAAATCTTTTAATATCAGATCATAATCAAAAATAAAATTAGATCTAAGATAGATCTGAAGAACTGTTAATCTGACTCTGATACCAGTTGAAGAAAACATCCTATTTTCCACCATGGATCGTGTAGATCTGATCAAATTTTAGATGAAATTTTTTAAAAATTTTAAATCATCCAGTATAATCTAAGAATTCTTAGATCTGATCATGGTAATCTAATATTAAAAATAAAAAAAAAAATTAAATTAAATTTAATATCATACTTTGTTTGCATAATCTGATTATCCTATGATGATCCTGATATTTTTTAAGATTCTAGAAGGAGCCATGCACGTGCCTAGCCTCTATCAGTATCCACTTGAGAAGGATCTAGATGTTTTTTTCTCATAAATCTTTCTTTCAAAGATCAGATCTGAATCTGATTTGAAAGTCCTTCAAAAAATTCTAAAGATAGCGTGTCCGTCTCACAAACACCATCGCATAGATGCTGAACTCTTCACAAATTTGATTGGATCTTCTTCTTAGATTTGTGCCTAACCTTTTAGGCATGTAGAAGAGAGGGAGAGAGAGGAT
This sequence comes from Cocos nucifera, assembly GCA_006176705.1. Taxonomy (NCBI): domain Eukaryota; kingdom Viridiplantae; phylum Streptophyta; class Magnoliopsida; order Arecales; family Arecaceae; genus Cocos; species Cocos nucifera. The sequence goes on along the minus strand of QRFJ01001112.1, from coordinate 273,346 downwards.
AGATGGGGTGTGGGATATCTAGAATGGTAGTCTTTGGGTATGAAAAATATTTCTACATGAAGAGCCTTGGTGCAACGGTTCTTATACAAAAGCATAGCACCAAGTTAGAGTCCCTCTTTGACCAAAATCCTCATTTTTTCAACCATTGGAACTCCTGGACTTGATCATAACTCATTCTAGATACCTCCAAAAATCATAAAATTTGGTACACCTAATGTATAATTCATTTTCTTTCACATACCCAAAAATTAGATCAAAATAATTTTTAAAACATTTTCTAGAAGCATATAATCAGGTAACCCTCAATTCTCTCAAACATATCAACTTTTGACCCTAGTCCAATTTGACTATGAATGAATTTAATTTCTATAATTAATCTAACTTGGACTTATTCCAGTCAGATAAAAATAAATCATTCAAAATACAAGAATGATTCAAATCAAATTTGACTTGGTTACGACAAATCAGAATGATTTCAAAAGGAGAAAGTCAGGCTCAATTGTGTGCTAGCATGATTATCTTGAATCTGATTGGATCTAATCCAAATCAATCGAATTGGATTAGCTTAATTGATGACATTCAGACCCAAACCCTTGTTTGTATGATCTAATTAGGTTCAATTATATATGGTAATAAGATATGTCATGATCTCCATCATCAACATCATCGAAACACCTTTCGATGGATCAAAACTTTTCTGATTCCTATAATTAGAATGATTGATCATCAAAATCATTCTAATTTTTCTCAAAATTCACCAACGATACCTAACAGTATATGGTAGTAATCCATCAGAACTAAAAGTGTCCATCAGAATTAAAAGTGAACCACTCGGTGCAGTTACCTATGTGATTGGATTCTTTTATCTTGAGCTCCGATAGGATTAGGGTTAAGGTGAACTCGTCAAACCCAATATCCGTCATATGAATTAATCATTTGATTTGAGTCCAATATGAAACCCTAATAGAAATTATTTCTATCATCTTTACTCTATCATGACCATGAGCTTAAGAACTCAATCTTATGATTATCATATGGCTACTCCTCATCTACCGTGGTAGATAGATCTCCTTATTGGTGCAATTCAATTCCTATAATGAACATGCTATAGCCAACATATACCTCAAGATTTTGAATGACTAGGAGATCGAGTTATGGTGTAGTCAAACTATAATACCCTCAAGGTGAACTATCGATGCACCTCAGGTCAAAAAACCATACACACCACTGCAGTATCGAGTCAGTCATCGATGAGAAGGTAGACTTTCATATGACTACTCGAGGTGGTCATGCTTAGTACCCTCATTCTCTAACAAGTATCTATACTCTTGCTTTGGTATCTCTACACCATAGACTCACGATACGTCTATCCTAAGAAAGTGATTGTACATCAACTTTCTGGACGATCACCATCCTCGTGATGATCCTACGATCGAAAGCACTTTATGAGTTAATTATGAAAATTCATGGATTAAATTTTTAACTCTTGAAAATATGAATTGTCATTACTATTAACTCAAAGGATGTATCACAGACACTTATAAATATACACTATGATAAAAAAATAGTCCATTTATTAATTTATAGTTAAAATTATAAAATTATTCTTAGAAGTATATTACAAGTGACAACCAATCTGGCTTCTAGGGCACACATCTAACAGACTTAAATCTTTATTGGATTTTTTTAATACTTGATCTCTCAATATCTCATAAATTCTCTGATTCGTGTATCAAATTTTTTAAAAAATATGCTTAGTTCAACTTGATTCTTAAGCATAATCGGATGTCTAAATGCTAAATACTAACTTCTTCGAGGATTTTTTTATAAAAAATTAAAGAAAAATTTATTCTCCCCCCAACTTAATCGATATTATCCTTAATGAAAAAGAAAAAAAATAAAGGATGTAATAAAGAACAGAAAGGAATACACCTAACACGATATCTTTATGGTCCAGCATATGTCTTTTAAAAATTTAGGCTCTTCCTCCAACTTTATTCAAAATGTCCTAAAAAAAATTAAAAAGATAAATTAAATGAAAGCAAACTAAATATTGGGTTGCCTCACAACAGGCGCTAAGTTTACCATCTTCAGTCAGACATAAGGCAGCTTAACTATCCTATATCAAATACTGGATTGATAAATTCCAACGATTATGGATTGCCAATCTCAGAAAGATAGTTTGTTATCCTTTTATTGATGCATTCATTTTTAGTTATGGGAATATAGGATGCGACCCCTCATTCTCAAACCCTTGTTTATTAAGAATTTCTTATATTTATTCTTTTAAAATACTTATATATTGAGTTTTTGGGTTAGAAGTTGAGTTTGATGCAATGGGTACTAGAAGGATATATAAAAGCGGATTTAATTATGGAGGTAAATTAATATGATCTTGATTAAATAACTTCACTGATACTTCATTACATGCCCTTGATTTTTATAAGAAGAACTAGTTTCTAAGGCTCAAGGGAATGGGACTTTAGATTTATAGGTCTCTGATAAATCATTCGCTCTCTTTTTCTCTTTGTCAATCTCATTTGAATTGGAACCAGTATCAGTACTAGTTCCAACCTTAGGTTCTTTTATATGGTTAGCTTCAGTACTAACCTGTTCCTCTAAATTTTTTTCTTGGCTAGCATCAGTACTAGCCTCACTCATCTAGTCTTGGTATGGGTCTATACGAATTCTATAACTTTTAAGTTTAGAAATTACTTTAGTATTCTCTAATTGAGGATTCTTAGGTGGGACATTAGATTGATAAATAAATCCAAGTTGTTGGTGGATAATAGATGGATTGTTTATAAGATTCAATTGGCTCGGCAATTGACCTAGTTCTCTTCTCATGTTAGACTCAGCTAATTGCTTTATTTATGCTTCTAGCTTGGTAATAGATTGCTATTGAGTTAAAATTAATTATTAAAGTTTGTTAAATCTATTGTTGGCTAGATTGGTTTGTTGAGAAAGTGGGTATAATGGCTGATTATAATATGATGGTTGGATAAATTGATTAGGCTGACCCCTATTATAGGCATAGTCTTGATATTAGGTCTGAGCCTGAGTTTGTTGGGATATCTAAGAAAAATTAGAATGGTTCGTCCAATCTGGATTATATAAATTTGAAAAAGGATCATTAACTGGCTTGGAGTAGCCTTGTACAGCTTGAACTTGTTCTTAGATAAAAGATGAAAATTGTGCAACCGTAGAACATTCACTCACATGATGGGCTAGACTAGCATAGATAGAACAAATCTTCTGATAATTAAAGGATGATGTGAATTATGCAGGAGATTGTTGCCCTAGGATTAGGAGTTAGTCTAATTTTTAGGCAAGAAGGTCCACTTTATTAATCAAGTTCAAATCAGTCTTAGAACTAGATTTTGGATGTTCATAAATTTCTGCCCACTTTTGGTAGAAAGATAGCAAAGCATGGTTGATTGAGTTTTCACTCAAGATTTTAAATAAAGTATAGACTTCATCCTCACTTTTATTCATGAATGCACATTCACAGGATGCATCTATCATTTATTTATATTGGTCTCCTAAACTCTCATAGAAAGCTTGAACTATTTGCCACTTAGACAAACCATGGTGTGGATATTTTTTAATAAGTTTCTTAAGTCTCTCCCATGAATCATGAATTTGTTTCCCTGAAAGCCAAGCAAATCTAATGATAGCTCGCCTCATGGTGTTGGTTCGGCCTATGGGATAAAATTTTTTAAGAAATTCATGTTGCAATTCAGTCCAAATTTAGATTGGTCTTCCTATTATGCCAAGCTAGTGCTTGGCTTTGTCTTTTAATGAAAAAAAGAATAAAATTAGTCTAAGAACATTATCAATTAAATTTTGAACTTTTATCATAAAGCAGACTTCTAAAAATTTATTCAGATGCTTATAAGGGTCTTCATTGGTGTTCCCATAGAAGGATGGGAGTATCTGGATTGTAGTTGGCTTGATCTCATAGTGGGTAGCATGTATATCAGGTAACTAGATACAAGTCGATGGGCTATAGATGGAAGAAATAAAATATTCTTTCATTTGCCTAGGTAGTTCTCTAAAATTTTTAGCCATTTAACTATTAGATTTAATATGGTTCAGCCATTTAATTTTATAATTGGGTTCAACTAGGTCAGGTAAAGTGATCTGCTATCGTGCATGTACTAGTGCAACCCTAATGTATGGTTCAAAATTTTTTTAGATTTTTTTATTATTATTTATTATTATTATTATTTATTTATTTTAAAAAATTTATTATTATATTTATATTATTATTACTTTTAATTTAATTTAATTTTTATTTTATTTTATTTTTAGTTAAAAAAGAAGAAGAAAAAAAGAAGAGTTCTAAAGAAGAGGTCCTAAGGGGTCCTAGAGCTAAGAAGAGAGAGAGAGAGGAATTAGATTTAATATTGGTTAGCAATTAAGTTAAGAAAATAATCCTAATAAGGATTATCCTAGATCTAGGTAGCTCCTAATTGCCAAGGTCACCTTCAAGTCCTCCAAGTGTAAGATCAACCAATCAACTGACCAGATAAATATAAGGTCGGTGGGAGTCCTCCTGTTGTTTGTCTTAGATATCAATTATGCTTGGTTAGATAAGCTAATAGAACCAATTATAAACTACCTTCCTTCGGACTCAGTCGTTCCTGAACCACTTTTCATAGATACTAGTCAAACTGAGTAATCCTAATCTGATTCAACTTTTAGGATTTCTTTTTCTAATGAGCTCAAGTTCCTAGGGTTGATGTCTAATTGATTTTAATTTTAAAGGCTTAGGTCAATGTAGGATGCTGGTTGGTTATTTATGGGCCAAGGAAGGATGATCAAATCTCCATATTATCTTGTTTAATGGGTTGTGCCCCTAAGTTGATTTAAGATGAATATGGATAATCATTTTCAAACAAGGGGTTCTATGCAACTAAATTAAATGCATGAAACTAATTAGACTCGAGAAGCTTACCTTGTCTCCAGCAATAACCGAAAAGAAAATAAAAATAAAAATAAAAATAAAACTAATATGATGGATGCTCTAAACAATTAGAATTTTTAATTTTGTTATGAAGCTTTTAATTACGTTCAAGTGGATATTTTCTTAATTAACTTAAAAATAAAGTAAATAATAAAAAAAAATTAGGGTTTAGGATTGATCTCATCAAATAACACTAGAAGCTTCCTCCTTGTCCTAATCTTTTTGTTCTTTTTTCTTCTTCTTTTTTTATCTACAAAATAAATAAGAAAAAATAATTAAAAAAAATAAAAATTTATTTATAATTTATTTTACAAAAAATCAAAGAGATCAAAAAAATTTTAATGTCCATGTCTTTTTCGATAATGGTGCCAAAAAACTTGATAAGAGCATGATATTGTTGTTAAGATACCATATTTATCAGTTTAATTCTGCCTTCTTAAATCGACTAAAAACAGATAGTAAGTAGTGAGTCAGGTTAAATCCACAGAGAAGGTAGTATTTTAGTTTTAAAATCTTTGATTTTATAAAAAAAATGATAAAATTAAAGTTAAAAAATAAAAATAAAAATTATATAAAATTAAATAATAGAAATTTAAAGAGCATAAAAATAAAATTTGGGTACTAAGATCTACTATCTAGATCTTAGCATCTACTTGCAATAAAATAAAGAGCAATAAATTCAAAGTACATAAAATTTAAAGAGCAAAAAATAAAATTTACATTAATTAAAATTCAATTTAATATTTAAATACATGAAATTTAAAAAGAAAAAAAAGAAAATAAAAATTAAAAATAAGCTGATTTTTTATCTTGGATTTGTTGGTCCATAAAATTACCAGAATGCCCTCACTAAATGGTCTATCGTGAGCTATGATGAAATTGATGTCAGCAGCTCCAGATCGACTTCGGATGCATAGGTTGGCTTGTGGCACGCCAGCCTAGATGGTTGGGTTGGCTTAGCTGAGCGCATTTGGACGTGTCAGCTGGAGAATGCACATTGGCTGAGTTGTGGAGCTGGCTAACCCATTTTTTATTTTTATTTTTATTCTTTTCTTTGAAAATTCGTATCGGATCCATTTTAACTTTGATTTACTCCAAACTTATTTTATTGTGACCAAAAAAATAAGCTCTTTTCATTGGTGAACATATTTCCTAAAAGTGATAAAAATATTTAATTTTTAAAAATAAATATAAATTATTTAATAAATTAATACTTTTAATGGTGTATTTATTATAATTATCCATGTATCTTGATCTAATTCAATTAGACTCAATCTCAATCAATTAGAATTTATGCTGATCTGAATTCACTAATTAATTAGAAGATCCATCTAATTGAGAATTGAATTAATCACATTAATTCAATCGAATCTACAAGTCATGATTGACATCTAGCAATATATCATGACTATCCAAAAGATATAGAATTTGATAAAAATACCAAATATATCCTTTAGTGGCATGCAATTCAATCATTCGATTATCCTACGTCCTGAATATAATTATGAGTATGGATAAATGTCAAACTCAAACACATATTCATGTTGATTCTCCATCAATCAGTGATAACTCTAATGAAGGATTAGAAACCCTATCTAATCTTTATTTACTTTGTTCAAAGTCTTACTGAGTTATCCATAGATGAGAATATATTGAATGTTATCTTCTCTTACTAAGAGTGATCGATTCCATGTTGACCTACTCACAATCTTTATACATACTCGACAATATCCAGAACATCCTATTCATGACTTAATGTCATGATTGAGTATGAACCAAAAATATGGATTTATATGCATAAGATACCATAGCGATCTCAGGTCTAAGGATCACTTGCACAACTCTCACTTAGAGAATCATCTTTTGACATACAAGTAAGATTTCATAAGATGTTCTTTTGGCGAGTCAATTCAGTGAACTCATTTCTCGATGAGCACCCATATCTTTGTATTAGTATCCTCATATAAGTTGCTTATGAGATGTTAGATATATGTGCCCTAGAAGTCAGAATTGGCTGACACTTGTAATACACTTCTAGGGGTAAAATTATAATTTTGACTAATATCAATAAAATGGGTTATTTTCTATCACATATGTGTATTTAGTGTCTGTGATACATCCTTTGGGTTAATGGTAATGATAATTCATATTTTCAAGAGTTGAAAATTTAAGACATGAATAATCATTGTTAACTCATAAAATGCTCCCGACCATAGGATCATCATGAGGATGGTGATTGATCTGGAAGGTTGGTGTACAATCGCTTCTCTTTAGTAGATGAGTCTTGAGTCTACGGTGTGGAGACACCGAAGCGAGAGTACAGATACTCGTTAGAGAATGAGGGCACTGAGCGTGACCACCTCGAGTAGTCATTAGGGAGTCTACCTTCTCATCAATGACTGACTCAATGCTGCAGTAGTGTGTTTGGATTCTTTGACCTGAGGTGCATCGGCAGTTCACCTTGAGGGTGTTATAGTTTGACTACACCATTACTCGGTCTCCTAGCCATATGGAACCCTGAGGTGTATGTTGGCTATAGCATGTTCATTATAGGAACTGGATGGCATCAAGATGGAATCTATCTACCTCGGTGGTAGAGGAGCAGCCCTATGATAATCATGAGAATCAAGTCCAAGAAGTCCATGGCCATGGCAGAGTGAAATAATAGAAAGAGTTTCTATTTAGATTTTCACATCGAACTCGAATCGAATGATTACATCATATGACAGAGACTAGGGTTTGACGAGTTTACCTTAACCCTAATCTGATCGGGGCTCAAGATAGAAGAACTTAATCACATAGGTAGCTGCACCTAAGAGGTTCGCATTCAGCTCTGATGGGTTGCCACCATATACTGCTAGGTGTCACTGGTGGATTTTGGGAGCAATTAGAATGATTTAGATGATCGATCATTCTAGCTGTTCGAATCAGAAGAGTTCTGATCCATCAAAAGGAGTTTCGATGATGTCGATGATAGAGATCATGACATATCCCATTACCATATAGAACTGAACCTAACTGGGTCACACAAACAAGGGTTTGAATCTGGTGATCATCAATTGAACTGATCCAGTTCAATTGATCTGAATGAGATTCAATTAGGTTCAAGGAAATCGTGCTAGCACTCGATTGAACCTAACGTTCTTCTTTTACTATCATAAATAAGTTGTCCTGTCTGAGCCAAAGAAGTTTGTGCTCAATTAGAGGCCTTCATATGGTTTGACTGGAGGTTGTCCAAGTCAAAAAAGGTTGTCTTATTTTGTAAGACATTACCTGCCATTTTTGGTCACCTACCATTTCTTGTTCTTTGACTTTGGTCAAAAGTCTACCTTTGACTGGTCAAACATTGACCATTGATACTTTGACTTTTGACCACATGTCACATACCTATTGGAGAGCTGGTGGGGGCCTGTTCCCCTACCAGAACCTTGGCAAGGAGGAGGGCGCACGCCACCCTAGGCGTGTACCCAAGCTGGAGGCGCCTAGGAGTCCTTGTTGGACAAGGACTCCATCTCCTTTTTGGATTCCAATTAGAGTTCTTCTAAGAACCAACTTTGACTGGTCTTAGGCACCCTCTAAGGAGGAATCCAGGGGACTCTATTCCCACCAATCAGATTTAGATCTGATTTCACAAAGGGTTGTGATTGGTTGGGAAGAAGAGGAGTTGGATCACAGGTAGTCTATAAATAAGACCCTGCGCCCAACTGAAAGATTGATTAGGCTAAGAGTTTCCATACACCCCAAGGCCTTTTCTCCTCTCCTCCTCCATGCCAAAGCTTCTTCTCCCTCTCCTCTCCACGTCCAAAATAGTTTTGGAGCTTGGTTGGTGCGATCCAGATCAAAGAAAGGTGATCAAAAGCTAGAAGACTGCACTGCTGCAAAGGACAGCTGCTGATCTTCAAAAGAGTTTTGAAGATCCTCTAGATCAGATCCAGATCTAATTTTTGGAGATGTGATAGAGAAGAAGAGGATCTCCAGATCCAACCTGAGTGGATATCGATAGAGGCCAGGCGCTTGCGTGGCTAGATCCAGAACCTTCTACTGCATACAGGTTCATCAATAGGGTAATAGGATTACCCAAATCAGGTAAATTAAATTTGATTTAATTTATTCTTATTTTATTTTATTTATTAAAATAATAAGAATCAGATCTAAAATATTCTAGATCTAATATAGATCAAAGAGAAAAATTTTTGAAATATATCTCTTGATCTGATCAGATCTGAACGAACCTGGATCAGGAAATCAGGATTTCCCTTCAACTTGTATCAGAGCCATGGTTCTAAAATTATTTAGATCTAATTTTAAATTTATTTTAATCAAAAAATAATTGATTTCAGATGTCACATGAGATGTGATCAGATCTGAAATCAGAAAAAATTAAAATTAAATGATTTGGATCTAAGATTAGAAGATATGCATGACTAGTTCTAGAATAGAATAGTTCTATAGAATAGTCTTGCATGTTTTTGATTTAATCTGATTAAATTATATTTTAGATCCTTTTATTTACTATTTTTTGATATTATAAGTATTATAATAATATCTAAAAAATAGTAAATAAAAATTATTTAATTTTAAATATCATATGAGATATGATTGATGCATGTCTAGACTAGTTGTAGAATAGTTCTACATAATTATCTAGATTAGAATTTATTTTGATTAGATCAATTTAAATCTAATTTTTTAGATTATTATGAGATAATTTAGATTTGAAAATATGCATGATTTGATACATGAGATGTATGCAAAATATGCCATAATTAGATCTGATTTGTATATATGAGATATATGATATAGATCTAAAACTGTTTTGTAGTATTGCATGTTCCTGATTAAGGCATTCCTCTTGGCCGTCCGGTCATAAGAACGAAGAAGGGTTTAAAAGCCCTCTCTTCCCATTCGATGGGGATGTTCTTATGATGTGTAGGGATGCTGCGTGTTCATCCTTAATCAGAAACCCAAAACTTACTTTCTGCAAAACCCTAGATCCTGAAACCCTAGGATTTATTGTGCATATTTTATTTATGAACCCTACTTAATTAAGAATTAAGTTTATGAAATATTAATTAGGTCTAAAATTGAGAATTTTAGATCTAAGACATATTCATAATACTGGGTTCGGGCTTGGGTAGCTCAATTAGGTCTAAGCGGTTGATCAAATCGAATCAAGAGTTGGTTAGATGGGATCAACAATGCTTAAATTGACCAGTCTAATAGGATTAAGTCTGGGTCAAGATCGAGTCACGATCAAGCAAGACCTAATTAGGCTCAGAGGTTAGAGTCTGGATTGTAGGCTAACCCAATTGATTTCTGGCTCAACAATTTGGTGTCTAAGGTAAGTTTGGCACATACGACCGACTGATTTTTAATTGGAAGCTACTCGACCTGAATGCATTCTTGTACGAGTTAATGGCATATTCCTTCCACCGATCTCACTTACCTGGCCATATCTGTTGACACAGTTCTGATCTGAGGTGGTCAATAATCCGAGCTAACCCATGCCACTAGGTTAGTCATAATTGTTATGACTAAGCCAAGTCTAGTTTAATGAGACCTGAATCAATTCTCCCTAAGAAAAGATTAAGTCTGAGGTCTTCCACCATTGTAGACGTGCGGGCCCTTCCTGGGGTTGATTGTTCTCGATTGGATATAGTGGCTCAGTTGCACCGAAAAGATGCAACCATGTCTATTAGGCATTGGATGCTATGGGCTGGAGGATGAGTTAGGCTCAATATTCCGGATATGGTGAGAGACTCAATTAGGAACCCAGTCTATGCAAATGGTGGGTCTGACTTAACTAAGGAGTGGATCAATATTTCGGATACGGTGAGATTCATGAATTAGAGATCAAGTTTGGGTGCACCATGATTAGAGAATCATTGAACAAGAGTTGTTCACTCATTGGCTAACCCATCACCAATAACTGTTAGGTGAGGTGATGAGTCAGTTGGTGAGACCTGCACCACCCACTAGAAATCATTAATCATGGAGATTTTCGCATCTCTACAGAGGGAGTGTAGGGATTCGAGAAAATAGTGGGAGCTAATTTGTTTAAAAATAAAATTCCTAAACAAATTGGTCAAGTCAAAATTACAATATCTAACTAGAATCTTTGACTCTCTATAGGAAAATGTCTGCGTCCAACCCATTGGCACGTATCCTGGACACACATAGACTGACTGGACCCAATTATAAAGATTGGCTCAAAACTATAAAATAGTTTTGGGTTCCAAGAAGTTAACCCATGTACTGGACCAGGACCGTCCCACCTTACCAGCGCGTCCATCTATTGAATAGAGAGCGTCTCTGGAGAAATGGATAGACGAAGATAATAAGGCCAGATATTACATGTTGGGCTCGATGTCTAATGAGCTCCAGCACCAACATGAAGATATCGGGACTGCTCGCCAAATGTTGGCTCACCTGTAGGAGATGTTTGGTGAACAGAGTCGCGCAGCCAAATATCAAGTCACGAAATGACTTTTTAAGGCTAAGATGCGTGATGGGCAGTCAGTCCAAGATCACTGTCTGACAATGATCAAGGACATGGAAGAGCTTGAGAAGCTCGGTGTGAAGTTAGACTTGGACCTGCAGAATGATATTATTCTGCAATCCTTGACTGATGCATATGGGCAATTCATCATGAATTACCACATGCATAAACTTCAAAATTCCTTGGCCGAATTAATGAATATGCTGGTTACCATTGAGCTTTCTATGAAAGGTTCTAAAGGCTCAGTTCTTGCTATGGAAATGGACTTCTTCCAAAAGAAAGTCTTATGGAAAGAAAAAGAAGTCTGTGCAAAAAAGCAGAAGGTGGAAGGATCAAAGAAGAAGAAGGTAGAGCTGAAGATGAAAGCCGATGTCAAAGGAAAGTGTTTCCATTGCAACAGCGATGGCCATTGGAAGTGGAACTGCCCTACTTACCTGGCCACCCTGAAGAACAAGAAGGAAGGTCCTTCTGGAGGTATGCTCGTTATTGAGTCTAACCTTACGGTTTCTTCTGCATCCAGTTGGGTGCTTGACTCTGGTTCTAGTGCTCATCTTTGCACTTCTATGCAGGGTCTTGAGGATAGCAGGAGGCTGAGGGATGGAGATATGATCCTACATGTCGGTAATGGAGCAAGAGTTGCTACAGTAGCCGTGGGAACATACCCTCTTTGATTACCATCTGGTTTAGACTTAGTTTTAAAAGACTGTTATTATGTGCCTGCAGCTAGTAGGAATTTGATTTCTGTTTCATGCTTAGCACAAGAAGGTTATGTGATCACCTTCTTTAAGGACCATTGTAACATTCTTTATGAAAAAATAAAATTGCAAATGATTTCCTTATTAATGGTCTTTATCAGCTACATATTGATGTACCTATTCTAACTATCGAGCAAAACGTGAATGCCAAATGACCTAGGGATAGTCCAAACGATAGATATCTATGGCACTTGAGATTAGGTCATATAGCAGAAGATAGGATCAACAAATTGGAAAAAAATGGGCTATTGAGTCCGTTGACTTCCGAGTCATATCCAACTTGTGAATCTTGTCTTCAAGGCAAAATGACTAAACTCCCTTTTGTTGGACATGGGGAGAGGGCCACAGATCTCCTTGCCCTAGTACATACTGATGTGTGCGGCCCATTTGATGTGCCGGACTAGAGGCAATTTTGTCTACTTCATTACCTTTATCGATGATCTGTCTAGGTATGGGTATGTGTATCTTATGAGACACAAGTCTGAAGCTTTTGAAAAGTTCAAAGAATTCAGACATGAAGTAGAAAAACAAACTGAAAAACCCATTAAGGTTCTTCGATCAGATCGAGGAGGTGAATACCTTAGCCGAGAATTCCTAGACTATCTAAAGGAAAATGGCATAGTCTCTCAATGGACTCCATCAGGAACACCTCAACTCAACGGGGTTTTAGAACGGAGAAATCGGACTCTATTGGATGTGGTTCGATCCATGATGAGCTTCACAGACCTCCTTGATTTCCTTTGGGGACACTCATTGTTAACTTCAATCTATCTACTGAATAGGGTTTCCTCTAAAATCGTTCCTACCACACCGTATGAGATATGGCATGGTAAGAAATCAAGTCTGAGTCATCTCAGAATTTGGGGTTGTCCAGCTCACATCAAAAGACAACAAGCGGATAAGTTAGAATTTAGGTCCTTCAGAGCTCGATTCATAGGATATCCTAAAGAGTCATTAGGATACTATTTCTACATTCCAGAAGACCATAATGTGATTGTGAGTCGACATACCATATTTCTTGAAAAATAGTTTATTCAAGATAGCGGCATTGGAAAACAGATCAAGCTTGATGAGAAAGTCTCACAAGTGGAAGGAGCTAAGGATCAATTGGAACCAAATCAGGTTGAGCCAATAAGAACACTACCTCCTCCACCTCGTAGATCGGAAAGAGTTTCCCATCCCCCTGAGAGATACTTAGGTATTATTTCAAAGAACGTAGAGGAAATGTTCCTCGTAGGTAATGGTGCTCATGGTGATGATCCCAAAACCTACAACGAGGCGATATCAGATATCAACTCCGAGAAATGGCTAGAGGCAATGCAGTCAGAAATTGACTCGATGCACTCAAACCAAGTCTGGACCTTGGTAGATCCACCAGAAGGTATAGTACCTATTGGGTGCAAATGGATCTTCAAGAGAAAGATTGGTGCAGATGGGAATGTGGAGATATTCAAGGCTAGACTAGTGGCAAAAGATTATAGTCAATGCGAAGGCATTGACTATCAGGATACCTTTTTCCCAGTGGCTATGCTAAAATCCATCCGCACATTGCTTGCCGTTGCAGCCTATTTCGATTATGAAATATGGCAAATGGAACGTGAAAATGGCATTCCTAAATGGATATCTTGAGGAAGATATCTATATGGAATAGCCGCTAGGTTTCACATCCAGTGATACTGATCATAAGGTTTGCAAGCTGCAAAGATCTATATATGGACTTAAGCAAGCATCTCGGAGCTGGAACACTCGTTTCAATGATGTGATCAAAAAGTTTAGTTTCATCAAAAATGAAGAGGAACCGTATGTGTTTTCAAAAAGGTCAGTGGGAGCGCTGTTGTCTTTCTCGTATTATACGTGGATGACATCCTCCTTATTGGGAATGATATTCCCATGATGACAACAGTTAAATTATGGTTGTCCAAGGAATTCTCCATGAAAGACCTAGGTGAAGCATCCTTTATTCTAGGAATTAAGGTCTATAGGGATAGACCGAATAGGATGCTAGGACTTTCACAGAAGATGTACATAGAGGAAGTACTAAAGAGGTTTAGTATGGAAAACTCTAAGAGGGGATTAATACCCTTCAGACATGGTATTCATCTTTCCAAGAAGATGTGCCCTAGCACACCTGAGGAAATAGAATGCATGAGCAAGATCCCTTATGCTTCTGCAATAGGGAGCCTCATGTATGCCATGCTATGTACACGACCTGATATAGCCTCATGCTGTGAGTGTCACAAGCAGATATCAATCAAATCCAGGTGAAGAACACTGGACTTCTGTGAAATGTATCCTTAAGTACTTGAGAAGAACTAAGGATATGATACTAGTCTTTGGTAACGGAGAACTCCAAGTCCAGGGATACACAGACTCAAATTTCATGTCCGATATAGATGATCGAAAGTCGACATCTGGGAGTCTGTTTGTGTGCAATGGTGGTGCTGTCGGCTGGAAGAGTTTCATGCAAGTGGTGATATCACCTCATCCACGATTACCTCGAGAAGGATTATGTCGAGGTCAAGAGAGTCAACTTTATAGATAATGTGGCAGACCCACTTACAAAGTCGTTGGGCCAACAGAGGATCGAAGCCCACCTTGAGAAGATGGGACTTAGACTTGTAGCCAATTGGCTTTAGGACAAGTGGGAGATTGTTAGATATATGTGCCCTAGAAGCCAGAATTGGCTGACACTTGTAATACACTTCTAGGGGCAAAATTGTAATTTTGACTAATATCAATAAAATGGGTTATTTTCTATCACATATGTGTATTTAGTGTCTGTGATACATCCTTTGAGTTAATGGTAATGATAATTCATATTTTCAAGAGTTGAAAATTTAAGACATGAATAATCATTGTTAACTCATAAAATGCTTCCGACCATAGGATCATCATGAGGATGGTGATTAATCCGGAAGGTTGGTGTACAATCGCTTCTCTTTAGTAGATGAGTCTTGAGTCTATGGTGTGGAGACACCGGAGCGAGAGTACAGGTACTCATTAGAGAATGAGGGCACTGAGCATGACCACCTCGAGTAGTCATTAGGGAGTCTACCTTCTCGTCAATGACTGACTCGATGCTGCAGTAGTGTGTCTGATTCTTTGACCTGAGATGCATCGACAGTTCACCTTGAGGGTGTTATAGTTTGACTATACCATTACTCGATCTCCTAGCCATATGGAACCCTTGAGGTGTATGTTGGCTATAGCATGTTCATTGTAGGAACTGGATGGCATCAAGATGGAATCTATCTACCTCGGTGGTAGAGGAGCAGCCCTATGATAATCATGAGAATCAAGTCCAAGAAGTCCATGGCCATGGCAGAGTGAAATAATAGAAAGAGTTTCTATTTAGATTTTCACATCGAACTCGAATCGAATGATTACATCATATGACAGAGACTAGGGTTTGACGAGTTTACCTTAACCCTAATCTGATCAGGGCTTAAGATAGAAGAACTTAATCACACAGGTAGCTGCACCAAGAGGTTCGCATTCAGCTCTGATGGGTTGCCACCATATACTGCTAGGTGTCACTGGTGGATTTTGGGAGCAATTAGAATGATTTAGATGATCGATCATTCTAGCTGTTCGAATCAGAAGAGTTCTGATCCATCGAAAGGAGTTTCGATGATATCGATGATAGAGATCATGACATATCCCATTACCATATAGAACTGAACCTAATTGGGTCACACAAACAAGGGTTTGAATCTGGTGATCATCAATTGAACTGATTCAGTTCAATTGATCTGAATGAGATTCAATTAGGTTCAAGGAAATCGTGCTAGCACTCGATTGAACCTAACGTTCTTCTTTTACTATCATAAATAAGTTGTCCTGTCTGAGCCAAAGGAGTTTGTGCTCAATTAGAGGCCTTCATATGGTCTGACTGGAGGTTGTCCAAGTCAGAAAAGGTTGTCTTATTTTGTAAGACATTACCTGCCATTTTTGGTCACTTGCCATTTCTTGTTCTTTGACTTTGGTCAAAAGTCTACCTTTGACTGGTCAAACGTTGACCATTGACACTTTGACTTTTGACCACATGTCACGCACCTATTGGAGAGCTGGTGGGGGCCTGTTCCCCTACCAGAACTAGCAAAGAGGAGGGCGCACGCCACCCTAGGCATGTACCCAAGCTGGAGGCGCCTAGGAGTCCTTGTTGGACAAGGACTCCATCTCCTTTTTGGATTCCAATTAGAGTTCTTCTAAGAACCAACTTTGACTGGTCTTAGGCACCCTCTAAGGAGGAATCTAGGGGACTCTAACTCACCAATCAGATTTAGATCTAATTTCACAAAGGGTTGTGATTGGTTGGGAAGAAGAGGAGTTGGATCACAGGTAGTCTATAAATAAGACCCTACGCCCAACTCAAAGATTGATTAGGCTAAGAGTTTCCATATTCCCGAAGGCCTTTTCTCCTCTCCTCCTCCATGACAAAGCTTCTTCTCCCTCTCCTCTCCACATCCAAAATAGTTTTGGAGCTTGGTTGGTGCGATCTAGATCAAAAAAAGGCGATCAAAAGCTAGAAGGCTGCACTGCTGTAAAGGACAGCTGCTGATCTTCAAAAGAGTTTTGAAGATCCTCCAGATCAGATCCAGATCTAATTTCTAGAGATGTGATAGAGAAGAAGAGGATCTCTAAATCCAGCCCGAGTAGATACCGATAGAGGCCAGGCACTTGCGTGGCTAGATCCAGAACCTTCCGCTGCATACAGGATCATCAACAGGATAATAGGATTATCCAAATCAGATAAATTAAATTTGATTTAATTTATCTTTATTTTATTTTATTTATTAAAATAATAAGAATCAGATCTGATACAGATCAAAAAGAAAAATTTTTCAAATATATATCTTGATCTGATCAGATCTGAACGAATCTGGACCGAAAAATCAGGATTTCCCTTCATGAGATCGATCACTCTCTCAATTGAGCATACATAGGTTATACCAATCTATTTAGAATATTGATCCCTAACTCTATGTTCCTACGACTAAGAATATTTAAGATTAGGATTTTAGGATTTTAGGTCTCACAGGCATAACTCATTCATGTCCCCTAAAATCATTGTCCTAATCTTTGGGGTTCATCATAATCTTTAAACAAAAATGATGCAACTAAAATAATGAATCAAAATGTCTCATATTATTAATATCAGAATAATATCATTACATGAGTTAGAGATTATACAGAAAAGTTTCATCACATCATCCACATGATTGGTTTATAGGACACTTATTCTTTCATAAAGTATTAGGTAGAGGAGGATTTTAAATAAATATATAATCCCATGATACAATCCAAGATAAAGAAAATTGGAAATAGAATTCAAGGAGGATAGGAAACCTTTGACTACAAGATAGGAGGATGGCCTTCCCTTTGAAAATGTTGAAGCCCACAAGGGCTACAAGAGTTAGAATTTTTGAAATGGGACTGTACGAATCCCAATAAGTACTAAACCAGTATAGAAAATAAAAAGTATTTTCCTATTTGAAATAGAAGAACCATCAATGTTTGTGCTAGGGGTTTTGGTATAGAAAATAATTATATCAGACATAAATATAGTCCCAGTAATTGAAGTATTGGAGACTATATTCTTTGGTGAATGTTCTGAAATTTGAAGGATTGTCTCCCAAAGAAGTAAGAGTAGGAACTAAAAGAATTTGAATAGACGAATGTGTATATACATTCAAGTTAGCTTTATCACCATAGTGTTTAATAAAAATAAATTTTCTATCTACTAGTATAAAATCGTAAAAGCTTTGAGATTTTTAAGGATCTTTGGGTTAAAAATACCAATTTTGAGGAAAAATTTTTTTAGCTCCATGTATGGGTGTGTTTTCAATATATTCATCCTCAATCATTACTATTGATTGGATAGATTTTTTATCAAAATATAGGATAGTTGATTTTTTAGGTGGCATTACTTGAATTGGTGTTGGGTCAAAAATCCCAACAATCATTTTTTCTTTGAAAGAAACCATTTGGAGATTTTAAGCAGTTTCCACAATTGCTTTGTAGAATGCTTCTATTTGAGCTAGGATGGCAAATTGGTTTGGAGAGAGTGGTAATGGAGAGGAGAGGGATAAAACTACTTTATCTTTTTTATCTTGAATAATAATTTCATACCATATTTTGGATTTACAAATTGGTTGTTTGGGTGGACTTGGGATTTTGGAAGTGGTTGGCTTTAGGTTGGCCTTGGACTATTTTGGGTTAGTGGTTTACTTATTTGGAGCTATGTGGTAATCCCTGTAGGAATTCACATAAAAGAAAGTTAGAAAAAAAATTATCTATTTCTTTTTAGAAAAAAAATTATCTATTTCTTTTTTGAATTTAATTTGAAAATAAAAAATAGATAAAATTGCCTACCATCTTGCAAAATTCTATTTTGAAGCAAGATTTTTAACATCTTTTGTAGAACATATTTGGCAGACTTACAATCAACTCTAATAATAATTTTTAGTTTAGCAAATTAGATTGAAACTTTAAAACACATAAAACAATGGCTAAAACTTTCCTTTTAATTGTTGAATAATTTTGCTAGATTTCATTCCATGAGCCTAAATCGAATTGGACTAACTCTTCTTTAGAATTTCTAACTTGTTTAAGGATACCTTCGAAACCTAAGTCTGAGGCATCAGTTTCTACAACCTTGGGTAAATTAGGATCTCCTAGATTTAGGTAAGGTTGGCTATAGATTTATTTCTTGATGGTTTTGACTACCTTAGTTTGTCTTTCTATCCAAGGTGATGGATTTTTTTTTAGCCTATCATATAAGGGTTTTGTTATTAATTTGATATTCTTATAATAGTCTGAGACATAACTTAGGCTACCTATGAATCTTTGGAGTTATTTTTTATCTAAAATTTGATCAAAAAATTTGCTAATAAACTCTAAGGGTCTTGTAGTTCCTTGAAAGTTATCATATCCAAGAAATCTAATCTTGGTTTTGAAGAGTTCTATTTTGGTCTTTGATAAGACTAAGCCATTATTTGTTATTTTCTTTGAGAATATTTATATGTGTTTAAAGTGTTGTTCCGTTGATCCTGAAAAAATTAAAATGTCATCTATATATGCAACTATAAATTTTATACATGGGTTGAAGATCTCATTAATGATCCTTTGAAATTCCGAAGGGGCATTTTTGAGACCGAAAGGTACATATTCCATTCAAACTATCCGAATGGAACAGTAAATGTAGTTTTATAATGATCTTTTTTATTTATTTAGATTTACCAGAATTTTGATTTCAAGTCAAATTATGAGAATATCTTTGTATTTGTTATTCTTGTTAATAAGTCTTTTTTGTTTGAAATTGGATATCTAATACATTTGAGAGCTGTGTTCAGGGGCTTGTAATTTATTACATGTCTCGGAACACCCCCTTCAAACATAGCTCTTTTTTGGACTTAAAAAGCCATGTAGGACTTGGGTGATCTCGAAGGTCTAATTAGATTTCTTCAAATCAAAGATTGAGTTTTCTTTTGGCAGTGTTCTAACACTATGGAATTCATTTGTACAAGCCTGACCATAGTTGGAATTTTAGTCTCACTAAAAGTTTCTTCATAAGGTAGGGCTATAATATATTTTTTTTCTATTCCAAAATGCATTTGGGAGATCATTATAGTTATTCCTAACTAATTTGTCTTTTAGAGTTTGAATTTTACTTTTTATGTTTAGGTCTTGAAGCTGTTGTTCAATTCTCTTAAAATGGACTTCTTCTTTTAAATATTCTAATCATTTTTGTTTCCTTTGAATTTGGTTCATTGCATTGTCTCTTAATGACTGGAGAGTTTTATAAAAAGGTGGGTTTATAAATTGATAGATTAAATCTTGTCCTAGGAATTTTGCTTTGATTCCTTCTTTATCTATTTAAAATGATTTGATCATGTTTAAGAAGGCTGTTGTGCTAGAAGACTTAATTTCTTAAGATTTTTCTTTTATTATTTTTTCTTCTATCCTTATGAGTTGATCTCCTATTGTTTTAAATTTTGATTAGTAAAATTATTTTATTCTATAATGTTTTTGATATCCCTACAATTAATAGACTCATGTGGATCACTCTTAATTTTGAGTGGACTTACTGTCACCTAGGTTTCTCTAATAGGGATTTTCACTTCTTGGAAGGGTGGATGAATTCTTTCTACTACCCTACCTTTACCATCTTGCCAAAGACCAAAATTTTCTCTTTTAACATATGTGCTTCTTTTAGTCTAGTATCCATTTCAAACCAATCAAAGAATCTCATGTGATCCTTAATTGATTTCATGAATGAAAACCAGTAGGAATGAATTTCATCTCTTTGCATCTTGTTATAAATTTTGAAAAATTCTTCTCTTTTGGGTTATTATATTCACCATAGAATTCTCTCCTAAGGAGGTCTTTATCTAATGTGAATTCTATGTTAATAACACTGATTTCTGGGTCAGCCATTTGAGAGTAGGTTGGAGACATATTTGGAGACTCAACACAGGCTGGTTCTTAGTAAATAGGTTGGGGTATGTTGGGCCTTAGGTCTACTTGGGCCAAATTGACATCTATAGAGCAACTTTGCCTAGATGGAGCAACAGAAGGAGTTGATGATGAAGGAAAAGCTGAAACATTAATCCTACAACAATTGCTTCTTTCTATCCTCATTCTATTTAACCTAATTGAAGTATCACCTTCCTGTATTGTGGTGATTGTCTCAAGATGACTGCATTCCTACCTAATAGCTGGGGTTGACTTCTTTAGAAGCCAGTCCTCAGGAAGGTAGACTTGATCCCAGATCAGGATCTTAGGAATGAACACATTGCCTTTAGTTGAATCTATTTGAAAATAGTCTATCTGGCCTAGGACTCTTCTATTAAGAGCTTCTATATGGTTGAGAGTGTTTATAGTTTTGAAATATATCATAATTAAAACTACAGCTGGGTAAGATCCCAATAGCATGTTCAAACCATGGAACTTAATTTCTAATTCCAAGGCATTTAGGATATTTTTATCTTTGATTTTGACAGTCAGGTTTGTGTTGCAGTTGTAGTAGACTGGACCATCAAACAAACTTAATTCTATCATTTCTAAGATTGAGTCATGATATTTAGTGAATCTAGCATCCTTAAGGCACATTAAGATTGCACTATTAATGTGTCTTCTGGTTAGTGGTTTTACTGCTATTTGGACTAATCCTAGGTGGAGGAACTCATATTTGTTTTTGAGATTTGAAATTAATTCTTAGCTAATAAAAGGGATGAGCTCATGCACTTTTGAGATTGTGATAGTTTCTTCTACCATTTTGATCATAGAATCTGGTATTAACCAATTAGTTTTGTATACAAATTTGAGGGGTACTTTTGGGACTAACCATTATTCTAATTTATCTTTTGTAGGGTCTACTATGTCTATGAAGGTTCCTTACCCCCGAGAAGAAGAAGAAGTTGAAGAATTTCTAGATAAGAAATTCATCTTTCAAAAAATCTAAAATATCAGTTTAATAACTATAATACTTTCCTAGTTTGAATAGCATAGACTAACAATGATTTATGCCTTAAAACCCTGAACATGACTCAATGGCCTTCAAAGGATGAGAAATGGCAACGTGTCTTATGGTCAGAAGATCGTCATGCAATACTGCTCAAACTAGTAGATATTATGGATATCTACCTAATATAATAGATTAGAACAAAGACAGAGTTTGATATCCAAATATTCTAGAACTAGAACTCTTTCTAGGATAGAGGATCTAGGCTCTGATACCACTTGAAGTATTAAAATTTTTTACATTTAAGATTTGTTAGGATTTCTAAAGTTCTATCCCCAAATTTTGAGGGGTGACTTACAAAGTGTTTGGCTATTGCAATGACCAATGTAGGAACTGCATCTTGCATATCTTGGCCATGTTCATCCCTAATAATTTGGCCATGTTGCAAATTTTTTAGATCGATCAATACTATTTATGCTTCTCTGCCATTTATATTTTTAGCTCTCTTCTTTATCAATATGATATTTACAAGTGGTAATACTATTGATGCTTCTTTGCAATTTATATTTTTAACTCTCTTCTTTATCAATACAATATTTCCAAGTGGGATCAGAGTTCTTATCAATTTTTAAGTGGACATCTTCATCCTTCATAATTTGGCCATATGTATGTATGTATGTATATATATATATATATATAGTATTGACAAAAACCATGCACACACTGGTATTAGAGCCATCGGTGGTAGGGAGATATTAGAGTAATTTTTATGTAAGTTATCTCATTTTATCTTCAACCTTCTTCTAGCATCTTGAGTTTTTAGGTTAATTAAATATTGAGTAACTATAAGATTTAAGTAGTTTTGCCTAGAGACCATTTTAAGACCCACTTTAAGGCTAGGAGAGAGCAGCTTCGGGGTAGTAGGCATATTTAGCAATATAACTACTTTTATTAGTGGCATTGTAAGTTACTTGTGGTGTTGTATTCATCCAATGGCATAGAAACTCAATTTTCTACAAGCAGGCTAAAGATAGATATGAGTTTCATATCTAGAAAGTCCTTATTGCTCCAAGAATTGATTTTGATGATTATAAAATATTTGAGGAGATTACTAATAATTTTGGCTTCAAAAAAGATTTATTATATTTTAAGGATAAAATCATAAATTTTATAAAGTTTGAGAAAATATATTTCGAAAGTCTCAACAATAAGTCTAGAAGATTTTTGATCTATTGGAAGCAATTTTATAAATCTTGGATGCATAATTTAGAAAAAAATCAGAAGAAAGATGACGAGGGGCAAAATCATAAATTTTATAAAGTTGAAAAAAATCTATTTTGAAAGTCTCAAGAATAAGCCTAGAAGATTTCTAATCTATTGGAGGTAGTTTCATGATTTTTGGATGTATATTTTGAGAGAAAATCAAGTTTTAAGAAAAGGATCAACCCCTAGGTTGACCCCTGTCAAAAGGGGCTGAATGGCATGGGTTTCTTTGGCTGGCACACCAAAGGGGTCGACCCCTAGGTTGTCTGCTATGCCAGGGGTCAACCTCTACTATTCCAAAGGCCAATTTTATAGAATATGGGATTTTTTGATTTTCTATCATAGAGATCGACCCCCAGGTCGACTCTTATGTAGGGGACGACCTAGGGGTCAACCCCTACGATGAAAAAACTCTGCAATGACTATTTTTTGATCTATTTTGATCATATTTAATGTATATTTAAAGCCCTCCAATGACTTTAATCTTATCTAAATTTTTTTCTAACACTTATTGAAGATATAAGGGCTCAAAAAGGAGGAAAAAAATCAAGAGATTCAAGCATTCATTTCAGTCCTAAGCAAAAAGGCCCTCTTCAAGCAAAGAAGCTTTCATTTCAAGCTCACCAACCCTCAAAAGCTCATTCAAGTCTTCAATAATCTTGAGAAAAATCAAAAAAGCTTTCTCTTTATTGTGTAAAGTGTTCTTAAAGCTTTTATTTGCTCATTTAAGGAGCTTAAGTTATATTTATTGGCATAAACTCTTATTCTCTACTCTTTGAGTTATTTTAAGTTTTGGGGATTTCAAAACTTAGGAAGGTTCATTGAAACATTGAATCGGATTGTTTAGGATTGGCTTGTATCTAAAAAATAAGTGTTCTAGCTTGGGATAGCTAGGGTCGGATATACCAATGTTGTATTCTTGTTGAATACGTTTAGTGAATTTGAACTCCCAAGTAGGAGCTTGGAGAGTGGATGTAAGTACAAGATTGGTATCGAACCACTATAAATCTTGCTTGTTAATGGTGTACTTGCTCTCTTTTCATCCTTATTTTATTAAATACTTACTCTCTTACTATTTATCTTTTTACCTCACTTAAATCACCCACCTCATATAAATTGTATATCATCATATTATCTTTGTTATTTTAGTTTAGCTTTAAAATTTTAAAAATCTAATTCACCCCCTCTCTTGAGTTGCATAGCTAGGCAACAAGTGGTATCAGAGTAGGTGCTCTGTTATTAATTACTGATTTAACCATCAAGAGCCAAAGATCTTAGTAACCTAAAATGGAATTTTTTTTTAATGATGGATATTTTATAGATAGACCCCCATTGTTTGATGGCTCAAATTATACTTATTAAAAATCTAGAATAAAAATATTCATTCAAGCACATGACTATAATTTATGAAAAATTATAATCAATGGCCTACACACATCCAATGCATCAATTCATGATAAAAAAATGATTCAAATGAATGCTAAAGATATGAATTTACTTTATTGTTCATTAGATATAAATATTTTTAATGTAGTTTCTTCATGTAATTTAGTAAATCAAATATAGAAAAAATTAGAAACTACTTTTGAGGAAGCAAATCAAAAAAAAATATTAAGCTCCCAAAAAGAAAAGAAAACTCACCTTAACTCATGCCTCATGGTACATGAGGATGAAAAGAAGAAGAAAAGAAAGAAACAAAAGAAAAAGAAAGCATTGATTAAGGAAGAGTAAACCAAAGAATAGAAGAATGAGAAAGAGGAAGAATGTCTAGAAAGTTGTTGTCTTATGGCTCAAAATAATGAGATACATCATGAACACTCCTCTGAATTTATTTTTAATGAATTATATGAAGCCTTCAATGAGTTAATGGATGAACACAGAAAGATAAGGCTACAGAATAAAAAACTTAAAAAATCTAATCTATCTTTGGTTGAAGAATAAAATAATTTTTGAATGAAAAAGAAGATCTATTAAAAAATATAAAAAATATAATCAAAGAAAAGAAAGATTTCTTGAAATAAATTAATTCTTCAACTAAAGAAAAGAAAGAATTGATTAAATTTAAAAATTTGTTAATTGAAAAAAATGCTGAGCTTAAGAAGAAAAATGATATTTTAAAATCCTTTCTAAAAAAAAAAGATAATTTCAAATGAAAATTGATTTTAACTCAAGAAAATCTGAATCTAAAAAATGAAATTGCTAAGTTAAAACTTATGGTAGAAAAGTTCACTCATAGCTCAAATAAACTTCAAATGATACTTGAAAATCAAAAGATCATTTATGATAAAGCTGGCCTAGGCTATAATCCTCTTAAGAAATAAAAATTTCTAAAAAATATTTTTGTGAACTCATCAAGCAACAAGTTTTCAAATATTACTTGCTTTAAATATGAAAAAGTAGGACATAAATCATATACATATTTTTCTAGTAAATCTGAAAATTCAAATGTGAAGAAGATTTGGGTTCCAAAAGAAATCATGAGCTCTAACCTTTACGGACCTAAGATGACTTGAGTACCAAAAAATAGTAAATGATTTTGCAGGTACACCAAGGATCCAATGGAATAAAATGAGAAAATACTTATAGTTGGATGCCTTGGAAATGAACTTGGTTAGGTGATGATATTGATAAAATCTAAACTTTTATCACGTCATGCCATCAATGTTTATTTGATTAATTCTATTATTTTTAATGATCTATCATTATGATTTTATATTATGATTACTTGCTTGAAATTCTTTTCATATGTTAGTAAGATTAGTATGATTGATTGATTTTGATGATTTAAATACTTTGAATTTAAAAGATCAATATGCTCTCCTCTAAGTATCATGTTATGATATGAATTAAAATTATCTTAAAATTCAACATGATATAATAGCTTTCCCATATCAATTTTGTAATTGGTAAACTTAAATTAAAAGATGCTTAATTGGATATGAATGTTTTTAAGTTGCTGAATATACAAGTAAAACTATATTTGACATTCTTCCATAAAATGCTAAATTATTAAACTTTTAATAAAAATTTTGTATGAAATAAAGTACTTGAAAATAAGACATTCAATTACAAAAATTACATGCTTGATGTGTTGAATAACATTGCATATTAGCTTATCCCTAAGGATTTAGAATTTTATAGTTCAACCAAAACTCATAGAGCCTATATCTAGACTTTCTTTTACATGAGTCCCTTGAGTTGATAATCTTGCCCCCATGATTGATTAATTCTTGATCCCCCAATTTGACTTAAATATCTTTCTTGATCATCAATTTAATTATCTATTGATTCTTATTCAACTTGATTAAATTTTCTTAAATAAAAAACTACTTGAACTATTTTCTGCTTCGAGGAGTTGACTCTTAGTTTTATTGGAGTCGACCTCTCTTTAGGAGCCAACTCTTGATTTACCAGGAGTTGACCTTTTTATTAGAATTAGTTCTCCTATTTGAAAATTTTCAAGGCTCTATCATTCCATTATCAATTTTCTCAAGCCATAATTTCTTTCAAACCCCTCTTCTACTAAAATCAAACCTTTCCTCTTCATTTCTATTCTAATCTTATAATACTTGTTCTCCAATTGCATCCCAAAAGTATTTTGCCCAAAGAAAGAGAAAGTCTAGTTTTCAAAGTGAAAGATGTGCAGACTGAGATAAATGTTGATAGCATTGGACACATGCTATACATATATAGACTAGTAAAAGCACCTTGGATTATCTCAAGTAGCTACACATTTAAGATTTATATTTGATCAAGATGATGATTGAGGGTATTGAGGATATCAGCTCTCATGCTATAGCAGATGATGATAATGAGACTTCTACAGTAGAGCCTACTGCAGTAAATATCTGAACAAGGAGCCAACAGAGCAGCATGAATAAATAAAGACAGCTTTACATTCACAAACCAACCATCCAGATACTAGCTCATGATTACCTGATAGACTGGATGAAGATGCATTTGTTGAGAGACTCTCCATCAAGATCATAGCGTCAGTCTGTGCAGAGCTTTAGAGGTACATATCAGAGGCACACCAGACGAGATGAGATCGGATGGAGGCATTATCATTTATCAGAGATGAGTTAGAAAGATTGTTTAAGGTACTCACTATAGTGAGGAAGAATGTTCACTATCGGGTTCAGTCTGTTGCCCAGCTATGCAACCCAAGAGGAGGAGGTGAATTGGATTTTTAAAATTTTAAAGCTAATTTAAAGATATCAAGATTGAATGATGATATGCAAGACGTGTGTGTGAAGCGATTTAGGTTAGATAAAAAATATAAAAGATTAGAGAGCAAAAATTAAATAAACTAAGGAAAGAAAGATAGCAAGCACACCATAAATAAGCAAGATTTATAGTGATTTGGTGCTTTCCTTGCACCTACATCCACTTTCTAAGCTCCTACTTGGAAATTAAAATCAACTAACCGTATTCAAACTGAATACACCATTGAAAACCTCCAACCCTAGCTATCCCAAGCTAAAGCACTTATTTTTTGGGTACAAGCCAACCCAATACAATCCTATTCAAGATTAGGATCAACCTTCCCAAGTTTCAGAACCCCCCAAAACTTGATTCAAAATAGTAAAGTAGAGTAAAAGATTTAATGATAATCAAATACAAGTTTAGCTTCCTTTGTGAGCAAATAAAACCTTAAGAATGCTTTTCACAATAATGGAGGAAGCTTCTCTAATTTTTCTCAAGATTGTTGAAGATTTGAAAGAGCTCTTGAGAGGTAGGTGAACTTGAAATGAAGGCTTCTTTGCCTGAAGATGACTTTTGCTTAGGGCTTAAATTGAATCACACCAATCACTTGTGTTTTTCTCTATTTAAAGTCTTTTAAATCTTCAATAGCTGGAGGAGAGAATCCTGGGCAAGATTTATAGTCATTAGAGATATTAAAGAAACTATTAAAATCTGCCAAAATAAGAAAAAAATAGTCGTTGCAGAAAAATTTTCATTGTAGAGGTCGACTCATGGCACAAGGATCGACTCATGGCATAGGGGTCGACCTCTAAGGCAAAATCTAGAAAAATAGTTGTTCTGTATCTTTAGCCTTCAGAATAGCAAAGGTCGACCCTTGGCATAGAAACAGTGTGCCAAACAATCCTTTTTAGCAGGAGACAATCTAGGGGTCGACCCTTTCACTTCAAACTTGATTTTCTTCCAAAATAAGCATCCAAAAATCATGGGACTACCTCCAAAGGATTAGAAATCTTCTATACTTGCTCTTGAGTCTCTCAAATCAAAACTTGATAAAATTATGATTTTGCTCCTAAAATACAAAAAGTTTTTTTTCAAGCCAAATTCATAGTAATCCCCTCAAATGCTTTATAATCATCAAAATCAATTCTTGGAGCAACAATCTCCCCCTTTTTGATGATGACAAAATATTTGAGCATAAGCAAAAAATAAAGCATGTAGAAGCATTGATTCAGGGTTGCAAAAATTTTGAAGGAACATGCTACATCACATACTAGGATATTATATTCAATTATTTGACTAATATGGCATCAAGAGCAGTTTGATGATTACTTATAGTTAGGCATTTAAATGATTTGCAAAAGTATTTGACTTGCTTATTCCTTTTGTCAATTTTACTTCTATTTTTTTTCTATCAATTTTACTTCAATTTTGCTTATAGCCCAATTTTATTTACTCTACTCCTCCTTTTTGACATCATCAAGTAAGATCTTAAAGGATTTTAAAATTTAAAAATAAAAAAGCCTTCTCCTTAAGTTATTCCATATATTTTTCAATTTGAATAAGAGTTTATAACAAAACTTTTAATTTACAACATAATGATCATAATGAAATTTAACCAATTCACAAAAGTTTCATTTCACATCATTCAAATGACATCATCACATGTTTACATTCAAATGATTATCATAACATCAAGTCATCAAAATATATAAGTGCTAAACATACAAAATATAAAGGTATCAAAAGTATTCATGAGAATTAGGCCATCAAAATATAGAAAATTCATGGATACAACTATCCATGACCCAAATAGCTAATAGTACCAATGCCATAAGTTTGATCCAAAAAAAATATAACAAGCTATGACTTGATCAACAACTCATAGAAACAACTAAGAGATACTAGATCATAACCTAATATAAAGATAACTAAATTAAATCTAGTAGAGATCATGGCTGGAAGCATCTGAATCAGATGAGGAATCAGAGATGTGATGGGGTGTGACAGGATCAAATCCAAGAGCACGTCCTTGACCATGTCTGCCTCAACCATGGGTGTAGGTGCGGGCTCGAGCAGCTGGACAAGATGACTCAAGAGGCTGAGAGGATGTGGGTTGAGCAAGAAGAGCAATCCTGATAGTGTCTAAATGATCCAGTGCTCTCAACATGGATCGAGTGATGGCACCAATCTGTGTAGATAGAGTCTCACTAAAATCTCTGAACTCTCTCCTCAGGAAGTAAAAACCATCCTCCAGAACACCTCAGAGTCTAGCTGCCTCAGTAGTAAGATCTGATATCTCTAAAATGTCCTCTCTCATCTGGAGATGAGCCAAATCCAAAATCTACCTCTACAAATCTAAAACTCTGCGTATCAATTTCAAAACACATCCCTCGAGGTCCTCAAGCTATGCAGACTGAGCAGTAAGCAACTAACTGAAAGATAGTAGATACATGTGGAATCATAGACTGATCAGAAGATGGGACGAAGTGAGTACTCTTTCTCTGAGTGGTACTGGCTATCTATTGAGATAAAAGACCTGCAATCCTCTAAGATAGGATATTAGCAATCGACTGAATCAACTAGTCAGTGATCCTCCTGATCTGGTCATCAATGAATCTAACATCGGTGTCTCTAGTCCTTGATGGTGCCATATCTACATCTTTCCTCACTGACTCTAAGAGACTAGTCTCATGATCAGATGCAAACTGAAAGTCAGGAGATCCTCTATGATCATGAGGAGGTAAAGATGGTCCCTCCTCCTCAGCTCTCTCTACATCCTCAGCATCTTTGGACCAACCGCCATCAATCTTTGAAAAATCCATGCGATGTAGTGTGTGATGGTTGATGGTATCAGTGTGAGATAAACTAACTCCAAACCTCTTAAACACTAATGAGAGGGCCATACCCTAGGGTAGATGTGCCTTAGACCTATTCCAGGTCTCTCTCATCATTTCTATCATCAAAATAGGGAGGTTAAAGGGGGTCTCTATAATCACATGAAACATGAAACATATGTTCCTACCAGATAATAAATCATGCTTGCCACTTCTAGGGATAAATAACTTGGTAACCATGGTGTGTAACACTCTCAAATTTTTTTCAAATTCTCTCCCCAGGATGGCTCTCAGTCCTTATTCTTTATGGGTTAGTTCCATTTTCTAGTAACCCTCACATGGTAATCTTAAAATTTCCCCCAGGTGAACTAGATCAAGAGTAATCTTAGTACCTTTAATAATAGATTTTACTGTTCCATTAAAGTATGCCAAATTTAGGTAAAACTCTCTTATCAAATCCACATATGTAGCTTTTTTCAACTTGCAAAAGTAATCCCATCCTTGTTTTTTAATTTTTAACACAAATAAAAATCCTTCTTTCTCAAAGAAACTAAAATCAACATTCTTTCCTGGTTCAACCTTTCTATCAGACAAAGGAACCTTACTTGGTGTAAGAGGAGACTGTGAAGATTATCTAGAGGCAGAGGTTGGACTTAGAGAGGGCTCTGGTGCTGTTCTTTTTTAATGGGATTCTTCCTCTAAGCAACGGGCTAATTTTCTTCTTTGTGGCAATTTCATCTTGGATGCCATTCCAACCAATAGAAGCCTTAATCCCACTCAAGAGTGTCAAGGAAAAGTGGAATGGAGAAGATTTGAGAAGAAGAGGAAGAGTTTTGATGGAGATAGCCGACGATGGGTTTTAGGATAAGGGTTTGCTTGGATTCTTCAAACCACCAAATAGAAGGAAAGTAAGAAAAGATTTGACTCCTTAAGGAATGATTTTGAGGAGGAATTTAGGTAGGAAAGGGGATTTTTAGAGATTTGATCGATTGAGGAAGTTGAGAGGGAGAGAGCTTTTGTTCGGTTAAACAAAAGAAAATAAGGAAAGATGGTGAGGTCGTCCTTTTCGGCCAAAAGAAAAATCAAATAAGAAGCCGCCCAATGGGTTAAGTGCAACAAAGACCAAAATGCCCATGAGTTGCCCTCTAGGTCGACCCATGGCATAGAAAAATCTAAAAAAAAATTTAAAAAAATATAAGATTTTAAGGATTGAAATTTTATTTATGAGAATGATCAAAGAAGGTTAGATTTGAGCTTTTTGAGATAGAAAATTTGAGATATAGGCTTAAGATAATGATTAATGTTATTTTTGATAGATTTAAGCTTAAAATTATAAAGATGTTTAGGCTAGGGGATCAAGAATTCCTAATTCTCTTCTAATCTCATAGAATTTATCTTCACTTAAGGCCTTAGTAAAAATATCAGCCAATTGATTTTCAGTACAAACATAATCAAGAATTATGTCATTATTTTGAATATACTCTCTTATGAAATGATGTCTTATTTCAATGTATTTTGACCTAGAGTGTTGGATTGGATTCTTAGTTAGATTTATGGCACTAGTATTATCACATCTTATAGGAGTTTTATTTAGTTTGATGCCCAAGTCCTAAGTTGTTGCTTAATCTACAAGATTTGTGCACAGCAACTTCCGACTGTAATGTATTCGACCTCGGCCGTAGACAATGCTACCAAATTTTGCTTCTTGCTAAACCAAGAGATCAAGTTAACTCCTAGAAATTGTCAAGTTTCCTAGTATTTTTTCTATCTAATTTGCATCTAGCAAAGTCTGTATCTGAATATCATATTAAATCGATTGATGAATTCTTAGAGTACCATAAACCTATGGATTGAGTTCCTTTTAGGTATTTAAGTATTCTTTTTACAACATTTAAATGTGATTCTTTTGGATTAGATTGAAATCGTGCACATAAACAAACACTAAACATGATATCTAGTCTACTAGCAGTTAAATATAATAAAAAATCAATCATGCCTCTATAAAGTTTTTGATCAACACTTTTATCTCCTTCATCCTTGTCAAGCTTACATGATAGACTCATGGGGGTACCAATTGCTTTGGAGCTCTCCATCCTAAATCTCTTGAGTAGTTCTCTTATGTACTTGCTTTGAGTGATAGAGATCCCTTTTTTTATTTGTTTGATTTGAAGTCCGAGGAAGAATGTTAGTTCACCCATCATGCTCATCTCGAACTCCCCTTGCATGAGCTTAGCAAAATCTTGACATAAAGTTTCATTAGTAGATCCAAATATAATATCATCAACATATATTTATATTACTAAGATGTCATCATGATCTCTTTTAATGAAAAGGGTTGTATCTACATTTTCTCTTGAAAATCCATTACTAAGCAAGAATTTACTTAGTCTTTCATACCAAGCTCTAGGTGCTTGTTTTAAACCACATAACACTTTGTTTAATCTAAAAACATAATTTAAAAGAGCATAATTTTCAAAATCAGGAGGTTGTTCTACATAAACTTCTTCGATAATATATCCATTTAGAAAAGTACTTTTAACATCCATTTGAAATAGCTTGAAATTCATAAAGCATGCATAAGCGAGTAAAAGTCTAATTGCTTCTAGTCTAGCAACTGGTGCAAAGGTTTCATCAAAATTAATTCTCTCTTCTTGATTATAACCTTTTGCAACTAATCTTGCTTTATTCCTAATTATATTTCCATTTTCATCCAATTTATTTTTATATACCCATTTTGTACCAATTATTGGATAATTTTTAGGTCTTGATACTAAGATCCATACATTATTTCTTTTGAATTGATTAAGTTCATTGCATTTATCCAATTATAATCTTTTTTGGCTTCATCAATGGTTTTGGATTTAAAATAAGAAACAAATGCAAAATGATTGTATGCATCTCCAAGTGAAGAGCAAGCTCTTACCCCATGTGTAGGATCATCAATAATTAGTTCTTTAGGATGATTATGAACATACCTCCATTCTTTTGGAAGATCATTTGTACCTTGAGATTGTTCTTATTATCCTTCACCTTCAATTTCTTATTTGTTTTCATGATTCTCTTCATTTTGAATTATTGAATCCTTTAGGATGATCTCCTTCAATTCTTCTATAAGAGGATCTGCATCATCAATACCCTCACTCTTTCTTGATGAAAGATCATTAGTCTCATCAAAAACAACATGTATTGACTTCTCTACTACTAAGGTTCTTTTGTTAAAAACTCTAAAAGCTTTACTAGAAGAGGAGTAACCAAGAAAAATAGCTTCATCGGATTTTGCATTAAATTTATCTAGTTTTTCTTTACCATTGTTCAAAACAAAACATCGACAATCAAAAACATAAAAATATGCAATGTTAGGTTTTCTTCCTTTCCAAAAGCTCATAAGATATTTTCTTTAAAATTAGTCTGATTAGGGCACATTTTAAGATATAACATGCTGTGTTAATTGCTTCCGCCCAAAAGTATCTTACAAGGTTGCTTTTACATAGCATAGTATGGGCCATTTTTTCTAGAGTTCTATTTTTTTTTCTACTACTCCATTTTGTTGGGGTGTCCTAGGTGCTAAAAGATTATGGCTAATTCCTTTTTCATCATAAAATTTTTCAAAGTTTTGATTTTCAAATTCGATTCCATGATCACTTCGAATGCTTTGAATTAAAATTTTTTTTATTTATAACTTTTTGATAAAATTTTATGAAAATATGAAAAGTTTCATCTTTATGTGCCAAAAAAAAATCCATGTAAAACATGAATAGTCATCGATAATTACAAAACTATAACGTTTTCCACCTAAGCTTGCTAT
Source organism: Cocos nucifera (assembly GCA_006176705.1). Classification (NCBI taxonomy): domain Eukaryota; kingdom Viridiplantae; phylum Streptophyta; class Magnoliopsida; order Arecales; family Arecaceae; genus Cocos; species Cocos nucifera. The sequence continues at coordinate 239,549 of QRFJ01001112.1, read as the reverse complement.
TCTTGTAGGACCAAACAAATCTATGTGCAAAAGTTTCAATGGCCTAGAAGTTGAAATAATGTTCTTAGATTTGAATGAAACTCTTATTTGTTTACCTAGTTGGCATGCATCACAAATTTTATCTTTTTTAAAGTTCAATTTTGGTAAATCGATAACTAATTCTTTTTTGATAAGCTTTGAAAGTGTATGCATACTAATGTGTGCAAGCCTACGATGTCAAAGCCAACTAGTCTCATTAATTTTGGCATTCATAGCTACTAAATATTACATGTTTATCATAGAAAGATCATTCAAATCTACCATATAAATATTACCATGCCTATGACCAACAAACTTAATGCCATCATCATTGGAACTAGTTACAATGCACAATGAAGATTCAAAAACAACTTTGTAACCCTCATCACAAAGTTGACTAATACTTAAGAAATTATATTTTAAACCATCTACTAATAAAATATTTTTAATATACTTGGAGGGAGTGATACCGACATAACCTATACCAATGATCTTTTCTTTGCCATTATCTCCAAATGTGACCATCCCTCCATTTTTAGCATCAAGCGTGATGAATTGGGACTCATCACCAGTCATGTATCTTAAGCATCCACTATCAAGATACCATCTTCGATTTTCTCCTTTAGATGCAAGACACATCTACATACAAAATCAAGTCCTCACTCTAGGTACCTAAGTTTTCTTGGGTCCTTTAAGGTTAGTCACAATGGTTGCTTTTGGAACCCATATTTTTGTTATATTTGAATTGTTAAAGAAGCATGTATAAAATTTGTGTCCTAGTTTATCATATTTAAAGCAAGTAACATTTAAAAATTTATTACTTTATGAATTTATAAAAATATTTTTTAAAAATTTTTGTTTTCTTAGGGGTTTATAGCCTAAACCAGCCTTATCATAAACGATCTTTTGATTTTCAAGAATCATATGAAGTTTATTTGAACTCAAAGTAAAATTTTCAACTATTAGTTTTAAATTATTGATTTTATTTTTTAAATTTAGATTCTCTTGAATTAAGACTAGTATTTCACTTAGGATAGTTTTATTTTCTTTTAGCAAGACTTAATTTTTTAATTTTAGTTCTTTGTTTTTAGTTTCTAAGTTCTTTAAATCATCTACTAAATCATAGAAGGCTTCTTGAAGTTCTTCAAATATAAATTCATTTGAGATTTTAGCACTTACCTCATTCTCATCTTCCATAAGGCACAGGTTGGCTTGTTCATGAGCTTCTTTCTCTTTAGAGCTTGAGTCATCACTATCACTCCATGTTGCCACCATAGCCTTGTTCTTGTATTTCTTGAAAACCTTTTTAAGTTGAGGACATTCAAATCTAAAGTGCCCCGACTTCTTATATTCATAGCAAATAAGGGGCTGCTCCCTATTCTTTTCCTTGCTATGCTCTCCTTTGGTAGGTAGTCTCTTCCTCATCCCTTGTTTTCTCTTCAAAAATCTTTTGAATTTTCTTGTGATGAGGGCTATTTCTTCATCTTATTCTTTATCTTCCGTTTCATCAAATTCCTCATCTCGTTGAGTGGTGGATTTAAGGGCTATTATCTTCTTTTTTTTGACATCTTCTTTTTGATGTTGTTTCATACTTAGCTCATGCATCATTAGTGATCCTAAAATCTCCTCCAAGGGTAAAACATTCAGATCTTTGGCTTCTTGGATTGCAGTCACTTTGGCCTCCCATGTTCTTAGCAAAGATCTAAGAATCTTCCTCACAAGGTCACTATTAGAATAAGACTTGCCAAGACTTTTAAGATCATTTATAATATCCATAAATCTAGTAAACATTACAGTTATTGACTCATCATGCTCCATTTTGAAAAGTTCATATTTATGCACAAGCATGTTAATTTGACTCCTTAACTTGATTAGTGCCTTCATGAGTTACTTCTAACATATCCCATATTTTCTTAGCCAACATGCATGTTGAAATACGATTAAATTCATTAGCATCTAGAGCACAATATAAAACATTCATGGCTCTTACATTGAGTTGGGCCATTTTCTTATCAATCTCATCCCATTTTTTTTCGGGTTTGATTGATTCCTCACCATCAATTATCTTAGTGGGTGTATGTGGTCCATTAACTATGACCATTAACTATGATACTCTACATATCATAGTCAAGTGCTTGTATCAAAATCCTCATTCAAGCTTTTCAATAGGCATAGTTTATTCCAATGAAAAGTAGAGGTCGGTTTGTGGACTGCCCCTCGGCTAGAGAAATACTAACTTGGATTGTCATTGATCTTTGGCTCTTTGATGGTTAAATCAAAGTAGGGCTAAAGCACCGAGCTTTGATACCACTTGTTGCCCAGCTATGCAACCCAAGAAGGAGGGGGGGTGAATTGGGTTTTTAAAATTTTAAAGCTAATTTAAAAATATTAAGATTGAATGATGATATAAAAGACGTGTGGGTGAAGAAATTTAGGTTAGAGAAAAAATATAAAAGATTAGAGAGCAAGAATTTAACAAACTATGAAAAGAAAGATCGCAAGCACACCATAAACAATCAAGATTTATAGTGGTTCGGTGCTTTCCTTGCACCTACATCCACTTCTCAAGCTCCTACTTGGAAATTAAAATTCACTAATCACATTCAAACTGAATACACCATTGGAAACCTCCAACCCTAGCTATCCCAAGCTAGAACATTTATTTTTCAGGTACAAGCCAACCCAATACAATCCTATTCAAGGTTTGGATCAACCTTTCCATGTTTTGGAATCCTCCTAAAACTTGAATCAAAATAGTAAAGCAGAGTAAAAGATTTAATGACAATCAAATGCAAGTTTAGCTCCTTTGTGATCAAATAAAAACTTAAGAACACTTTTCACAGTAACAGAGGAAGCTTTTCTGATTTTTCTCAAGGTTGTTGTAGATTTGAAAGAGCTCTTGAGAGGTAAGTGAACTTGAAACGAAGGCTTCTTTGCTTGAAGATGATTTTTGCTTAGGGCTAAAATTAAATCACACAAATCTCTTATGTTTTTTCCTATTTAAAGCCTTTTAAATCTTCAATAGGTGGAGGAGAGAATCCTAGGCAAGATTTGTAGCCATTGGAGATATTAAAGAAATCACTAAAACCTGCCAAAATAAGAAAAAAATAGTTGTTGTAAAAAAATTTCTATTGGAGAGGTCGACTCATGGCACAGGGGTCGACCCCTAAGACAAAATCCAAAAAAATTGTCATTTTATATTTTTAGCCTTCGAAATAGTAGAGGTCAACCCTGGGGTCAACCCTTAGCATAGAGACAGCATGCCAAACAGCCCTTTTCAGTAGGGGACGACCTTGGGGTCGATCCTTTCGCTTCAAACTTGATCTTCTCCCAAAATAAGCATCCAAAAATTATGGAACTGCCTCCAAAGGATTAGAAATCTTCTATACTTGCTCTTAAGGCTCTCAGATCAAAACTTGATAAAATTATGATTTTGCCCCTAAAATACAAAATATCTTTTTCCAAGCTAAATTCATTAGTTTTTCCTCAAATGCTTTGTAATCATCAAAATTAATTCTTAGAGCAACACAATCATTTGGACATATTAGACTACACTCTTCTTCTACCTAGCCTAGACATACATCTTAGGATTATCTTGATATATACTTGCTTAAGATGCTAGGATTTCTTTCCATAGCTTTAGTGATCCTTTCAATCTATTTTTGGCATCTATATAGGATATAGCTCTCATATATTTTACAGGCTTTCATGATTTTATCTTTGTAATCATCATTAGCTAATTAATAAAAATTTCTTTTTTTATGGAAATTCAATATGTTTGATGTTATTTGTTTGACTCAATATGTGCTTTACTTGCAAACTAAAAAAAAAAGATTACTTATTTAAATTAATTAAATATGCCTTATTTGAAAGAAATAAGAAAAAAAATTAAGAAAAGTTAATTTTTCAACATAGGAGGAGAGTTAAGAAAGTCAAGTTTTCTAGCATTTATTATAAAAAAATAAATAATAATTTTGAACTGAATAAGAAAAAATATTATTAAAATATTAAAAGTAAAATTATTTTGATCTATTTATGTACTCTTATTGTTCTAGTTATTTAATTTACTTTAGAAAAATCATTTCTATTTTACATTTTATTCAATCATACTTTGCATGATTTGATCCTATCATGATTTTTAATAATTTATTGGTATCAAGCTTAATCTTGAAAAATATTTTATTTCAAATAAAAATCCTAGATAAATAATTTTTGAATCTCATAAAAGATCATGAATAGGTATTTCTTTGTTGCTTGACTTGTTGGTTCACTCATACTTGAGCTTTTATGTGATTTTATTTATTCATGTTTTACATTGATATCAAAAAAAAAAATCATCCTTAAGTAAAGTTTCATAATTTGTATCAAATAGATTTTTTATGCCTTGCACTCCATTGCCTTCTTTTGGCAAAAAAAAGAAAAGAATATTTTGTCTCGAATCTGATTTTGCATAGCTTATATGATATCTTTTGAAACAAATTCAAAGAATTTCATACCTTTTTTAACTAAATTATGTGATATTTCTTAAGAAAAGGAAGATCTGAATTTAAATAGTAAATCTCTCTATGATTTGTTTGTATAATCTATTGATATCATAATTTGTATCAAATAGTATATTTTTGTCTTGAATTTTATTGTATCATCTTTTGGCAAAAGAATAGTTGCTTTGTCTCAAATATGAATTTTCATGGCTATATTCTTGCTATTATAACGTTTGAGATAAATTCTTGTGATACATTTTTGAATAATTTATTTTAATATCAAAGAGAAAGGAAGAAAATAATGCTTTATCTCAAATCTAGGTTTGCACAACCATATTTTAATATGATAATGTTTGAGATAAATTATAAATATTTGATATCTTTTTTGAATCAATATGTAATATTTCTTGAGAAAAGAAAGAAATATTTTTTTACAAAAGTAATTATTAAAAAAATTAAATTAAACAAATCTTTTTGTGATAATATATCCAAATTTTTAATTTCAAAAGAATCCATTTATCTTAGATTTTTAAAGCTTACAGCTATTCCTTAGCTAAATTTGAAAAGCATTTCTTTTTGAATCTATAGTTTTGAAAAAAAAATATATATAGTATTGAAATTATACTTTCTAAATGAGGAAGAAATATTTCTAAAACTAAATCTTATTCTATTTTTTATTGAATTATACCAAAATAAATAATAATATTTTTTTAAACTTGAAAAGAAATCACTTATATTGCTTGATTTGTTCATCTTTGATTTAAGTATTTATATATTTTTCAACTTATTAATTCATACTTTGATTGATTTGATTGTATCATCATTTTTTAATGATCGATGAATATTTCAAAAATGCTTTATATCAATTGAACATTTTAATATTGTCATGGTTGACGACATCCTATTATAAACATTCCATTTTAAAATCAATGAAAGCAAAATTTTCATAAAAAAAAAATTTACTGTATCATGATTTGATTGATGGTTGATTATTTGAAACTCAATATGCTTACTTTAAAATAAGTACAATAAAAAAAGAAAATATTAAAAAAATAATTTGATCTTAAAAAATTTATTTAATTGAAAATGCATTTATTTGCAAAATTAAGGGGGAGAATTTATTTAAGATGAATTAATTACAAAATTGATATTAATCAAATTTGAAAATCTATGCTTAAAAGTCAAATTATTATTAGTTAAAGATTAAAGTGGTATCAATTAACAGTGCTTCACTTAAAAAAAAGAGGGAGAATAAATTTAAAAATATCATGTGATGAATTTTATGGTATTCACTTTTAAAAATAGGAGAGACATTTGTTACTAATTAGTATTGAAAATATCGATATTAATCTCAAATTCTTAATCATTTATCTTATAATTTTATTAAATGTATACTTTATTTTAATTGATTTCAAACTATCAATCAAATATCTTATAGTCTTTTCAATTCGTGCTTTCATGTATTTATTCAATTTGATTTACTTGATTTAAAGTACTACTAATTTAAAATAGTATTAAATAAATAAATTATTCTCAAATATTGAAACTTGCTTAAAGTGGTATGATTTATATACTGATTTCATAATTTAATTTACCTAAATATTCTTGACATTCTTGGAGTTAAATTGAATTAAAAACTCTTCTTACTCCTAGAAATAAATTTATAGAATTTTTAATGTACAATGTAAGATCTTTATAAAGTTATTTTTATCTTTGATACTATCTTTCTTACTCTTTCAATACATACATTTTCAAAGTCTAATTAACTAAAACTTATTAAAAAATGTAAAGAATAAATATTAAAATCGATATCATTTATTTTTGATATACTTATTTTATTTGAAAATCTTTATTTTTGTTTGAAATTGAATTAAAAATCTAAATTGATGGTATCAAATAAAAATTTGACATCGAACATATTTTTCTTGGTATCAAATATGCTAAAATATCTTAAAAACCTTTATTCCTCAATATTGACTTGAAAAATCTAAATTAAACCTTTTTAGAAGGAGAAGAGTGATATCAATATAAATTTGATATCAAACATACTTATTTTCATATTAAATGTCTCATAAAATTTAAATTTAATATTCTCTTAAAATTAAATCAAAATTTTCTAAATTTGATATCTATATTTTGAATTTCAATTGATTTTGATGATATATTTCAATAATTTATTTGATGCATAAAAAAAAATGTGTTAAGCTTGATTTCTTTGTTCAAAACTTTGAAAATCTCTATTCCTCTTCAAGCCTAAAAATATATATTTAAAAATCTAATTATAAAAGCTATAATCATTTAATAAGAGGGAGAGCCTTTGATATTTGAATTCAAGCAAATTTCTAAAAGAAAAGTAATGTTTTAAGCATATTTTAAATCCAAAGATAAGTTTTCAAAAGGGAGATGATTTATTTGACTTTACTTTTTGAATTTGATACATCTCTCATTTGATACACTCCTACTCTATATTTTATTAATTTTGATGGTTTTCTTAATTCTTTCCATAAGCTTTTCAATGATTATCAAAAATGGAAAGAGGATTGTTGAGTATATGCTTAATGAATTGATGCTTAAAATACTCAATAACTTGATGCTTGAAATCTTAATGCTCATTGATTTGAATTGAGATATTATAGTGTAATGAGTATATAAAAAATATGTAATGAACTAAAGATAAATTAAGAATATTCATGAAGTGTACATTCATATATTTAAATTAATTACTTCATGATATGTTGGCCAATTTTGATTATATGTGGTGCTTATTTTGTATGGCTAACTATTTATACTTCTGATATGTAATGTAAACTTCTTGTCACATCTTCATGTATTTTGGCTGGAACTATTTACTTGATGTGTGACTTTTATATATTTTGAATGTTGGCATCTTATTTTGTCATGAATATGGAATGTATTTTTCATATATAATATCAATTATATTATGAATCATCTTTTAAGGAGCAGGTTCTTCCTTTTTATTAGAACGAGGAAGTAAATTTTATTCAAAACAAGGAAAGAATAGTATTTTTTAATTGATGATGTCAAAAAGGAAGAGTAAATATGTTGTTTGGTACAAGCAATAATTATTAAATTTTTTTATAGCCACTAACCTCTCTTCTAAAAAAACTAAGTCATTTTATAGAAACAGAGGTTTATACTATGATTTCTCTATCCTTTATGGTAATGATGCATTATGATCATCTACCTGTAGGCATTGATATTATGTCTTTATATTATAAAGCTCATGCCTTAAAAATTTACATCGATTGAATATATTTATATATTATCTTAATTTTAAACTCAAAATCCTTAATGGCACTATTTTACTTCAATGTTCTATACATGCCTTATTTTGTTTATATTCAAATATTTTGTCATCATCAAAAAGGAGGAGATTGTTGCTCCAAGAATTGATTTTGATGATTATAAAATATTTAAGGAGATTACTAATGATTTTGGCTTGAAAAAAATTTATTATATTTTAATTATAAAATCATAAATTTTATAAAATTAGAAAAAATATATTTCGAAAGCCTCAACAACAAGCCTAGAAGATTTTTGATCTATTGGAGGCAGTTTTATAAATTTTAGATGTATAATTTGAAAGAAAATCAGGAAGAAAGATGATGAGGGATAAAATTATAAATTTTATAAAGTTAGAGAAAATCTATTTTGGAAGTCTCAAGAACAAGTGTAGAAGATTTTTGATCTATTGGAGGTAGTTTTATAATTTTTGGATATATATTTTGAGAGAAAATCAAGTTTTAAGAAAATGATCGACCCCTAGGTCGATTTCTATCAAAAGGGGCTAAATGGCATGGGTTTCTTTGGCTGGCACACCAAAGAGGTCGACCCCTAGGTCATCCCCTATGCCAGGGGTCGACCTAGGGATTGACCTCTACTATTCTAAAGGCCAATTTTATAGAACATGGGGTTTTTTTGGCTTTCTATCACAAAGATCGACCCCTGTGCAGGGATGACCTAGGGGTCGATTCCTATAACGAAAAAACTCTACAACGACTATTTTTTGATCCATTTTGATCACATTTAGTATGCATTTAAAGCCCTCTAATGGTTCTAATTCTGTCCAAATTTTTTTTCTAATACTTATTGAAGATATAAAGGCTCAAAAAGGAGGAAAGAAATTAAGAGATTCAAGCATTCATTTTAGCCCTAAGCAAAAAGATCCTCTTCAAGCAAAGAAACTTTCGTTTCAAGCTCACCAACCCCTTAAAAGCTCATTCAAGTCTTCAACAATCTTGAGAAAAATCAGAAAACCTTCCTCTTTGTTGTGTAAAGTATTCTTAAAGCTTTCATTTGCTCATTTAAGGAGCTTGAGTTATATTTATTGACATAAACTCTTATTCTCTGATTTTTGAGTTATTTTAAGTTTTGGAGGTTCCAAAACTTAGAAAGATTGATCCAAATCTTGAATCGAATTGTATAGGATTGGCTTGTATCTAAAAAATAAGTATTCTAGCTTGGGATAGCTAGGACTTGAGGTACCGACATTGTATTCTTATTGAATACATTTAGTGAATTTAGACTTCCAAGTATGAGCTTGGAGAGTGGATGTAGGTGCAAGATTGGCACTGAACTACTATAAATCTTGCATATTTGTAGTATGCTTGCTCTCCTTCCATCCTTATTTTACTAAATACTTGCTTTCTTACTATTTATCTTTTCGTCTCACTTAAATCACCCACCTTATATAAATTACGAATCATCACATTATCTTTGTTATTCTAATTTAGCTTTAAAATTTTAAAAATCCAATTCAACCCCCCCCCCTCCTCTTGGGTTGCATAGCTGGGCAACACTCCTCTTCTTCTTCCTTTTCCCATGGGGAAGGTACAAGTATGGGTAGCATGGAAAAAATCCTACTTGACCCTTCAAAAGTTATAATCCCAAAAATCCTCCTAAAATCTATTTACAAAATCAATCGGTTAATTCCAGATTCAAGAACAAAAATGATTGAGAAAACCCATTCAATCTCAAAAAACCATGAATTAATGCTTTTGTTAAGCCAAGACTTAAATAATAGTTTCAAAAACAAATTTTAATTTCTTCACTTAGGATTGGCGCAAATAGCTGTCATACCCCTAATCAGGAAAGATATAAATAGTGCCCTTCTAATGTGTCTTAAAGATGGCAGATTTATAAAATACCATGATTCCCTCTTAGGGATGGTAGAAACAAACTTTTTGATGGTCCTATCTATTGTAACTACAATACAAACCTTACCCTAAATATCAAGGATAAAAATATCTTGAAAGCTTTAGAACTAGAGATCAAAATGCACAACCTAGATATACTTATAGGATCCTTTCTAGCTACAGTATTGATTAGGATGTATTTCAAAACCATCAATACCATCAATCACATAAGAGCCCTTGCCAAGAAACTTTATGACAAACTGAATACTTTCAAACTGACCCATCTAAGAAAAATATTTTCATCCTAAAATCCTTATTTGAGATCAAGTCAGCCTTCCTAAAGACTAATTATTAAAGAAATCTGCTCCTGCAATAAGACAAGAAACAAGTCATCTTAAGACTTTCACCACCACTCCAGAAGGTGATGTCTCTATCAAATTCAATAGATTAAGGGTTGAAAGAAGTTTTAGCTCTATGTTTACTACATCTAGTACCCCCTTAACTTCAACTTTTTCCCCACCTAGAGATAGCTGCTCTGTTGAAGTAAACTTAGCTAAAGTAGATTCAAGACCAAGTATCTCCAAAACTTCTTACAGTGACCAAGTTGACTCTCCAAATCTGAGTCCAACCTATTCCCAAATAGACCCAGAAATTAATATGATAAGTGCTAAATTCATCCTTAACAAAGATCTTCTTAGGAAGGACTTTAATTCAACCAAAAATAAAATCAAAAGAGAAAATTTCTTCAAACAATATGATGAGAGTCAAAGAAGTGACATTAGGACCAAATGGTATGATTTCATCATTCAATTAGAGACCATAAAGGATTCTTTGAATGGTTTGAAATACAAACAAAACAAAAACAAATGGATATGTTAAAAGAAAAAATTCTAATTTCTTGGCAAGACGGAAAGGGATGAGTCCTTGAGAGGATCCATCCTCCTTTCCAGGAAGTTAAAATCCCAATTAGAGAAACCCAAGTCACAGTTTTTCCTATAAAGCTTAAAAGTGACCCTCAGGACATTGTAAATGATAGAGATATCAAAAATATAATTGAACAAAACAATTGAATAAATCAAAGCCTCAAAATTATAGGCGATTAACTAGTTAGGATAGAAGAAAAGTCCACGGAATGACTTGGACCCAAAACTTCTAGTACTGCACTAGCATTCAAACCTTTTGAAATCCCAAAAAGACATGAGGAGCAATTAAAAGATAAGGATCTTCTAGGAGAAATAAACAAAAGACTTCAAACTCTAGAATTAATCCATTCTGTTCTAGACACTCTCGAGCAACCTAAGAGAAGAAAATCAATAGCAACCTTAGAACAAGAAAGTGATGAGTCTAGTAAGTCAAGTAATTCAATCCATGATGTATCTATTGAAGAACCCAATTCCGAGCCAGACGACCCAACTCTACATGTTAATAAAATCAAAAGTTGGGCTGGATCCTTAAGACCTTATGGACCAAATCTCCAAAGACCATACTAGCCAAGACCAACCATGCCTAACATGGGCCTTAAAGAAAAGCTCATGCAACAGAGCCAATATTCTGCTATGGCCATCTATGAATGGAACATAGACGGGCAAATCGAATACAATATCCTCAATACCCTTCAAGAAATGATTATGATTGCTACTGCCTATAGGACTAAAGGTAGAGTTCAGGATCATGCTACTGTTGCAGCCCTAGTGGCTGGCTTTGCTAGTTAGCTCAAAGGATGGTAGGACTTCTATCTCACCAAAGAAGCAAATCAACAAATTATGACTGCCATCAAAAGAACCTCTGATGGCCAAGTCATCAGAGATAAGAATGTAAATGAATTATAAGATGCAATTTCCACTCTTATCTTTGCTATCACCAAACACTTTACTCTCTTCTTTGTATTTTCAAGTCCTCTGTACCTAAGTTTTCTCTTCTAAATTTTGTCTCAAAATTGAAGTCTAGTATAATCAAGTCTAAGTTTGCTGCACTCAAGTTTGCACACAAGTTTGCTGTATTCAAGGTCGTTGTGCTCAAGTTTAAGCTTCAATAAAGTAAAGCCTTTTCCAAATATTCTCTCTTTTAACTTGTTTCCATCCTTTGTTGTTTTATTTTCAATATGCAGCATTATGTTCTTTTAAGCTTCTTTGAATCCTTAATGTTTATATGCTTTTCAAATATTTAATTTCTTATTCCAATATTATGTTTTAAATTTCTTATTCCAACACCAAAGCATCAATAAATTACTTAATACCATGCATACACTGGTATCAGAGCCATTGACAGTAGGGAGATATTTGAGCAATTTTTATATAAGTTATCTTGTTTTATCTTTAACTTTCTTCTAGCATCTTGAGTTTTTAGCTTAAATACTGAGTAACTATAAGATTTAAGTAGTTTTGTCTAGAGGCAGTTGCAAGACCTACTTTAAGGCCAAGCAAGAGACGCTTCAGGGAAATAGGCATATTTGGCAATATAACTATTTTTATCAGTAGCAATGTAAGTTACTTGTGGCACGGTATTTATCAAGTGGAATAAAAACTCAATTTCCTACAAACAAGCTAAAGATATGAGTTTCTTATCTAGAAACTCCTCTTCTTTTTTCTCTTTCCATGGGAAAGGTACAAGTATAAGTAGCATGGAAAAAACTCTAGTTGATCCTTCAAAAGTTGTAATCCCAAAAATCCCTCTAAAATCTATTTACAAAACCAACTAGTTAATTCCAGATTCAAGAATAAAAATGATTGAAAAAACCCATTCAATCTCAAAAAATCATAAATTAATACCCTTGTTAAGCCAGACTTAATTAATAGTTTCTAAAACAAATATGAATTCCTTCACTTATGATTGGTTCAAATAGTTGTCATACCCCTAATCAGGAAAAGTATAGACAGTGACCTCCTAATGTGTCTCAAAGATGGTAGATTTATAAAATACCATGATTTCTCTTAGGGATGGTCGGAACAAGACTTTTTGATGGTCTTGCCTATTGTAACTGCAATACAGACCTTACCCTCAAAATCAAAGATAAAAACAACTTGTAACCTTTAGAATTAGAAATCAAAATGCACAACCTAGACATACTCCTAGGATCCTTTCCAGCCACAATATTGATTAGGATCTATTTTTATTAGGGTTGGACCAGCTCCCACCGAAGTTTGGCTTGGTGTCTTGTCTTAGGATGGTCCGGACTCCTTCAAGCAGGACTCCTCCAGTAGAACTCCTTCTGGATTCTTTTTAGCTAGACTCCTTTTAACCAGACTTCTTTTAGCCAGACTCCTTCAAGCAGGACTCCTCCTGTAGAACTCCTTTCGAACTCCTTCCGGACTTCCTCCAATAGCCTAAAGGGTTGCTTCCAGTCAAACTTCTCTTTATCAATAGAAGGACCTTGGCATCAATTCTTGATACAATAGTTATCAGTCAACAAATAGACAATCTCAGAGACATTCGAGCTCCAACTATTAGATCCCAATAGACTAATATGTCATGACAATGGATACTACCAATTGTAACAAACTCCACGTGGCTCCGAACAACCCACTATCAGGCAGTTATGGCTGTCACTATCAATTTGTTACAGGCTCCACCTATATAAGAGATCCTCTACATATGTTTTCTCTCTAAGCTCAAAATTCTATCCAAAATCTCTCTGAGTACTCTATTTCTATTGGATAGAAGAGTTGACTTGATAATTGGAGGATCCTATCGAAGCCACCACCCCCAACCTCGGATAGGACTTTATTTTGTAGGTCACTGACAATGACCCCATCTTCTCTAGCTCTATTCCAGCGTCAACCAAATTCTGCACCAATAGGATTAGTGCTAGAGGAAGGGTACTTTGAGCCCTTGTTCCAAAAGAAGTGTTCAGTCAAATTTGTCTACTCTCTTCTTTCAATCTCTCAAGATCCACTCGGAAGGAAGCAACAAGAAATTGATACTTGGCACTTAAGCTCGGTACGATCTTCTCCTTCGACCAAATGAGCCATCAGTTTGTGGCTTATTTCATGAGCAGCCAACATCCAAGGCAAGGCTTGAACTCCCTCATTAACATCAAGTAGAAGAAAGGAAAGTCCATCTGAGCTTACATCAACCACTTTAATGCCGCTGTCCTGGAGGTCCAAAATTTGGACCAATCTATTATCATGGCCATACTAAAGGATGGTCTTCAAAAAAATGATCTTCTATCCTCTCTAGAGAGGAAGTACCCCAAGGATTTTGTTGATAGGCTAGCTTGGGTTGAAGGTTATGCTCGAGCTGAAAAGGCCTTCAAATTGAAGGATGAGGAAGCCGTAGGAGAGCGGTAGGTAGAAAAATCTAGCAAGCCTACACTTGAAGAAAAGCCGAGTGAAGCTCGGCTGTGCTCCCAAATCCCACCTGAGTGCAGACAAGCTCAAACTCCTCATCAGACTACTCGATAAAAGAGTCCTGATTGAAAGGCATAATGAAACTCTTCTCCTAGAAGATTCCACAACTACGCTCCTCTCAATGCTTTGAAAACTCAGATGTTGATGGAGATCAAGGAGCAGTTGCCAAGGTCAGAGAGGATGTGCACTTATCCTGGTAAGCACAATCCTAACAAATACTATCTCTACCATCATGACCATGGTCATGATACTGAAGAATATATTCAGCTTCAAGATGAGATCGAGAAGCTCATCAAGCGAGGCCGACTTGGCTGATTTCTACAACATCCACCCGAAGGAAGGGAGGATTGGCTAGAGGCATTGCAAAGGCCAGAACCATCGAGGAGGGAGGAGCAATAAGGAGATCAACCACTCCTCGGCATCATCAACACCATCTTCAGGGGACTTCGATGGAGAGAGGCCAGTGGATCGATAGAGCCAGTAAAAAGGTGGAGGACTAAAGAACCCATTGCTTTCACTGAAGAGGATGCTCAAGGGGTTCAATTTTCTCATAACGACATAATTATAGTTTCTTTAAACATTATGGACTATGATGTACATCGCGTTCTTATTGATAATGGAAGCTCTATCGATGTCTTATTTTGATGCTTTCTCTAAGATGTCCATACCTAATAACTGTCTGGAACCAATGAACTCTCTATTGGTGGGCTTCACTGGTGATGCTATGCCAGTCGAAGGGATAATAGTATTAACTATAGCTACAGGATGATACCCAAGACAATCCAGAGCATAAGTGGATTTCTTAGTAGTAAGAGCACCATCTGCCTATAATGCAATTCTCGACCGACCTGATCTAAATGCACTTTGGGCAGTGGTGTCGATCTACTATTTGGAAATGAAGTTCCCAATAAGCTACGAAATTGGAGAGGTCAGAGGAGATCATACTTTAATAAGACACTACTACTTAATTGCTTTGCAAAAAAGCGGTCAATCAGATCCTTATCCTATTGATGGGCTAGATGTTCATGATGACCTTACTAAAGAACGAGGCGAGCCTATGGAGGATCTCGTAGCCATCCCTTTGAATGATGGAAATGCAGAGCATACAGTGCAAATCGACTCCAACCTGAGAGAAGAGGTATGAAAGTAGCTCGTTGCCTTCCTATAAAAAAATATGGATGTCTTTGCTTGGGTCCCTATAGATATGCCCATGATTAATGCTGAAGTCATGGAACATCGTCTGGCTATTGATCCAAAACATCGGTCGATGAAGGAAAAGATATGGGACTATGCACCAGAAAGATAGAAGGCAATAGGGGAAGAGGTTAACAAACTCCTCAAAGTCGGGATCATCAAAAAAGTCAACTATCTGGACTGGATCTCCAACATGATCCTCATCAAGAAGGCAAA
The DNA here is from genome assembly GCA_006176705.1 of Cocos nucifera. NCBI lineage: Eukaryota > Viridiplantae > Streptophyta > Magnoliopsida > Arecales > Arecaceae > Cocos > Cocos nucifera. The sequence continues at coordinate 224,138 of QRFJ01001112.1, read as the reverse complement.
TGATAAATGAAGAATGTGCAAAGACTTCAAGAAGCTGAATAAGACCTACCCAAAAGATAGCTACTTTCTACCTAGAATTGACCAACTGGTGGACGCAACCTCGGGCCATGAGCTCCTCACTTTCATGGATGCATTCTTTGCCAACAATTAAATTTGGATGGTACTTGAGGATGAAGAGAAAACTACTTTTATTACTGATCATGGTCTCTATCATTATAGGGTCATGCCCTTTGGGCTCAAAAATATAAGCATGACCTACCAGCATTTGGTCAATAAGATATTCAAAGAATAGATCGACCATAATATAGAGGTCTACATGGATGACATGCTTGTAAAAAGCAGATCCTCAGTAGATCACATTGCCAATCTTGAAGAGACCATCAATGCCCTCCAAAAATATAGGATGAAGTTGAACCCAATTAAGTTCGCCTTCGGAGTAACCTTAAGAAAGTTTCTGAGTTTCATGGTGTCAAGGCACAAAATTGAAGCAAACCCAGAGAAGATCCGGGCCATTCAAAAAATGACTGCTCCAAAGTTAATAAAGAAAGTTCAGCACCTAATAAGGAAAGTAGCTACTCTGAATCGCAACCAAAGAACTTTAGCTGAACTACTGAATATTAACAAGCATTTGAGAAACTAAAAAACTACTCATAAGTATCATAAATTAACCAATAAAAGTATTAATTTATTAATTAATTTATATTTATTTTTAAGAATTAGCAATCAATTTTTATATATTTTTGAAAAATTAATATTTTATTAACTAAAAAATTATTTAAAAATAAAAAAATAAAAAAATATTATTAAAAAATAGAGCTCATTTTTTTGATCATAACAAAATAATTTTGAAGCAAATCGAAGCTAAAATAGATTAGATATAAATTTTTTAAGAAAAAAATAAATTAAAAAAATGGCTCAGCCAGCTCTGCAAGCCGAGCCACCAAGCCAAGCCAAGCTGCAAGCCAGCAAGCCACCAAACCATCCCATTAGCCGCTAACGTTAGTTCCATCATGGCTCATGGTGGACCCTTAAGAGAGGGTATTTCGATAAATTTTAGGAGATGTCGTGCATTGATTGGTTGGTGCGTTGATTGATTGTGGTGTGTGATGTATCTTAAATTAACCACAAGTACACAATGTGCAAAGTAGCACGTTCGGCAAGTATGGATCGATCCCACAAGGAATTGTGTTTGAATTATGTTCAAATCTTTCTCAGGCGAGCTTCAACAAAGAGTTTGGAAGTGGTTGTTTGTACTTACTACTAAATAGTAAATTAATTATGGAAAATAATAATTTAAAGATCTAGGGCTTTTGAATCTACTAGACCAATAACTAAGAGAGCAATTCTAAGATTTCTCTTATAATATCCTTTGATCGAGGTGTAATGCATGACAAGCATTCACCCTAATTAAAGAACTCTCCTTTCAACTGCTTCTCTTATGTTATCCAAGTATGGACTATGAAGAAACTCTGATCCAATAATAATCCATTAAAATTTTCCATAAGAAAGAAAAAAAGGATTTAAAATAATTTAGGCCTTCTACCTATTATCCTTCTTGCACCGAATCAAGCATGAACTATAAAGGGATTGAAACCCAATGATAGTCCATCAAGTCTCTTGGCAAGAAGCTTGAAGGAAGAAGAACTAAAAAGATGAAGTCAAGAAGAAATCCTAAAAATAACTTGTAATCATGGTTTAGCTTCATCTAAAATCCTAGAGGATTGCTTAGCTAGACATGATTTAAATTAAAACTTAAAATTTATTTAAAATTAAATTCTATACTACTTGCTGAAATTTAAATTATAGAAAATAAAAGAGATGCAGAAATTAAATAAATAGAATAAGAAAATTAAACTATCCTATGTGCTAAATTTAAATTACATAAATTAAATTGCACAAGTGATAATTAAAGAAAAATTAAAATAAAATTTTATTGATAAAATAAAAATTTAATACAAAATAGACTCCTAAGCTATAACAGGGCTTGGAGCTGAAACAAGAAAATAAAAAGAACAAACTTTTCTCTGGCATACTTTTTCTGGCTAACTCTCTCATATATTGGCAGGGTGGAAGAAAGTAGAAAAAGATGGATAAAAATTTTATGGATAGGTATTCCCACTTGTTACATGGGCCCCTACAAGTTGTAGTGTGAAGAGATATATAAGAGGTAGAGGCACTGGAATTTATTTATAGGTGTTGGGAGGGAAGAAGTTTTCCTGATTTTTAGATGTGGGACTAATAAAAGGATGCATTCTAAGAGAATGGATGGTTAAGATGGAGTTATGAGGAAGTTTAGATGGATGAGATGAACGGGATGAAAAATAAGGTAAGAAGAAGAGTTGCTGTTAAATCCCAAAATTTTTTCCTCTCTATAAAAAATTCTAAAAATATATTTTTTCCCTTTATTCTTTCTTTTCCATGTTCATTTCTCTTCTATTCCATGCACTATCAGCACCCCAACTCTTTTTATTTACGTTCGTGCAAAGGCAACAATCCAGCATCCCACTCATTCTTCATGCCAATGCCCACAATAACTTTTGAGCATTAAATGCTTTGCCCCATTAGTTGCTCATAAATATCCTTCTTCTAGAAAAAATTATAAAAAGAAATTTCTTTTTGAATTATTTTCACATATATTCTCTTTTTTCATATGCCCGCACCCATGTATCTTCACATATCATGCATGGAACAAGCTGAAATTTGGACTCAAGCTTCATCTACATGTGTTGGAGGGCTGTTTCTAGTTGGTTTGCGATTAAGGCTTAATTATTTCTAAAAAAAATATAAAGAGTATCAAATACTAAATAAAAAAATAAAATAGGATAGATTTTTTATACTTGTTATATTATAATTAATGTATTCATCACATCCCTCAACTTGAACTTTACTCATCCTCGAGTAAAAATAATATTGATATACAATACTGACTTTCTTCGACATGAGTGATCATTTAATAATTTTAGAAGTACATGATATTCATCTAAAAAAAAATTATCAAAGCATATCATTGGGATATTAAGGCTATCCGATAGAATGGTGGAGTAAAGAATATAAAATTTACAAAAGCTTTTCTTGACTCATTCTTATTTTTATCCTTGGATCGTTTAACTCTAAGATAGACTATGGTTTTACATTCACACATTCATTCCTTTATTTTTTTCTTAAAAATATAGTCCGTGCAATGTCTTAACCACTTAAGCTTTTGATTTAACTCTTGTAGCGAGTGTTAGGCCAATGACTCCCAAACCAGTTAGTTTTAGGACATTAGATGTAAAACAGCCCTCGAATTTATTGACTCGAGTCAAATAGGCTATGGGTTGGAATTTGACTGTATGATTTTTTTTTTACATTGCCCACTTTTTGACGCAAATATCATTGCTTACTTAGGCAATGAGACCTGGTTACTCGATGGAAAATCAATATTTTTTTTGAAGAAATTATATGCATCAACATATACCATTTATACCCATAAAAGGTTGACTCTCTTTAAATATTAATAAGAAAACTAGAAATGCTCAAAAATAAATTTTTATTCTAGACTCAACCTTCTATTGAATTTTATCAATATGCAGTCCTTCAATACTTCCATAACTTATCTAAAGTGTGCATCAGATGCTGCTAAAATATAATGTTACTCAAGTCTGATGCATAGTTAGGTATATGAATATCAATAAATTTGTGAGTACAAAGGTTCAAAGTAAAGTTCAAAGTTTATCCTTCACCCCCAAACTTATTCTATAGTGACTTCAATGAGGTAAAAATAAAAATCCAATTGGTAAAAAGGGAGGAATACACCTGATTCGATGTGTCCTTGGTTTAGTAGGTGTCTTCATATATTCTTTTTGGTTCTTCCCTCCAACTTATTCGATATTGACTTTACTGAAGTAAAACCTAAATAAACTGAAAAGAGAAATTTAAAATACAGGGATCTGAGTTGCCTCCCAAGAGTGCTAAGTTTAAAGTCTTCAGCCAGACTAGATTGATCAACCGAGATATGTTGGTTCATAAAGAACCATGGCTTCCTCAATAACTTTGGTGGATAATTCCAAGAATGATTTTAATCGTTGATCGTTTACTTTAAACACAATACCATTGCTTGGGTTTTCGATTTCTACTGCCCCATGTAGAAAGATTTTTTTAACTAAGAAAGGTCCTATCCATCTAGATCTCAACTTTTCAGAAAAAAGGTATAATCTCGAATTGTACAAGAGAACTTTTTGTCCAAGAGTAAAAAATTTTCTAAGAATTGCTTGATCATGAAATATTTTTGTTCATTCCTTATACACCCTGGCATTTTTGTAAGCTTCATTTCTAAGTTCTTCTAATTCATTAATCTAAAGGTTTCTATGATTTTCGGTTGTGTCCAAGTCCATATTTAATTTATTGATGGCCTACATGGCTTTGTGCTCTAGCTCAATAGGCAAGTGACGAGGTTTTTCAAACACAATCCTATAAGGAGACATTTCTAGGTTGGTTTTAAAGGTTGTGCGGTATGCCCAGAGTGCATCTACTAGTTTCAAGTAACAATCCTTTCTATTGGCATTAACAACTTTTTCCAAGATCTATTTGATTTGTCTGTTGGATATTTTTTCTTGCCCACTAGTTTGAGGATGATATGGTGTGGCCAACTTATGGGTGACATTATATTTTTTTCATTAAAGCAGCAAAGGATCGGTTGTAAAAATGTGTCCCCCGATCACTAATGATTGCTCCAAGAGTACCAAAATGAGAGAGAATAATTTTTTTGAAGAATTTAATGACCACTTTACTATCTGTTGATCTACAAAGAGTAGCTTCTTTCTACTTAGAGACATAATCGACAGCTACTAAAATATATTCATTTCCAAAGGAGTTTGGAAATGGTCCCATGAAATCAATCCCCCATACATCAAAAATTTTGACCACCAAGATTGGATTAAGTGGCATCATATTTCTCTTAGTGATTCAACCCATTTGTTGACATCGAGCATAACTTCTACAGTACTCATGTGCATCTCTAAATAAATTGGGCCAATAAAATCCACATTGGAGTACTTTTGCGGTAGTCTTTTTGGATGTGAAGTGGCCACCACATGCTTGGTCATGACAAAAAGATAAAACACTTCTAACCTCATTGTTCAAGACACATCTCCTAATGATCTAATCTGGACACTATTTAAATAGGTATGGGTCATCCCAAATGAAATACTTCACTTGGGCAAAGAATTTGTGCTTGTCTTGAGTGGTCCAGTAGGAAGAAACTTTACCGATAGCTAAATAGTTGACAATATCAGCATACCATGGTTCAGTGGACACAGACATGAGTTATTCATTAGAAAAAAATTCATTAACAAGTGGTTCACTAGATGGTGCAACTATGATTCGAGACAAGTGATTAGCTACTGCATTCTCTGTTTCTTTCTTGTCTTTGATTTCTAGGTCAAATTCTTGAAGAAGCAAGATCCATCGAATTAAGCACACCTTGGCATCTTTCTTTGCTAAGAGATGTCTAATGGCTGAGTGGTCAGTATATACAATGGTGTGAGACCCAACCAAATAGGATCTGAATTTTTCAATGGCAAAGACAATGGCTAGAAACTCCTTTTCAGTGGTAGTGTAATTAAGCTATGAATCATTTAAGATTTTACTGGCATAGTAAATAACTCTAGGCAGCTTATCAATTCTTTGACCTAAAATTATGCCTACAGCATGATCAGATGCATCACACATGAGTTCAAAAGGTACATTCCAAATAGGTGGGTGAATAATGGGAGCTAAAATAAATGCCTTTTTAAGGAACTCAAAAGATTTTAGGCACTCGGGGGTAAACTCGAATTTTGTTTTCTTTGCTAACAAGTTGGTCAACAGGTGAGCCACTTTGCTAAAATTGGCTATGACCCTTCTATAGAATCTAGCATATCCTAAAAATGAACAAATTTTCTTAACAGATTTCAGTGGTGGAAGACTCGCAATCATGTCTACTTTGGCTTTGTCTACTTCAATTCCCTTTTGTGAAATTACATGGCAAAGAACTATGCCTTCTCTAACCATGAATTGGCATTTCTCCCAATTAAGAACTAAGTGCTTCTTCTTACATCTTTCTAGGACATGTCTCAAATGATCTAAACATTCAGAGAAGATAGGGCCAAAGATAGAAAAGTCATCCATGAAAATTTTGAGAAATTGTTCAACCATATCAGAAATGCTGAATACATCTTTGGAAGGTTGCTGGTGCATTGCATAACCCAAAGGGCATGTGCCTATAGGCAAAGGTTCCGAATGGATAGATGAATGTAGTCTTTTCTTGGTCTTCAGGGGCTATGGGGATCTGATTATAACCGAAGTAGCCATCAAGAAAATAGTAGAACTCTTGTCCTGCTAATTTTTCCATCATTTGATCAATAAATAGCAAAGGAAAATGATCTTTCCTTGTTGTCGCATTAAATTTCCTATAATCTATACAGACCCTCCATCCTGTGTGGGTCCTAGTCAGGATAAGTTCATTTTTCTTATTCTGGACCACTATTATCCTGGACTTTTTGAGTACCACTTGAACCAAACTTACCCAAGAACTATCTGAGATGGGGTAAATTATTTCATTATCAAGTAACTTCAAAATCTCTTTTTTGACTACATCTTTCATAGTTGGATTGAGTCTTCTCTGAGCAGCTCTAGCTGGTTTAGCCCCTTCTGCTAGGTGTATCCTATGCTGAACCATGGAGGGGCTTATTCCCTTAATGTCAGCCATGGTCCAACCTGTTGCTTCTCGATTTTTTCTCAAGACTGCTAATAACTCCTCTTCTTGTTTAGGATTTAGGTCTGATGTAATAATAACAGACAAGGTTTTTGTTGGACCTACATAAGCATACTTAAGGTGCTTGGGGAGGGGTTTTAGTTCTAATTTGGGTGCCTCTTCTATTAATGGCTCGGATGATGGTTTAGCCATTTTCATGAATGGTTCAATGGAAGGCTCCCATCTTTAGCTAATCTTATAGTCAATAGGTGTTTCATCGATGTCTTCATGTTCATGGTTTAGCCAGATACTTGACCAGATTGATTTCTTCATCGCTAATGTCATTGGATTTATAAATGTCATCTTGGATTATATTTACATTAGCATGCTAGGTGGATTCCTATTTCAGATTAAATATATTTAACTCAGTGGTCATATTCCCAAAAGATAGCTTCATAAGTCCATTTTTTTTTCTATAGTTGATTTTAGCATTAGTAGTTGCTAAAAAAGGTTTTCCTAAAATAACTGGGATATGACCCTTGGGATTTGAAACTAGTTCAGTCTCTAGAATGATGAAGTCTATAGGAAAGATAAAATTGCCAATCTTGATTAAAACATCTTCAACCATTTCCTTGGGGATCCTAAAAGATCGGTCTGCTAATTGTAACATGATTTCTATTGGCTGAAGTTTTTCCAATCCTAATTGCTCATAGATTGAATAGGGCAAAATATTTATACTAGCCCCTAAGTCTAGCAAGGCCTTCTCAATTTGGGTTTCTTCAAAAACACATGAAATTGTCGAGGATCCTGGATCCTTATATTTTATTGGCACATGACTTGACAAGTAAGAGCTCATGCTTGCAGCTAAGAATGCTCTCTTGGGTACATTGGTGGTTCTCTTCTTGGTGCAAAGGTCTTTTAAAAAATTAGCATAGGTCGGTACTTGCTGGATCATGTCTAGTAGAGGAATATTTATCTGGATTTATTTGAACACCTCTAACATTTTATCCAAATATTTTGATTATTTTTTGGACCTTAGTCGATTTGAAAAAGGAGCTCTAGGAGTTATGGGTACAGGGCTGGATGTACTATCAATTTCAGGAGCTCGAGTTTGTAAGGTAGGTTGTTCATAAAGTTATTCGGCAAATGAGTCCTCTATATTATCAGATGTACCTACCTTGTTATCCACTTGTTTCTCTTATCTTAAAGTATTAATGGCATTCACATGATTGACTTCATTTTCATGTTGGAGTCATGGACCATTTTGGTTTCTCAGATTAGGCTCGGGTTGGCTAGGCAGCCTACCTCATTCCCACACATTCATGGTAGAGGCAAGCTGACCTACCTGTATTTCTAGATGGGCTATGGCCTAGGTGTTAGCATTTAAGAGTTGGCCCATGGTCTGCATGAAATTACTCAATGTGGCATTGGTGTCAGCATTGGATTTGGCTAGGACTTCCAGACTTTTCTCCAAAGAACTAAGTTTCTTTTCAAGATTATTGAAGCTTGGTGGGTTGTTTAACATAGGGTTGGGCCTTGGGTTTTGCTGGTTGAAACTAGGACCGCCTACATTTGGGTTCTGTGACCATGAAAAGTTTGGATGATTCCTCCATCCTGGGTTATATGTGGGTGCATAAGGATTGTTCATTGGTTTTTGGTATGCGGCATTTACCTGTGCACACCCATTCTCTATTGGGCTTATCAGGAGAGGACAATCTTCAAGGATATGGTTTGGTGCACTGCACCTGCTACACATGGGTGCAGACACATGGTTCACACTAGCTGGTCTCTGCAGTTTTAAGTCCTCTAACCTACATGTTAGGATTGCAATTTTAGCCTCCGTGGCTAGGGAGGTTTGAACTTGGTATATTCCACCTCTTAAAGGTGTTGGTCTTTCTAGTTCCCTAGCATTTCCCATTGTAAACTCTTTTCGACTAAGTCTTCTAGAAATTGATAGGCCTCATTGGATTCTTTATACATAAATTAACCTTGGCACATGGATTCTAGCATGGTTATGGAATTTGAATCTAGCCCCTCATAAACTATCTGGCATAGCCTTCAGATCTCTATTCCATGGTGTGGACATTGGGTCAAGAGGTTATTAAAATGATCGAAATACTTTCAAAATGATTCACTAGCTAGTTGGTAGAATTGGTTGATCTCATTTCTAATTCTAGCTATCTTATGATGGAGAAAGTATTATTTATGGAATACTCTTACAAAGCCCTCCTAGGTCATGATAGATTGATTTGCCAGGCTGTATAGCCACTTTTTGGTATTATTCTTAAGGACAAAATTTATTAGTCTCGGTTTGATCTCATCCTCAGAAAGTTGTTGCAACCTCATGGTTGCGCAAACCTCTTCAAATTTTCTAATGAATATATATGCATCCTCTACTCCAGTAAATTTTGGAAGCATATTAATCACTTGAGATTTAATTTTGAAGTTATTTGCAGTAGGTTAAGGCAACCTGATGCAAGAAGGCTGGACAGATCCAATTGGATAACACAAGTCCTTGAGGCTTTGGGGCTGATTGGTTTCTTCCATTTTAGGAACTTTAAGGCTTAACATAGGAATCGAGTCAATTCTAACTAGTCAACCCAAAACTTCTTCACGAAGGAAGTGGAGAATTCACTTTATTTTATATATATTTTTTATTTTTTTAAAAAAAATTTAAACAAAAGAGAAGAGGAAGAAGAATTAGCTAAGATTTTTTTTTCTTTCAAACACTTATCAAGCAATTATCTATCCTAGATTACCTTAAATCTAGATAGCTCCTAACTACCAAGGCAGCCTTGGAGCCCTCTAAGTTACAAGCTAACTAGCCAATTAGCTAGGTAAGGGTAAGATTGGTGGGAGTCCCTTTGTTGCTTTCCTTAGACATCAATTAGATTGGCTAGGTAAGCGAACGGAACCAATTAAAGAACCACCTTTCTTTGGGCTCGTGTCCCTGAATCCCTTTCTTAGACACCAGTCAACTAGCCAATCCTGATCCGGTCCAACACTTTTGGGTGCCTTGTCCTAATGAGCTCGGATGTCCCTACGGTTGACGTCTAATTGATTTTATTTAATGTTAGGATGAATGCAAATGAGGGAACTTGTTTATGGACTAAGGAAGGATAATGAAATCCCCATCTTATCTTATTTAGGTTTGTGCCCTTAAAGTAGTTTAGATATGCTTATGCACAACTAATAAAAATAAATAAGTTTAAATAAAAAATATTGAACTAAGATCAAATTAATAAGCTAAAAGAAAAAAAAATAATGTTAGATTATATACCTGATTTCCAGCATTCACCAATATTCTACAAAGCAAGATAAAAAGAAAAAAAATTAGAAAGGTCAGATTAAAATTAAAATAAAAGTACGAAGAACAAGAATTTAGAACATAATTTAAAATACGCTAATTCCTCGGCAATAGTGCCAAAAACTTGATATGTATTAAATTAACCGCAAGTGCATGGTGTACAAAGTAACATGTTCGATGAGTATGGATCGATCCCAAGAGGAATTGTGTTTGAATTGTGTTCAAACCTTGCTCAGGTGAGCTTCAACAAAGAGTTTGGAAGTGGTTATTTGTACTTACTACTAAATAATAAATTAATTATGGAGAATAATAATTTAAAGATCTAGGGCTTTTGAATCCACTAGACCAATGGCTTAGAGAGCAATTCTAAGATTTCTCTTATAATATCCTTTGATCGAGGTGTAATGCATGGACAAGCATTCACCCTAATTAAAGAACTCTCCTTTCAACTGCTTCTCTTGTGTTACCCAAGCATGGACTATGAAGGAACTCTGATCCAACAATAATCCATCAAAGTTTTCTACAAGAAAGAAAAAAAAGATTTAAAAAGATTTAGGCCTTCTACTTATTATCCTTCTTGCACCGAATCAAGCATGAACTATAAAGAGATTGAAATCCAATGACTGTCCATCAAGTCTCTTGGCAAGAAGCTTGAAGGAAGAAGAACTAAAAAGATAAAGCCAAGAAGAAATTCTAAAATTAACTTCTAATCATGATTTAGCTTCATCACAAACCTCAGAGGATTGCTTAGCTAGACATGATTTAAATTAAAATTTAAAAATTATTTAAAATTAAATTTTATACTACTTGCTGGAATTTAAATTATAGAAAATAAAAAAAATATAGAGATTAAATAAGCAAAATAAGAAAATTAAACTATGCTATGTGCTAAATTTAAATTACATAAGTGATAATTAAAAAAAATAAAAATAAAATTTTATTACTAAAATAAAAATTTAATACAAAATTGACTCCTAAGCCATAACTGGACTTGGAGCTGAAACAAGAAAATAAAAGGAACAGACTTTCCTCTAGCACACTTTTTCTGGCTAATTCTCCTTCTCATACATTGGAAGGATGGAAGAAAGTGAAAAAAAGATGGATAAAAATTTTATGGATAGATATTCCTGCCTGTCACATGGGCCCCAACAAGAATTGTGGTGTGGATATATATAAGGTAGAGGCACTAGGCTTTATTTATAGGTGCTGGGAGGGAAGAAGTTTTCCTAATTTTTAGATGTGAGACTAATAAAAGGATGCATTCTAAGAGAATGGATGGTTAAGATGGAGTTATGAGGATGTTTGGATGGATGAGATGAAGGGGATGAAAAATAAGATAAGAAGAAGAGTTGCCGTTAAATCCCAAAATTTTTTCCTCTCTAAAAAAAATTCTAAAATATATTTTTTTTCCTTTATTCTTTCTTTTCCATGTTCGCTTCTCTTCCATTCCGTGCACTGCCCCAACTCTTTACATTTACGTTCGTGCAAAGGCAATAATCCAGCATCCCACTCATTCTTCATGCCAATGCCCACAACAACTTTTGAGCATTAAATGCTTTGCCCCATTAATTGCTCATAAATATCCTTCTTCTAAAAAAAATTACAAAAAAAAAATTTTGTTTGAATTATTTTCACATATATTCTTTTTTTTCATATGCCCGCACCTATGTATCTTTGCATGTCATGCACGAAACAAGCCAAAATTTGGACTCGAGCTTCATCTGCATGTGTTGAAGGGCCATTTCTAGTTGGTTTGTAATTAAAGCTTAATAATTAATTATTCCTAAAAAAGAACATAAAAAGTATCAAATACTAAATAAAAAAGATAAAATAGCATGGATTATTGATAGTTGTTATGTTATAATTAATGTATTCATCAGTGTGTAGTATACCTAGTCCAGCATGGTCCATGAGCATAGTAATGTGCGATCGGATGGCTCTGCTCGCTATCAATTTTGATCCAATGGCCAAAAAATTTTCTATGCCGATTTGATTTCAGACTTCAGCCCATCCGCACCATTCAACGATCGACAGCACTCCAAACGCTGATCCAACGGTCTAGAGAGCTCCCGATGGTGATCCAACCTCCTAGCAATGATTCGATGGCTAGATCTTCTCCATCTTGCATGATCGAATGGCCAAAATTTAATTCAACCTGATCTGGGCCATTACACATCCGATTTGGATGATTTTTGGACCGTTGGATTACTATTGAATAGCCAGACTTCACCAGATGCATCTAGGAGCTACTTTAATTCAATTTTTATCAAGATTTCTTCAATTTTGATGATCGAAACTCTTCTTTAATCCCACATTGGTTAGAAATAAAGGATCCAACCCTCCTAACTCCATTTAAAGGACTCCAAGTCTCCAAAATCAATTATCTTTGGTCATGGAAAGGAGTTTAGTAAAGGTTAGAGCCATGTTTGGATTAGAGACTACTTTAGGGCAACGGATGTTGGGAAGAAGAGTTGGCTTCTACACCATCTCAATGTCGATGCCGATCCAAGATCAGAGATCAGCTATTTTTATTTCTTTTTATTTTTTAATTTTATGTATTTAAATTATGAACTTTTAAATTATTGAAAAGTTTTATTTTTATGTACTTTAAATTCATGCTTTTTATTTTTAATTATAATTTAATTTTTGCTCTTTATTTTTAATTATTTTTTAATCTTATCGTAAGTAGATGCTAAGATCTAACTAGTAGATCTTAGTACAAAATTTATTATTCTACATTATTTAGATTTTGCTCTTAATTTATAATTCTATTTTTTGAGTTCAAAATTTTTTTCTAAATCTTTTTCTTTTTTTGTAAAAATAAAAGATTTTAAAATAAAAATACTGCCTTCTCTATGGATTCGACATGACTCATTACTTGCTACCTAATTTTAATTATTTTAAAAAGTTAAATTAAACTGATAGATATGATATCTTAACGATAATATGATGATTTAACAAGTTTTTAGCATCGTTGCCAGGAAAGATGAGAGCATTAAATTTTTTAATTTTTTTGATTTTTTTATAAAATAATTATAAATAAATTTTTAATTTTTTAATTTTTCTATAAATATTGCTTACTAACTTTTTCTTCTTTATTTTGTAAAAAAAAGAAGATAAAAAGAAAAAAGAGGAAAAGAACCAAATTAGGGTAAGGAGAAAAACTTTCAATTTTGCTTGGTGAGATCAATTCTAACGTTAGAATTTTTTTATTTTTATTTATTTTATTTTTAAAATTAATTTAAAAAATTACCTACTTAAACCTAATTAAAAGCTTCATGACAAGATTAAAAATTTTAATTACTTAGAGCATGCATCATATTATTTTTATTTTTATTTTTATTTCTTTTAATAATCACTGGAGATAAGATGAGCATCTCCACTTCAATTAGTTGCATACATCTAGTTTAAATTGCATAGAATCCCTTGTTTGAAAAAAAAAAAAAAATTATGCATATTCATATTAAATCAAATTAAGGGCATAATCCATTAAACAAGATAAGATGAAGATTTGATTATCCTTCCTTGGCCCATAAATAACCAACCAACATCTTGTATTAACCTAAGCCTTTAATTTTAAAATCAATTAGACATCGACCCTAAGAACTCGAACTCATTAGGATAAGAAATCATAAAAGTTGGACCAGGTTAGAGTTAGTTAATTTGATTGGTGTCTAAGGCAAGTGGTTCAGGGATGATTAGGCCCAAAGAAACATGGTTTATAATTTATTTCATTAGCTTACCTGGCCAAGCATAATTAGTGTCTAAGGCAAGCAATGGGAGGACTCCCACCAACCTTACACTTACCTAACTAGTTGATTGGCTGATCTTATACTTGGAGGGCTTGAAGATGATTTTAGTAGTTAGGAGCTCTCTAGATCTTGAACAACCTTTAGTTAGAATTGATTGCCTAACTTGATTGCTAACTGAAACATCAAACCTAACTAAACCCTAATTCTTCTCTCTCTTCTTAGCTCTAGGACTCCTTAGGACCTCTTCTTTAAAACTCTTTTCTCTTTCTTCTTTTTTTCTTCTCTTATCTTTCAAAAAAATAAAATAAAATAAAATAAATTAAAAATAATTAATAATTAATAATTAAATAATAAAAATAATTAAAAATAGTAAAGATAGTTAAAAAGTAAAATAAATAAAAATTATACAAAATAAATAAAAAATAAGTAAAATTATAATAAAATAATAAAATCATTAATTTTTTTAAAATTATATAATAATAATAAATAATAAATAAAAAAAAAATTCTAAAAACTTCTTTAAAAATTTTAAAAATAAAATAATTATATAAAAATTATAAAATTTCTTTTTAAAAAATAAAATAATAAAATAATAAAAAAAAATTAAAAAATAAAAAATCTAAAAGATTCTAAACCATACGTTAGGGTTGCGTTAATATATACATGATAGAAAATTGCTTTATCTGATCTAGTTGAATCCAACCATAAAATTGAATGGTTGAACCGTATTAAACCCAATAACCAAATGACTAAAAATTTTAGAGATCTACCTAGGCAGTCTTGAAAAATATGCAGAATTTCATGCATAGATTTCAAAAATTTTTCAAAATTGAAGCAGCGAAAAACATAGATTAAATAGTTTAATCTATAGTATGCATGTAATTAAATTATGAAACCCTGCATCAAGGATCTATAACATATCATGATGCAAATATAAATCTAAAACTAAATTAATCATAATTGATATTGATCAAATCAATATCTAGATCTAGAATAATTCTAGATCTAACCTTAAATCGTATTTAGGTCACCAAGAGATCAGATCTCTTACCTTTGCATGGGTCAAGAACTTCATGGTTGAATCTCGTTGTTGTCTTTAGAGCCGCACATGTGTCCGGTATCTATAGGTGATCCATACAAATCTACAATATAAATTGGAGATTTGTCGAATGAAGATTCGCTCGAAGTGCTAGCTTCTCATAGATCCCTCCTGATGGTTAATCAAATACATATTTTTTGGATCTCTTGGATACTCCAAGAGATAAAGAACATGAGGAGGAATAATGGAGGAATCCAAATCTAGGATCTCCTATAAATCAAAAAATAAAATCAAGAAAAAATAAATCCTAAGAAAAGATAAATCTTCTCCTTTAGGACATCAATGACTGATGTCCTAAAAAGATCTCTATGCTAGGATAAGAGGAGACCTTCTTCTTTAGGATTTTTTTTAAATTTTCAAATCTAATATTTCTGATTTTTATCATATAAAATTTTTACAAGAAATTGAAGAAGGGTTCTCCAAGAAATCCTAAGAGATGACCTTTCTTCTCTTCTCCTTCTCTCATCAAGACATGATCAAATCATGTCCAAAAAGAACATCATGCCCCAACAACTTGGAGCACTTATCCCCATGACCTATTCCTCTCTCTCTCAGATTTTTATCATATAAAAATCATAAAGAATAAATAAGAGAAAAAATACATAAAAAAATAAAAGGAAGACAATCTTCTCTTACCTTGTCTCTTCAAGATATCAACCTTTAATGTCTTAGTTGAAGGCTCTTCTCCAAGAATCTTGGCACCACAAACCACCACACCTCTCCCCTTTTCTCTTCTGATTTCTACCATTAAAAATTTGTTGTTTTGGATGCCCAAAGCCTATCATATAGGAGGCGTCCCTTAGGAATCAAATTCTAGGTCAAAGTCCTAATCAAACCCATTCAAAACAAGGAAGTTAGGGGGTGTCGAAAGAAAAATTGCCGCATAAGGAGGAAGTGTTTTGGATTTAAAGGACTCTTTCAAATAGGAAATAAATCCTAACTTCCTTCTAGTTTTGACCAAGTCAAAACAAATTCCAAAACAACTAGAATATGGGGTGTGGAAGGCCTCTTTAGGCATGGGAATGTTCATGTAAACCTTTGAAATTAAAGGTGTGGCATGGGCTTTCTTAGGTGCAAGAGAAAGAGAGAGAGTCCCAGTCCAACTAGGACTCCTCTTGTTTGACTAGATCAAAATAGATTTAAACCAAATTTTAATTCTTATTTAAATCAGATTAAATGCAACCCAATTAAGGATGATCCTAGTCCTACTAGGAGCGTAATTAAATCAGATTTGATTTAAATCCTAAATCAATTAGGTGCACCCAAGTCCTAATCCAATAAGAAATTATTCTTTCTTGCAATTGACTTATCCAATAACTCAATTAGACTTAATCTAATTAAGTTTAAATCAATTCTAATTGAATCTAATTCAATTAAACTTGATTTTAGTCTGATTGCTCAATCAAATTGAGCTAATTAGTAATCTAATTGCTAATTGATCCTCCTACAATACTTACATTAGGTCAAATATCAATCGCATTGAATGTTTGACCTTAAAATAATTCTCAATTATTGATTAAATATCTGATCATGTTACAAGCTCTAAAGTGTGTGACCCCAGAGGTTCGAACCTAAATCAATAGCATAGGGATCAATTGCTGTACCAATTAAAGTTACCATCTAGCAATATTTCCCAACATCTAGATAGGTTGAATGTATGCAAAGCAATATTCTTAGAACCCTGGTCCATGGTTATTGTATAACTTATCCCTTTGATCAATAATGCTCAAGATGACTTTGACTATATGGTCAAATACTCATACAAGTCATCTCTATTATGTCTCAAAATTTTACGAATCCCGTGACACCTTACGAGGATTACCTAGGCCTAGATTTTGCTAAATTAAAATACAATGAGACATTCTCTTTCTGAAGCTAATTAGGAGTGGTCAATTCCATCTTGACTCACATACCGACTTCACAAGTACTTGACTGTACGCAAAAATCTTTCGAATCTATATTAGAAATATAGGCAGTCCGGCACCAAAGTATAGTGAGTTGCTTACAAGTCACCATGGTGATCTTAGGTCGGAGGGTCACTTATAACCATTGGCCTTAGCCAACTACTCTTGACAGTAAAGTACTACATTGGTCATGTTCAATGCAGATGTACTCATACATCTCACCTGGATGCCATACCAGTGTCTCTATATCACTTGGTTATGAGGACAACCAATGCATATGGCATACAACAACCTACACTCGATAAGTTATTGTCCTTATTAATAACTTATCATTTGGTCATGAAAAATTTAAGAACCATTCGATAAATCCTTCTTTATCGATTGTTGTAGTTCTAAAGACTTCATCATAATTTAAGAGTTTATTTAAGAAAGATAGAACTTTTATGATGAATCAGTCAAATAACTATTATTATCAGATAATTCATATACTAATTCCAATCATCTACTACTTAGATGATTGGCTTTAGGATGCATTTTCCAACAACTCTCACTTGGACTAAAGTCAATCAGAATGATATCAAATATCCTATCTTCCACTTGAGTTCATAGAATTTCTTAGTTTTGAGGTCTTAGCAAATGGGTCGATCGAATTCTCCTTTTACATTGATCTTCTAAAGATCGACGTCATCCAGATCTAATATCTAAGGTGATTGCGATGTAGAATATGCCTGATTCTTCGATTCTTTAGTCTGAGCTATGGCTCTAGTGCTACGATAGAACTGGACCATTGGTGGAGAGTGCTACTCCCAACCTGCTAATGAACCTTAACAACTACGCAGCTTACATGGCAGCATCATATGCCATGATGTACTCTACATCACTAACTGAATAGGCTAAAGTATACTGCTTGAAACCTTTCCAACAGATTGCTCGTACAATTAGGGTATGACCCGACATTCTCTTGATGTTATCTTGTTTTGATTAAAATTAAAATATCCACATGTTTTAAGTCAGCACTTCTAAATTTGAGTCACCGAATCTTAGTATATTTCAAATACTTAAGGATAGTCTATACAATCTTCTAGTGGCTCTCATTTGGATCAGACTGGTATCTGCTCACTACCTCTAGTGAGTATACCATGTCTGGTTTTGTACATGGAGAAATAAGATGACAACTAAATCTTTATTCCTTGTAATGCTGGAATGCCATTTTCGATTAAGAGAATTTCATCCTCAAACAATATAAGGAATAACACTATAGAATATTTTGTCGAATTATAAATGCAGGGTTTGTCTTTGTTCATAACAAAGACATATGTTCAAAATGTATGTTCAAAAACTAAGATAATAGCCAAATGAGCCTTACAGATCTTTACCTTCTCATCTGCGCTACTCTGATCCTTTGAAAATCCATTCATACCCAATGGATTTTCTCCCTTCAGGTGAATCAACTAGTGTCCATACACTATTGATTTTCATGGACTTCAATTTGGATCATGTGGCTCTAAGCCACTTCTCAGAGTTAGACCACTACATTGTATCTCTATAGGTGATCAGATTCTTATTGTTCTCATCGAGCTCAACAGGATTGCCATCCTAGACCTAGATACTAAAGTATCTATCCAGCTAACGTGGTACTCTATCGGATCTCCTTAAAGGTGACACTTTAATGGGCTTCGAGTTTGATTTGATCCAATCCAATTCTGTAGGTTTACTAGATTATGTCGATTCTTTTCTACCAGTTAAACTTCTCTGAGTTCAACTTGACAGGCATCAGTTCATTCTCTAAGGAACTTCTTTCCAAAAGGAATGCCCTACTACTGAAGAACATCTCATGTTCTTCAGTATGGTAGAATTAATCATCCTTAAATACCTATTAGTCCAGGATCCAAGTTTATCTATATGCAAACCTATGACATAGGCCGATCAACCCCAAACCCGAAGATAAAAGAGTCTAGGTCTATGCCTGATCCATATCCCATATGGAGTCTTTGCGATAGATTTACTTAGAACATTTTTAGAGTAAAACAAGTAGTCAGTAAGCATAACCCTAAAATAGGCAGACTAGCAAATCCTATCATGGATTGAACCATGTCTAATAAAGTTTAATTTCTTCTTTCAAATACACTATGTTCTGAAAAAAAATCTACTGAGAGAGAATCCTATTCTCTCCTAGATATGTTATAAACTTACTAGATAAGTATTCGCCTCCTCGATCTGATCGAAGAGTTTTAATATCTTATCCAGTTTATTTTTCTATTTCATTATTGAATCGTTTGAACATTTCAAATGATTCAGATCAGACGCACTCATGCCCAGATAGGTTGTTTGAAATGAAATACTAATATTTTCCTTTGGCACTTAAGTTCATAAGTCCACATACATCACTATGTATGAGACTTAGAACTTTATCGACTTCTTCACCTTTTCCAGTAAAAGGTAATTTTGTCATCTTCCTAAGAAGAGAAGATTCACAGGCTATGAATGATTCACAATCATTGATGTCGAGATTTTTCTCTTAAGTTAACCTATTTATCCTATTCTTGTCAAGATGACTATGCCCATAATGCCAAAGGTAGACATCCATGACATAATCTAACTTGGATGTATACATTACACTTAATAGGCTGTATAAATATTAAATATCATTTTTTTGTTGTCTATGTATTATTGCAATATTATTCATAATAATATCACAATAATCTCCTTTATTGATAAATGATCTCTGACCAAAAGGCTATCAGAGATCATATTTATCATAAACGATGGACAATAGTGACAATCACTCAAAATGACATCTATTGAAAATAAGTTTGATAATTTCTAAAGCTAGGATTGGAACAAGACTTCCATCCCCAATGTTCAGATATTTTTCACCATTTTAAAATATCTCATTTACTTATAGTCTTTGCAACAAATTGCATAAGACTACCGACATCTAATACCCATGTAGTAGAATTATATTGATAAGTGGTAAAAATATACTAATAAAAGTATTAAATTATAAAATAAATTAATTTATTTTATTAAAAATTAATACTTTTATTAATCTTACATAGGAAAGAAGGCCACCAATGTGAAGATCTTATTTTTTTGATTCTGATGAAAAGAATTTCAGACAAAACGGACTTCAAACGAGCCCAGAATTCGAATTTCAAAAAAAAAAAAAAATGTCGACGCAATGCTGACGTCAGGATGACGTCAGCATTTTTCGTGGCACACGATGGACCATCTGAAGGATATTTTGGGAATTTCACAATAAGAGGCACGCTCTGATTGGCTGAAGAACGCGGCGGTCCATGCAACAGCGGGCTCGCGCACGGTCCATGGAGGGCAATTTGGGAATTCTGGCTGATCCAACGGGCGGTTTTCACTGAAGCTTGATCGGACGGCCGAAAAGAAGGCGCTGATGGATGGCATCCACAGCTCCCGATCGAGATCCAACGGTTGAGATTCATTCCGACGTTAAACTAAAGATCTGAAGGCTTCTTTCAATGCGATCGGATGGCCCAGATTTGATCCAACGGTTGATCCAATGGCTGATATTAAATCCGACTTGATCTGGGTTATTTTAAGGGGTTTTTGAGTGGTTTTTGGACCGTTTGATCAACATCTAATGGCCAGAATTATCCAGATCTTAATTTGAGTTATTTTGGGAGTCTTAAACCTAATTTTTGATGGATTTTGGGGGGAAATCAAATCTCTTTATCTATAAAAACCTATGGTTGTCGTGAAAAAAAAAAAATTAGAGAGAGACAAAGAGAGAGACGGGGAAAGAGAGAGAGAGAAAGAGAGAAGGGAGAGAAAGAGAGAAAGAGAAAGAGAGAGAAAGAGAGAGAAGAGAGGTAAGAGTGATTTGTGAAGAAAATAAAAAAAAAGGATTTTTGATTTTTCTTCGACGATCAAGACATCGATCAAGGAGCCTCTTCTTCTTCGCCAAGTTCTCCACATCAAGAGCAGCAGACAATCAATTTCAGCAATCAAACAGTCTAATTTCTCTATGCTTTTTATTTTATTTGCTATTTTTGAACTTGTTATCATGAACTAAATTTTATTTTACTAAGGCTAAGGTGTAGCCACTCTTTTGATGCAATATTCAGTATGATTTATTTTTAAATTTTATTCATGAGGAGTATATAAATCTGATCTTAATGCTTTTAGATTACTGGCCATCTTCTAATTGATCTGATGAACATAGATGTTACGGACCAAGTACATCTATGTTAATGCTTCTTGATTATATACCTTGTATTATGAATCAAATTAGAATTCATATGCATGCGGAAATTTTAGTGCGCTTTGGACGCAGCGTATTTTAATTAGAGGGTTTCACAAAACCTAATGCATTAATATTTATTTAAATTACACCTGGACCAAAGGATAATTAATAAATATTAATAGTTTTGCTATGCCTGGACCAAAGGGTAGTGAATAAATTAGGAGACTCCACCGTCACATGAAATAAAATTAATCTAAAAATCTGAATATTGTATTGACTGAGTTGGTGAACCGATTGCCTTAGTAATCCATTGCTCTTGAATTTAAAACCCTAATAATTTACACTCTCTCTATTTAATTAAAAACTTTTAATTATTTTTTTTATTTTTTTTATTTTCTTTAATTTCTTATTCTCATAAATCGATCTTCTAAATAAAGCATAGGAAAGAGCTTTTCAGTACTTATTTTTCCAATCCTCTAGGGATGATACTCTACTCATTCACTTTATTACTTGATCGACTGGTGCACTTGCCATAGCTATAAATTAGCACGCATCAAGTTTTTGGCACCGTTGCCGGGGATTGTGTCTAAAATAATATTAAAATTTTGATCCTAGCTTTACTTTAGAAATTTATTTTTAATTTTTATTATTAAAAAAAAAAAAATTTAGTGCATGACACGTACTGGACATAGTAACTTACTACCTTTAGATCCAGAAATTGAAAGGACCTATTAGAAGACTACAACAAGAGAGAAACATGGCAGCTGAAGATCCTAACGACATCAATCTAGGATTGGATATGGCGACTGAAGGACAGCATGAAGCTATTCGACCAGTACATCATCCATTAAATGATTACATCACACCATCTATAGCCGATGCAGCTTCGAGCATCAGGAGACCGCCTGTACGAGCAAACAACTTCGAAATAAAATCGACGATGATCCAGATGATTCAATCAACTGTCCAATTCAGTGGACACGTGCATGATGATCCGAATGCCCATATTTCTAATTTTCTTGAACTTTGTGATACTTTTAAAATTAATGGGGTGTCGGATGATGCTATTAGATTAAGGTTATTTCCTTTCTCTTTACGGGATAAAGCTAAAAAGTTGGCTTCATTCTCTTCCTACAGGTTCTATCACAACTTGGGATGTCCTAGCCCAAAAATTCTTAGCCAAGTACTTTCCACCTTCCAAGACTGCTAAGATGCGCAACGATATCACTTCTTTTATGCAGATGGACATGGAGACACTATATGAGGCTTGGGAGCATTTCAAGGAACTGCTGAGGAGATGTCCACATCATCAACTACCCGTATGGCTTCAGGTACAAACTTTCTATAATGGTTTATCTCCTACTAATCGATTCTATGATTGATGCAGCAGCAGGAGGAACCATTAATCAAAAAATGGAGGAAGAAGCCTTTCGATCTGATCGATGAGATGGCATCAAATAGCTATCAATGGCAGACAGAAGCGCATGATGCCAAAAAGACTAGCAGCTGTGCAGGGAGTAGATTGCGTGCCAACCTTTACTAGCTGAAATTGCAGCCCTTAGAGCCGAAGTCAACAACTTAAAGGGAACAGCTATGCATGTTCAGAGCATTACTTGTGACCTGTGTGGAGGAGGACACGATACGAGCAATTGCCAGACAGGTAATCCTTTTGCTAAAACAACTGATACAGCTAATTATATTGGTAATTTTTTCAGGCCGCAACAAAACAATCCCTACTCCAACACATACAATCAAGGGTGGAGGCAGCACCCAAATTTCTCATGGAGCAATCAAAATGCAGCACAACAGCCACCCCCGGGATTCCAAGTACCTGAAAAGAAGTCCAACATGGAAGAGCTGATGGTCAAATTTATGCAAAACCAAGAAGCAACTATAAAAAATTTGGAAGCCAAACTTAGGCAGGACCAAACAGCAGCAATTCGAAACTTGGAGATGCAAATAGGTCAAATGGCTAAGATAATCTCCGAGAGACCTCAAGGATCCTTGCCAAGCAATACGGAGACAAATCCAAGGGAGCAAGTCAATGCTATCACCCTAAGAAGTGGTACAAAGCTGGAGGAGCCACATCAGAAGAATGAGACTGAAGAGCCAACTACAAATAAGGAACCATCAACTAAAATTCGTCAGTCACCAAAACAACCAGCAGATGGATGGTCTCCAGGTATACGATTTGCTGATCCAAATGTGAAGCCCTACGTGCCGCCACTACCATTCCCAGAGAGACAAATACAGCATCCAGATAAGGAATTTTCTAACTTTTTCAAAATTTTAAAGAATTTACATATTAATATTCCTTTTGTAGATGCTATTACTCAAATGCCCAGGTATGCCAAGTTTCTCAAAGAAATCTTAACAAATAAGAAAAAGCTGAAGGAGCATGAGAGAATAAATTTGAATGAAGAATGCTCAGCAATACTTCAAAATAAATTACCACAGAAGTTAAAAGATCCAGGGAGTTTTACTATCCCCTGCATTATTGGTGATTGTAGTTTTGATAAAGTTTTATGTGATTTAGGAGCAAGCATTAATCTCATGCCTTTTTCTATTTTCAGGAAAGCTGGGTCTAGGAGAACCAAAGCCTACCACTATTACTCTTCAATTAGCCGATAGATCCATTAAATATCCAAGAGGTATAGTGGAGGATGTCTTGGTAAAGGTAAACAAGTTTATTTTTCCTGTTGATTTTATTGTTCTTGATATGGAAGAAGATTATGATGTACCCCTTATTTTAGGGAGACCCTTTTTAGCTACTGGAGGAGCTTTAATAGATGTTCAACAAGAAAAATTAATTCTTAGAGTCCAAGATGAACAAGTTACTTTTAATGTTTTCAAAGATACTAAACATCCTGATGATAATCAAACTTATTTTTCTAATTGATATTATTGACAATCCATTATATGAGAATTCTGTAGAAAATAGGTTTGAGACTATAAAAGCGAGCAATGTCAAATTGAAAGAAGGACTCGATCAAACATGAAAGTATTCCAATTGAAGTGGCACCGGATTGATCCACTTTAGAACTCAAAGAAAGTCAAGCTGAAGACTATAAATCAGAACTACTAGATAGGTTGTTTCTTTTCTTTTTAGTTTTGATCATTTTTCTTTTCTTTTATTTTTCAGTAATTTGTTGTTGCTCTTTTACTGCTCTGGTGTGTATTTTCAATTTTGCAGAAAAATCAATGAGAACTCAAGCAAAATTTCAAAGCTCCAAAGAACCAGACTGAACCAAATCAGGTGTATTCCTTCCTATCCTTTATTACATCCTTTATTTTTCTTTCTCCTTTAAGACAAATAGAATAATAATTAATTAAAAAAAAAAAAAATCATGTGTCAAGAAGAAAATCTTGAGCAAGATAAACTGGATAAGTGATAAAAGATAGAATTATTTGCTAATGAATGTAACGAGTTAAAGAAGTAGATTATTTGGTCAACTTTTAGCAAGCCTACTTAGGTCATTAAAAGATTATTAGCACTTTTTATTGCACATGCACACTAACAAGGCAAAGTAGGTATTGATTATAAGGCCAACTGAGGATTCAATTATCACTGAAAATTGGATAATTAATATACATTCTAATCAAAGAAACTTGAATTTAAGGAAAGAGCTACCTGCCTATAAATAAAGTGCAAAAGATAGAGTATATGTGGATTGCCCAAAGCCTAGTAACTGGGTCTCTGCACCTAGGTCAAGTGTGAAAATTCACGTAAAATGGTGAAGGAAAGGCCAGGATGCTCAGCACAGTAAAAAAAAAAAAAAAAAAAAAGAAAAGAAAAGGCAGTGTGAAAGCTACCTTAATTCATGAGTATAAAATTGAGAATGTATAGAAAATTGACCAAAATAGGTGATAAGAGAGGATACTTTTGTTCTTTTAATTTAATACTGAAATGCTAAAGTTAGTCATCACGAACACAAGTGCTATAGATCTTTGATGTACTCTAAGAAAGTTTTTAATTGTATTGACTGAAAAATTTGCTTCTGAAGCTCAATGCTTAGTTAGCAGTATTTTCTAAACTTTTTGACCTTTAATCCTAGATTTTATCTTTGTGATGGATAATCTTATTGAAACATGGTATTAAATAAAACATTGCTAAGGGACTAGCAATGACTAAGTTGGGGGGTGTGATAAGTGGTAAAAATATACTAATAAAAGTATTAAATTATAAAATAAATTAATCTATTTTATTAAGAAATTGATACTTTTATTAATCTTATGTAGGAAAGAAGGCCACCAATGTGAAGATCTTATTTTTCTGGATTCAGATGAAAAAAATTTCAGGCAAAACGGACTTCAAACGAGCCCAGAATTCGAATTTCAAAAAAAAAAAAAAAAAACGCCGACGCAACGCTGACGTCAGCATTTTTCGCGGTGCACGATGGACCATCTGAAGGGTATTTTGGAGAATTTCACAGCAAGAGGCGCTCTGATTGGCTGAAGAACGCGGCGGTCCATGCAACACCGGGCTCGCGCATGGTCCACGGAGGGCAATTTGGGAATTTCTGGCTGATCCAACGGGCGGTTTTCACTGAAAGCTTGATCGGACGGTCGAAAAGAAGGCACTGATGGATGGCATCCGCAGCACCCGATCGAGATCCAACGATCGAGATTCATTCCGACGTAAAACTAAAGATCTAAAGGCTTATTTCAATGCGATCGAACAGCCCAGATTTGATCCAATGGTTGATCCAATGGCTGATATTAAATCCGACTTGATCTGGGTTATTTTAAGGGGTTTTTGAATGATTTTTGGACCGTTTGATCAACATCTGACGGCCAGAATTATCCAGATCCTAATTTGAGTTATTTTGGGAGTCTAAAACCTAATTTTTGATGGATTTTGGGAGGAAATCAAATTCTTTATCTATAAAAACCTGTGGTTGTCGTGAAAAAAAAAGGAATTAGAGAGAGACAAAGAGAGAGACGGAGAATCAGAGAGGGAGAGACGGAAAGAGAGATAGGGAGAGAAAGAGAGAAATAGAAAGAGAGAAAGAGAGAGAAGTGAGGTAAGAGTGATTTGTGAAAAATAAAAAAAAGGTTTTTGATTTTTCTTCGACGATCAAGACATCGATCAAGGAGCCTCTTCTTCTTCGCCAAAGTTCTCCACATCAAGAGCAGCAGACAATCAATTTCAGCAATCAAACAGTCTAATTTCTCTATGCTTTTTATTTTATTTGCTATTTTTGAACTTGTTATCATGAACTAAATTTTCTTTTACTAAGGCTAAGGTGTAGCCACTCTTTTGATGCAATATTCAGTATGATTTATTTTTAAATTTTATTCATGAGGAGTATATAAATCTGATCTTAATGCTTTTAGATTACTGGCCATCTTCTAATTGATCTGATGAACATAGATGTTACGGACCAAGTACATCTATGTTAATGCTTCTTGATTATATACCTTGTATTATGAATCAAATTAGAATTCATATGCATGCAGGAATTTTAGTGCGCTTTGGACGCAGCGTATTTTAATTAGAGGGTTTCACAAAACCTAATGCATTAATATTTATTTAAATTACACCTGGACCAAAGGGTAATTAATAAATATTAATAGTTTTGCTATGCCTGGACCAAAGGATAGTGAATAAATTAGGAGACTCCACCGTCACATGAAATAAAATTAATCTAAAAATCTGAATATTGTATTGACTGAGTTGGTGAATCGATTGCCTTAGTAATCCATTGCTCTTGAATTTAAAACCCTAATAATTTACACTCTCTCTATTTACTTAAAAACTTTTAATTATTTTTTTTATTTATTTTTATTTTCTTTAATTTCTTATTCTCATAAATTGATCTTCTAAATAAAGCATAAGAAAGAGCTTTTCAGTACTTATTTTCCAATCCTCTAGGGACGATACTCTACTTATTCACTTTATTACTTGATCGACTGGTGCACTTGCCATAGCTATAAATTAGCATGCATCATATATACAGAAAAATTTTAAGGTATTATCATATAACATCCTTAATGAGCAACTTTTGCTCCTTTCTCTTGTTCGGCCTGTTATGGTCAAGGAAAGCAAGACAAATTTTCTTCCTACGATCCTGCTTCTAACAGTAGAAATACTATGCCTGATTTGGGTTAACCTTGGACTAATTATTTTGACTGGACTAAAAAGTCCCAATATGAATCCATTCATGCTGCTAAACCAAATTCAACTTTCGATACTAATTATCAAAGTTGGATCCCATAAGTCACCACTGTCTAACAGTGATAGGAGTAATTAGGGTTTAGCCTTAATTTGAGAAGAGAGAATAATGATCTAAGTATATGAATTATATTAAGCCTAGAGACTTGGTCTTTAGTCTTAAGGTTCTCCCACTATTTCATTCGAATTGATAGCCTTTACCTCTAATTCAAGAAATTATTTTAATTTTCTAGTAGGTACTAGAATTCACATAGACTGCACACGAGCCCAACTTTAGTTGGCCAACCCATGTAAATCTAAGGATAGGTTCATAACCAATTGTTTCTCCAAATAATTTTTAGTAATTTAATTTTATCCCAGAAACCTAATTAGTAGGCTTTGGCCTTCACTGCAAGGATCCAGTTAGGTGCAACCATTAACATGACCATACTTGGTGCATCTAACCAATGAATGATTAAGCCCAATTTTGGTTGGCCAACCTAACCATCATTAGAGAGACACATCCAAGTCGTCATATGATGGATGATAATTTCATTAGTCAACAAGCACCCGGCCTTTGGGCCTCCAATGATTATTAAGTTAATGGACCTATTATCAAACACCTTAATGGAAGGCTATGACTTAGTTATTCCCATAACTTTATCATTTTAAGGACCTAATAATTTTAGAGGATTTAAATTATTTATGATTTAAAGATAGAAAGGATGTGGATCAATTTGCTCCGATTGACTTCACCAAGTCAAGTCCTCTCACTGACTTTATAAGTCACTGATGAGGATTAGGATCAATTTTGGTCCATGGACATCTATATTAGTCTCATTGAATGAAATCAGTCTTACTAATTTCCTATATGACATGGGTTAGCTCGAATCAATGAGCAATCTGATCAAAAGCTGATTAACCACATTAGCCAGGTAAGTAAGATTGGTGGGAGGGTCTGCCAAAGCTTACCCTAGACACCATTAAAAATGGTTGGGTGAGCAGATTGTCAATTAAAAATCATCAGTCTAGAATGCCAGACTTATCTTAGATACCAATTGATTTATCAGTTTCAATTTGGTCTGTCTAAAGACTCGAACTCGACCACTGAGCCATGATCAGTATCCATTTGTTAGATGTATGGACTTCGATCAACTACAACTATTGAATTGATCTATACAAAAGAAATAACCTAATCTTAATTAACTATTAATTAGGTTTGATCAATTTCTTAACTAAGTCTATGTTTAATCTAACCCTAGGTCTAACCCAGTGAATGACCTGATCAAGCTAACCCATAACCCTTTAACCCATGTTTTATGAAATTATCTTAGGATCTTAAAATCATAAACCTAGATCCTAAACAATCACTTAATTCTTAATTAAGTTCAAGATTTGGGTTTATCGAACCTCAAAACTAATTTTTGATTTAATCATCTAAAATATTTTTTAAATTATAAATACTTTACTTTGAATCAAATTCAAATGATGGTTTTAGATCTGATTTATTTTAATATTTTGATTATATCCTAGGATTTTGAATCTAGAATTTTGCAGAAAGTAAGTTCTTAATTTAAATTCTATAAAATAAATATATCATATATATATATTTTAGATTCAAAATAAAAATTACATATCAACATATGCAATAAAAGGATCTAGATCTAAACATAAAACACATCATATGGATTAGATCATAAATCATTTAAAATTAAATTTAAAATCTAAAAATAAATTATAAATCACTTTAGATCTCATCTAATATATTTATGATTTAGATTTCTTGGATAGCACATACTAGGACAACCTTTCCACTGTAAGAGGTAAAGCTTATAGTAGGATAACCTTATGGCAACATTTGCAATCCTAATATTATTTAGATCTAATCTAAATAATATAAAATAGATATAATATCTATTTAATTTTAGATTCAAATTAAAAAATTAAATCATAATTTTTTTTTAAATCTAATCTGAATAAGTCATGATTCAGGTTCAGATCAGCACATACTAGGACAACCTTTTCATTATAAGGGGTTAACCTTACAATAGGAAAATCTTATGGCAGTATGTGCGATTTTTAATTAATTTTAATTTTTAGATTTATTCGTAAGCATACATGAATATGTTATAAAAGAATCTGGCTCTGATACCACTATTGAAAAATATGCAGAATTTCATGCATAGATTTTAAAACTTTTTCGAAATTAAAGCAGTGGAAGATATAGATTAAATAGTTTAATCTACAATATGCATGTAATCAAATTATAAAACCCTACATCAAGGATCTATAAGATGTCATGATGCAAATATAAATCTAAAAATAAATTAATCATAATTGGTATTGATCAAATCGATACCTAGATCTAAAATAATTCTAGATCTAACCCAAGATCATATTTAGGTCACCAAGAGATCAGATCTCTTTTCTTTGCACGGATTGAGAACTCCATAATCAAATCCCATTATTGCCTTTGGAGATGCACATGCATCCGACCTCTATAGGCGATCTAAATGAACCTACAACACAGATCGAAGGTTCATCTAATGAAGATCCGCTCGAAGTGCTAGCTTCTTGCGTATCCCTCCTAATGGTTAATCAAATACATATTCTTTGGATCTCTTGGACACTCCAAGAGATGAAAAACATATGGAGAAATAAGGGATGAATTCAAACCTTGGATCATCCATAAATTAAAAAATAAAATTAAGAAAAAATAAATCCTAAGAGAAGATAAATCTTCTCCTTAAGGACATCAATGGTTGATGTCCTGAAAATATCTCTATGCTAGGACAAGAGGAGACCTTCTCCTCTAGGATTTTTCCTAAGTTTATAGATCTAATATTTCTAATTTTTATCATATAAAATTCTCATGAGAAATTGGAGAAGAAGGGTTCTCCAAGAAATCCTAAGAGAAGACCTTTCTTCTCTTCTCCTTCTCTCATCAGGACATGATCAAATCATGTCCAAAAAAAAACATCATGCTCCAACAACTTAGAGCACTTATCCCCATGCCCTATTCCTTTCTCTCTTAGATTTTTATCACATAAAAATCATAAAGAATAAACAAGAGAAAAAATACATAAAAGAAAAATAAAGAGAAGACAATCTTCTCTTACCTTGTTTCTTCAAGACATCAACCTTTGATGTCTTAGTTGAAGGCTCTTCTCTAAGAATCTTGGTGCCACAAACCACCATGCCTCTCCCCTTTTCTCTTCTGATTTCTATCGTGAAAAATCTGGTGTTTTGGATGCCCAAAGCCTATCATATAAGAGGCATCCCTTAGGAATCAAATTCTAGGTCAAAGACCTAGTCAAACCCATTCAAAACAAGGAAGTTAGGGGGTGTCAAAAGAAAAATTGGGGCATAAGAAGGAAGTGT
The DNA here is from genome assembly GCA_006176705.1 of Cocos nucifera. Lineage (NCBI taxonomy): Eukaryota > Viridiplantae > Streptophyta > Magnoliopsida > Arecales > Arecaceae > Cocos > Cocos nucifera. The sequence goes on along the minus strand of QRFJ01001112.1, from coordinate 193,610 downwards.
TTTGGATTTAAAGGACTCTTTCAAATAGAAAACAAATCCAAACTTCCTTCTAGTTTTGACCAAGTCAAAATAAATTCTAAAACAACCAGAATATGGGACGTGGAAGGCCTCTTCAGGCGTGGAAATGTTCATGTAAACCTCTGAAATTAAAGGTGTGGCGTGGGCTTTCTTAGGTGCAAGAGAAAGAGAGAGAGAGTCCCAATCCAACTGGGACTCCTCTTGTTTGACTAGGTTAAAATAGGTTTGAACCCAATTTAAATCCTACTTAAATCATATTAAATGCAAACCAATTAAGGATGATCCTAGTCAAACTAGGAGCCTAATTAAATCAGATCTAATTTAAATCCTAAATCAATTAGGTGCATCCAAGTCCTAGTTAAACAAGAAATTATTCTTTCTTGCAATTGGCTTATCCAATAAATAAACTAGACTTAATCTAATTAAGTCCAAACTAATTCTAATTAAATCTAATTCAATTAGACTTGATCTCAGCCCGATTGCTCAATCAAATTGAGCTAATTAGCAATCCAATTGCTAGTTGATCCTCCTGCAATACTTGCATTAGGTCAAACATCAATCGCATTGAATGTTTGACCTTGAAATGATTCTCAATCATCGATTAACCATTTGATCATGTTACAAGCTCTAAAGTGTATGACCCATTGGTTCAAACTTAAGCCGATAGCATAGAAATCAATTTCTGTACCAATCGAAGTTACCATCTAGCAATGGTTTTTGACGTTCGGATAGGTCAAATGTATGCAAAGCAACATTCTTAAAATTTTGGCCCATGGTTACTATATAATTCATCCCTTTGATCAATATTACTCAAGACAACTTTGAGTATGCTATTAAACACTCATACAAGTCATCTCTATTGTATTTTAAAATTTTGCAAATCCCATGACATCTCACGAGTATTATCCAGGCCTAGATTTTGCTAAATTAAAATATAATAAGATATTCTCTTCCTGAAGCTAATTAGAAGTGGTCAATCCTATCTTGACTCACACACCAACTTCATAAGTACTTGACTGTACCCAAAAATCTTTCGAAACTATATTAAAAATATAAGCAGTCCAATACCAAAGTTTAGTGAGTTGCTTGCAAGTCACCATGGTGATCTCAGGTCGGAGGGGCACTTATACCCATTGGCCTTAGCTAGCTATCCTTGATAGTAGAGTGCTATATTAATTATATTTAGTACAGATGTACTCCTATATCTTACCTGGATGCCATACCAGTGTCTCCACACCACTTGGTTATGAAGATAATTAATGCATATGGCATACAGCAATCTACACTCGATAAGTTATCATCCTTATTAATAACTTATCATTTGGTTATGAGTAATTTAAGAACCATCTGATAAATCCTCCTTTATCGATTGTTGAAGTTCTAAGGACTTCATCATAATTTAAGAGTTTATTTAAGAAAGATAGAACTTTTATGATGAATCAGCCAAATAACTATTTTTATTAGATAATTCATATACTAATTCCAATCATCTACCACTTAAATGATTTGCTTTAGGACACATTTTTCAATAGGCAGATGAAAGAATATTTTATTTCTTCTATCTATAATCCATCAATTTGTATCCAGTTACTTGATATCCATGCTATCCACTGTGAGATCAAGCCGACCATAATCCAGATGCTCTCATCTTTCTATGGGAACGTTGATGAAGATCCGTATAAACATCTAGATGAATTTTTAGAAGTATGCTCTATGGTGAGAATTCAAAATTTAACCAATGATGTCCTTAGATTAATTTTATTTCTCTTTTCATTAAAAGACAAAGTCAAGTATTGGCTTGGCATAGTAGGGAGACCAATTAAAACTTGGGCTAAATGATAAAATAAATTTTTAAAAAAAAATTATCCCATAGGTTGAACCAACATCATGAGATGAGCTATCACTGGATTTGCTCAGCTTCCTGAGGAACAAATTTACGAGTCATGGGAGAGGCTTAAGAAACTTATTAGAAAATGCCTACACCATGGTCTGTCTAAGTGGCCAATAGTTCAAGCTTTCTATGAGAGTTTAGGAAACCAGTATAGAAAGATGATAGATGCATCTTGTGAAGGTACATTCATGAACAAGAGTGAGGATGAAGTCTGTACCTTGTTTGAAATCCTGAGTGAAAACTTTATTAATTATGCTTCGTAATCTTTCTACCAAACCTGGGTAGGGATCCATGAATGTAAACATCTAGAATCTAGTCCTAAGACTAATTCAAATTTGATAAATAAAGTGGACTTTCTTGCTCAGAAATTAGATTAACTCCTAATCCTAGGTCAACAATCTCCTGCCTAATTCACATAATCTTCTAATTATCAGGAGACTTATTCAATCTATGTTAGCCCAACCTATTATGTGAGGGAATGTCCCATGGCTACATGGTTTTTATCTTTTATCCAAGAACAAGTTCAAGCTGTCCAAGATTACTCCACGCTGATTAATGATCCTTTTTCAAATTCATATTACGTAGATTGGAGGAAACATCCCAATTTTTCTTGGATACCCAAACACAGGCTCAGACCCAAATTCTATTTGTTTAACAAAATAGACCCTAATATTAAAATTATGCCTATAATAGTGGTCAGCCTAGTCAATCCACTTAGCCATTACATTATAATCAGCTATCATACCCATCTCCTTAATAGACCAATCTAGCTAATGATAGATTTAACCAACTTCAATAAGTAATTCTGAATCAACAACAATCGATCTTGACTTAATAAGAATCTATCACTAGACTAAAGATCTAAATAGGATAATTAGCTGAGTCTAATATAAGGAGACAACTAGGTCAATTACCGAGCCTACCAATTTTAAAATCTATAAATAATCCACTTGTTATCCACTAATCATCTGGATTTAATTATCAATCTAATGTTCTACCTAAGAATTTTCAATTAGGGAATGCTAAAGTAATTTTTGAACTTAAAAGTTATAAGATTCTTATGGACCTACACCAAGATTAGGTGAGAGAGGCTAGTATTGATGCTAGCCAAGATAAAAATATAGAAAAATAGTTTAATACTAAAGCTAACTACATAGAAGAACCTAAGCCTAGAATTAGTACTGATGCTGGTTCCAGTTTAAATGAGACAGATATAGGAAAAAAGAGAATAGATGATTTACTTGAGATCTATAAACCTGAAATCCTATTTCTTTCAACCCTAGAAGCCGGTTCTTTTTATAAAAATCAAGAGATATGTAATGAAGTATCAATGAAGTTATTTAAACAAGATCATATTAATTTACTTCCATAATTAAAGCCATCTTTAGTCACCCTTCCAATACCCATTGCATTAAACTCAACTCCTAACCCAAAAACTCAATTCTTGAGTATTTTAGATGAACAAATAGGAGAAATTTTTAATAAACAAGGATCTGAGAATGGGATTACAAACTATATTCCCATAATTCAAAATGAATATATCAATAATGGGATAAGAAACTGGCTTCTTAAGATTGGCAATCCAAAACCATTGGAATTTATCAATCTAGTATTTGACATAGGATAGTAAGCTGCATTATGTCTGACTGAAGATGGTAAACTTAGCACTTGTTGGGAGGCAACCAAATATTTAGTTTTCTTTCATCTAATTTATTTTTTTATTTATTTTCTTAGGATAATTTGAATAAGTTGGAGGGAGAGCCCAAATTTTTAAAAGTATGTGCTGGACCATGAACAAATTAAGTTAGGTGTATTCATTCCTACTCTTTATTATATTCTTTATTTTTTTCTTCTTCATTGAGGATAATGTCGATTAAGTTGGGGGAGAGAATAATAAAAATTTTTAAAATTTTTTAAGTCCTCAAAAAAGTTAGTATTTAGCATTTAGACACCCGATTATGCTTAAGAATCGAGTTAGACTAGGTATTTCTTAAAGAAAATTGATGTGCAGATCAAAGAATTTATGAGATAATGAGGGATCAAGTATTAAAAAAATCTAATAAAGAGTTAAGTCTAAAATATAAATAATTTTTCTTTAAGCACTTTTGATTTTTTCTACTAGCATCAAAGAAAAGTCTACTTTTTATGGGCTTATGTAGGATAACTATATATTTCTTCATATTAGTAAAAAATTTACTCTTAAAATAAAATGTTGCTCAGGTATGGCCATCCAAGAGGGGGAGATGAATTGGGTTTATAAAATTTTGGCCAAATTATACTCTAAAATAAATATATGCTTCTAATTAAGAGAATCTTAAATACTTATGATGAATGAGCAATGTATAGCAACAAAATTAAAAGCAACTAACTAATGCAAATATGTAAAGCAAATAAGGAAAGCAAGGAAAGCAAAATCACAAAAACAAATATACAAAGATTTTATAGTGGTTCGGTGTAATTCCGTACCTAGACTCACTTTCCAAGCTATCTTCTTAAAAATTTTACTATAATCTAAGATTACGGTGCGTTTGTTTTGATCCAGGATCACAAACAAACCAAGTTGATTTTGCCAGACTTACCAACCATAATCCTACATCGATAAATTTTTTAGGTTCACTATCAACCCGATTGATTTTAATCTAGGAGCACCAACTACAACCTTTACACTATCCAATTTTTGGCTTGGACCAACCTACACCCCAAGTTTCTTTCCTCCAAAGAAACTTGTAAAGAAACATAAATGCAAGTATAAAATTTAGCATAAAAATAAAAAGAAAAAAAACTCTTTTTAAAGTTTGATGGAGAGGCTAAAAGGTGGCTCTTGAAGCTTTGTATTCTCTTCTTTGAAGGCTAAGAGGAAGTTTGAATGAATGAGGATGATCACACTTTGAAGCTCTCTGAATTTGATGCACAAGATCCTCTCTTTTCTTTCTTTTTCTTTAGATATTTAATGAACCTCATTATTTTAATGATTTCTACTTTCAATCCACTTGATCTTCCTTCCCAAAAAATTTTTTAGCCTTTTATACTCTTTGTGATAGATTGAGGATCAATTCTAGCCATTGAAAGCTTTGAAATAGCCCTTGGAGTGGAGAAATGACTATTTGAAAAAGCTGTAGAAAACTAGCCATTACAATCACTGGATCGGCTCAGTTTTTGACTGGGTCGGCTCAATCTCTTAGGTCTTGAAAAACTAGCTTTCTATACTTTCTATCTTTTGCTTTCGCTATGACTAGGTCAGCTTAGTCTCAGACTGGGTTAGTCCAGTTTGCATGCTAAGCATATCGAGCAGCCCATTTTGAAAGGGATGACCTAGGGGTCCTCCCTTGGGTTAATCATTTTGCTAAAACTTGATTTTCTTCTAATTTATGCATCCAAAATTTATGGAACTGCCTTCAAAAGATCAGAAATCTTCTAAGCTTGTTCTTGAGACTTCCAAAATAGATTTTCTTCAACTTTATAAAATTATAATTTTGCTCCTTATCACTTTTTCTTGATCTCCAACTTGATAAAATTATAATTTTAACTTGAAAACCTGAAAAAACCTACATCCATTTTTGAAATACATGGTTAAATACTTAAACACTCAAAGTTTGACAATCATCAAAATCAATCATGGGTCAACAATTTTCTTCTTTTTGATGATGGCAAAACTTTGAGTATATACATAAAAATATAATTTAATATATTTCAATAAATTAACTAGTATAAGTCATAAAGTAATAATATACATAAATATAAATGCATACTTTATGAAAGCTGAAATTAATATTTTACATAATTTATATACTCAATTCAAAATAATATTTCATGAAATTCATTGAGTTTTTTAAGTATTAATTCTTTAGGTATATACTCAATATACCTCTCTCCCTTTTTGACAACATCAAAAAGCTGATGAAAAAGAATAGAAAAGTTCATCAAAATCAACATCAAGATATTAAATTGAGAGATGTATCAAATTCATAAAGTCAAATCAAAAAAATCATCAATGAATATTTTTTCTTTTCAAAAATTAGCTTGAATTCAAATATTATAGACTCTCCCCCTTTTTAAATGAATATGATCTTTTAATTAGATTTTTAAATATGCACTTTTAAGCTTTAAAAGGAACAGAGCTTTTCAAAAAATTTAACCATAAAATCAAGTACAATATGCACCTTAATATTCAATCTTTTCTTTTCTTAAGAAATTTTAGTCAATTAAGTTTGAAAAAGATATGTATCGAAAATGTATCGAGTAAAGTAAAATAAATATGCATCGAAAATAACAGTCATCTTTTTTTTTTTAAATTTATTGCTTTGAGTAAAAATTGCTTCAATATAAATAATTTATAAGAATTTTGCAATGTACATCAGAAATTTAGTATTAAATTTGAATTTTTAATAAATTCTAAAATTAGGTTTAAAAATTTATTTCTTAGAGTAAGAATATATTTTCAATTTAATTTAACTCCAATCAATTATCAAGTATAATCATGTAAATCAAAATATGAAACCAGCATATTAATGATACCACTTTAAATACTTTTTAATATTGAAGAATAATTTATTTATTTGATAGCATTTTAAATCAAGTAAATCAAATTGAATAAACACATGAAAGCATAAATTGAAAAGATTATAAAATATTTAATGGAAAGTTTAAAATCAATAAGGCTTAAAATAAAGTAATTGATAGAGAATTTAAGATCATAAATTTATTAATATTTTTAATCAAATCAAATCAATATTTTTTTTATTTTTTATATTAATAGCTGGATTAGTTTACTTTTCAACTTTCTCCTCCTTTGTATTTTAAAATAAGCATATTTTAAATTTAGATTATCAAAATGATATATATATATATTCATTCTTTAGCATTATCTTTCACTTTTTTTTTTCAAAATTTGCATGCTTAAGCTTTATAATTTTTGTTACTCCCTCTTTTTCTTTCAAGTTAAGCATAATTAATTGATACCATTTAATCTTAATTAATATAATTTTAACTTTTTAAGTTTAGATTTTTAAATTTGATTGATACCAAGTTAGTAATCATTTTATCTTTGGGATTTTCTTTTCCTTACTTTTACAAATAAAGATATTTTAAAATTAAATAAAATTTTAAGAGAACAAGCATCAATCGAGTGAATTAAATATTAAATTATGCATTCAATTCAAATATACATAGCATTCACTCATGTAGAAACTTTTTTTATTTATATTTTATTTACTTCAAAAGATGTTTACAATGATAACAATCCATTAAAAATCCTAAAATATGCCATGAAAATTTATATTTGAGACAAAGCAACTATTCTTTTGTCAAAAGATAAATCAATAGAATACAAGACAATAATGATCACTGTGATATCAATTATTGAAGTTTTTGATCGAAAAAGATGAATCAATTAAATTTAGATCAAATTATTTTGATAAGTTAATTTGAATTGATATCAACAAATTATGCAAAATAAATCATAGAGAGATATTCTTTTTAAACTTAGATATTTCTTTTCTTAAGAAATATCATTTAATCAAGTTCAAAAAAAGATATAAAATTCTTGATTTTATCTCAAATGATATCATATAAGTTATGCAAAATCAGATTTAAGATAAAATATTCTTGTTTTTTCGCCAAAAGAAATATAATAAAGTTCAAGACAAGAATGATACCATTGATATCAAGTGTGAAAATTTTCTTCAAGTTGGAGGAAAAAATTAATTGAGGTTAAAATGAGAGGGATCTAGATATTGGCTCTATGTTTTGATCTAACTATGGGATTTCAAATCCTTAAGGATAAACATAAAATGCAATACAACTTAATACATCAAGCATTTTAAATTTTATAATTGATGTCTTGTCTTTAAGTATTTATTTTATACTAATTTTTATTAAAATTTTAATAATTTATCATTTTATGAGAGGAATGTCTAAATTTGTTTCTTTTGCAATCAAGGATATTCATAGTTAATTAAACTTATATTGATTTAAGTTTCTCAAATGAATAATTGATAAGAAGAAGCTATTAAGTCATGCTGATTTTCAAGATAATTTTAATTCATAGCATAATATAGAGGAGAGCATATTGATCTTTAAAATTAAAGTATTTAAATCATCAAAATCAATCAATTATACTAATCTTACTAATATATTAAAAGAATTTCAAGCAAGTAAACATAATATGAAATCATATTAAAGTTAATAGATTTAATCAAAATAACATTAACAATCATTGATAGTGTGATGTAAGAAAAAAATTAGATTATACCATGCATCAAAATCCATCCCTTTTCGTTTTCAAGACATCTATAAAACTTTTTTTTCTTTCATTTTATTTAGATCCTTGGTGCACCTACAAAGTCACGTAATGATTTTTGGTACTCAAGTCATCTTGGGTCCATAGGAGTCAGTATTCAAGATTTTCTTTGGAACCCAAATTTGTTTAATCAAAATTTGGCTAATTCTTTTAAAATTATATACTAAAATTTTATGGCCAATTTGATTACATTTAAATCATTTAATAGAACAGTCTTTAGTTGACTCTCTTATGAAAATGTTTTTATGATTGTGCTATCTTTTTGAAATAGTAAAATCGATTTCTATTTTATTAAAAATATCCCTATTAGTTTTTGCCATATATTGAAAATTTTGAAAGCTAATTATAAACTTTTCTGCAGTATGTTTCAAAACCTCAACTTCTCTTCTTAATTTTTTATTTTCTCCCAAGATCTCTTTCTTTTCAATTGAAAGATTTTCATTTTCTTTTAGGAAGGATTTCAAAGTATCATTTTTCTTTTTAAGCTCAATATTTTTTTAACTAAAGAATTTTTAGATTTAACTATATTCTTCTTTTTCTTTGTTAGGATTTTAATTTGTTCCAAGAAATCTTTTTTTTCTTTGGCCATATTTTCTATATTTTTCAATAGATCTTCTTTTTCACTTGAAACTTTATTTTTCTTTTCAGTTAAAGATAAGTTAGATTTTCTAAGCTTTTTGTTTTATAGCCTTACTTTTTTATGTTCATCCATTAAGTCATTAAAAGCTTCATATAATTCATTAAAAAAAATTCAGAGGAGTGTTCATGATATACCTCATCTTTTTGAGCTATTTGGCAATAACTTTCTATATCTTCTATTGGGATAAACTATCCTCTCTCAGACCAGTGTGGCCGCTGGTGATTAGCCAAGCAACAAAAAATAATCTCTTAGGATCAATGCAAAAGCAAAATAATGGATTCAAGAGAAAAGAGAGAAAGAGAGCATAAGAGTTTTTCAAAAGAAAAGAGCTTTATTCAATGAATTCAGCATCATATATAATCTTGACATATTTTCAGTATTTATGTTTTACAAAGGATCAAGCTCCAAGCTCATAGAAAAACTTTCCAAAATTCAAATATCCCACATACACAAAATAAACCCGCAAAAACTGAGCTGGCCTTATTTCAGACTGAGCCGGCTAACTTACAATTGGGTCGGCTCAGTCTGAGACTGAGCCGACCCAGTTGTGTACCTTGTCAATAGTCTAAAAATGCTGCTTTCTGTCTGGATTTTCTTTTGAGACATAGCCAACCTAGTCCTGAACTAATTCGGTCTAGTTTCCAACTTAGCTGACTCAGTCTCAAGATAAGCTGGCTCAGTTTCTAAACTTTGCTACCCAGGCTGATTTCTCTTCCGGCTTGCTTCCATCTTTCCATGACCTATCTTCTCATACTTTCAAGACTTGAGAGCGTCACTTTTAGGCTCACATTCTCCATCTTGATGCTTTTAAGTCCTTGTGAACTCATCTCTTCTCAGCAAATCCATCCTTGCCACACACATTTGAAAGCTATCTCTGGGGAGTACCTTCATGAGTGCATCAGACTGATTCTCCTTGGTATGGACCTTCATTAGTTCTACTTCACCTTTCTCTACCAGCTCTCTGATCCTATGGTACCTCACGTCATATGCTTTATGTGCACATGATAGACTGAGTTCTGTGCCAACAACAGAGCACTATGACTATCACTGAATAGTGTAACCTTACTCTACTCCACCCCTAACTCAGCAATCAGCCTCCTAAGCCGAAGGGCTTCCTTTGTAGTCTCTGTTATTTCAGTATACTCGACTTCTATGATAGACAAGGTCATAATTGGCTAAAGGATTGATCTCCAAGACACCAATCCATCATATACGCAGAAGAGGTATTCAGTAGTAGACCTCCTTGTATCAAGATCTTCTGCATAATTTGCATCTACAAATCCTTCTAGAGAACTCGAACCTCCATCTTCAACTCCTCCTGGCTGTCCACCAAACACCAAACCGTAATTCTTTATTCCATGCAGATATTGTAATATCCATTTCAATGCTTTATAGTGTTTCTTCCCAGGGTTAGCCATGTATCTACTAACCATGCTCACTGCATGTGCTATATCTGATCTACAGCACAACATAGTGTACATCACATTGCCTACAACATTCATATAAGAGATTTTTTTCATGTATTCTCTCCTCTTCTGACTGGGGGCTTTGTAACTTGGAGAGAGATATATGGCTCGATAATGGCGTCTCTATAGGTTTGGCCTTCTCCATCCTAAACCTCTCTAGAACTTTTTGGACATATCTTTTTTGTGACAAATGGAGCACTCCTTTGCATCTATCTCTATAAATCTCCATTCCAAGAATTTTCTCAGCTGGACCTAGATCCTTCATCTCAAACTCAAATGATAATATTCTTTTCAGCCTTTTCATAGCTTCCATATTTCTACTGGCTATAAGTATATCATCTACATACAGTAGTAGGTATAGAGCATCCTTCTCATCTACATCCTTGACGTAGACACAGCAATCATGTTCACATCTATTGAAACCCAGGCTCAAAATAAAATTATCAAATCTTTGATAACACTGACGAGGGGACTATTTCAAGCCATACAAAGATCTTCTGAGTAAACACACCTTTTCTTCCTGTCCAATCTTCATGAAACCATCTGATTGCTTCATGTAGATCCTTTCCTCCAATGTGCCATGAAGGAAGGTTGTCTTCACATCCATCTGTTCCAACTCCATGTTGTACTATGCCATCAGTGACAACAAAATCCGAATAGATGTATGACGCACCATAGGAGAAAAAATTTTTATGTAGTCAATTCCTTTCCTTTGTGAGTATCCCTTTGCTACTTGTCTTGCTTTGAATCTGATTCCATCTTATTCTGAAGGTGCCTATTTCTTTATGAACATCCACTTTGAGCTAATAGATTGAGCACCTTCTGAAAGATCCACCAGCTATCATGTCAGATTCTTTTTAAGTGATTCCATCTCCTCCATCATGGTCTGCATCCATGAATCATCCTCACTCTCCATAGCCTCTGCATAATTTTTTGGATCTCTATTAGTAGTGATGAGTACATAAGAGATAACCTCATCAATGCCATATCTAACTGGTCTCTTGATAGTACGCTGGGGTTTATGTACTCCCACTGGCACATCTCTACCTGATGTTTGTAGCTAATCCTGCACGTCCATCTGAACTACTGGCACTTCATGCCGATCTTCCATCTGAGTATCTTTTCTCCTACCTAGCTCCACCTCAATAGAAAAACTCCTATACATGGATTCGGACTACATGTCATCTATCTCAGACTGGCCACTACTGTTCATCTTTGTCTTTCCAGTTTCATCTATCCCAGACCTCCTCAAGATGCTCTTCTCATCAAAGATAACATCCCTACTAATCACTGACTTTTATGCCTGAGAGTCCTACAGCAGGTATCCCTTGACTCCTTGTGGATACCTTATGAATGTCATCTTTTGAGATTTTGGATCCAATTTGCTCCTCTCTATTGCCTCCACATGTGCATAGACTGAACAACCGAAGACCTTTAGGTAGCCAAGATCCTCCATCTTTTCACTCCAGATCTCCTCTGGAATGTATCTGTTCAACTTACGATGTGGGGATACATTCATAAGAAAACAAGAAAAAGTTAAGGCATCACACCAAAAAGATTTTGGAAGTGATGTCTATAGCCTCAAACTCTATGCCTTCTCGATCAACGTCCGATTCATTCTCTCCACGACACCATTCTATTGGGGACTCATCTTCACCGTGTAATGGTGTTTGATGCCATTTTCCCTACAGTACCTCTTGAACTTTAGGCTAGTATACTCTACTCCATTGTCTGACCTCAGACACTTTATCTGTCTCCCTAACTCTTCTACTTCAGTTCTCCAGGCTCTGAATTGGACAAACATCTCTGATTTTTTTCTAATTAGATAAATCCATACCTTTCTTGAGAAATCATCAATGAAAGTGATAAAATATCTTGCCCCATCTCTAGCTGATACAGAAGCTGGTCCCTACACATCTAAGTGCACTAAATCCAGCACTCCTTCACTGCACTTGGTACTTGATAAGCATCATAAATTCACCAATAAAAGTATTAATTTACTAATTAATTGATATTAATTTTTAAGAATTAATAATCAATTTATATATAATTTTTGAAAAATTCATATTTTTATTAATTAATAAATTAATTAAAAATAATAAAAATTAGAAAATAAAATTTTATAATCAATGAAAAGAGCTTATTTTTTTTATCATAATAAAATAAGTTTGGAGCAAAACGGAGCTAAAACAGAAAAGATATGAATTTCTAAAGAAATAAAATAAAAAATAATATAAAAATAATAATAATAATAACATACGGCTCAAGCCGCCATGCCGCAGCTGTCGGCGCATCCAGATGCACCGAGCCAAGCCGATCAAGCCGGTGCGCTAAGCCATCCACGCTAGCCAACTCAAGCTCAGAAGCCATCAGTCGGTCTACAACACAGTGTAGATCGCCAGCTCAGCAGACACTCCCGATGGTCCATGCTCGGATCACCATCGGACTGCAGCGCTTGATTTCAACTTCGATTCGATGGTCCAAAACACTCCCGATGATGATCAGGACTCCCGATGCATAATTTGCGGCCAGATTTCCTCCATTAAGCACAATCCAACGGTCAGAAATTGATCCGACCCGATTTGGACTGATATGCATCCGATTTTGATGATTTTTGAATCGTTGGATTTCTATTGAATGGCCAGATTTCACCAGGCTTACCAGAGTCATATTAGAGCTATTTTAATTCAAATTTTATTTAGATTTTGATGATTACAAAGCCCATTAGTCCCATATTTCCTTCAGAAATAAATATCCAGCCCTCCTAACTCTATAAAAAGGATCTCAGGCCTTCAGAAATCAACATCTTCGATCAAGATGAAGCTTTGGTATAGGGCGAAGCCAGGTATGGGTTAAAGGCTGCTTCGAAGCAATGGATGCCGAGAACAAGAGCCGGGCTTCTACACCATCTTTCTGCCAATGCCAATCCAAGATCAGAGATCAGGCTATTTTATTCTTTTTAAATTTTATGTATTTAAATTCTAAAATTTTAATTAATAAAAATTTTATTTTTACATTTTAATTTCTTACTTTTTATTATAATTTAATTTTTACACTTTAATTATTACTTTTTATTTTATTACAAGTAGATGCTAAGATCTAATTAGTAGATCTTAGTACCAAGTTTAAATTTCTTTATCTTTTAATTTTTATTTTTAGTCTTTCGGCTTCACTTTTGATCCCAAAACTCTTCTCTTTTCTTTTTTCTTCTGTAAAATTAAAGATTTTAAATCTAAAAATACTACCTTCCCTGTGGATTCGATCCAACTCACTGCTATCTATGAATTTTTAATTACTTTTAAAAGTTAGATTAAACTGATAAATACAGTATCTTAATGACAACATTGTGTTCCTATCATATTTTTGGCACCATTATCGAGGAAGGCATGGAATTAAATTTTTGATCTCTTTGATTTTTCTATAAATAAATTATAAATAAATTTTTATTTTCTTATAAATATTGCTTGCTAATTTTTTTTATTATTTTGTAGAAAAAGAGATTAAAGAACAAAAAGAATCAGGAGTTTTGCTTGATGAGATCAATCCTAACCCTAATTCTCTTTTCTTTTTATTTATTTACTTATTTTATTTTTAAATTAATTTTAAAAAAATATCCATTTAAACCTAATTAAAAGTCTCATGATAAGATTAGAAATCCTAACTGCTTAGAGCATGCATCATATTATTTTTATTTTTATTTTTATTTTTATTTTATTTTATTTTATTTTTGGTGATTGCTGGAGGCAAAGTAAGCCTTTCAGAATTCAATTAGTTGCATGCATCTAGTTTAAATTGCATAAAATCCTTTGATTGAAATTTTTTTGTGCATATTCATATTAAACCAAATTAAGGGCACAACCCAATTAAACAAGATAAGGTGGGAATTTAATCACTCTTCCTTGGCCCACAAACAACCAACCAGCATCCTACATTGATCTAAGCCTTTAAATTAAAATCAATTAGACATCAGTCCTAGGAACTCGAGCTCAATAGGATAAGGAATCCTAAGAGTTGAACTAGATTAGGATAAGTTAATTTGATTGGTGTCTAGAAAAGTGGTTCAGGAATGATTGGACCCGAAGGAAGGCGGTTTCTAATTAGTTCCATTCGTTTACCTGGCCAAGCATAATTGGTATCTAAGGCAAGCAACGAGGGGACTCCCACTGACCTTACACTTACCTAGCTAGTTGATTGACTAATCCTACACTTGGAGGGCTTGATGGTGACCTTAGCAGTCAGGAGCTGTCTAGATTTAAGATAACCTTTAGTCAGGATCGAGTGATCAACTTGATTGCTAATCAACATCAAACCTAATTAAACCTAATTCTTTTCTCTCTTTTTAGTTCTAGGACTCCTTAGGACCTCTTCTTTAGAACTCTTCTTTCTTTCTTCTTCTTTCTCTTATAAAAATAAAATAAAATAAAATAAAATAAATTAAATTTAACTAACTAAAAAAATATTAAAAATAATAATTAAATTAAATTAAATTAATAAATAAAATAATTAATATAATAAAATAAAAAAAAATATAAAAAATTCTAAAAATTTTTGAACCATACATTAGTATTACACTAATACATGCATGGTAGGAAGTTACTTTTTTTGATTTAGTTGAACTTAATTGAATGATTGATTCACATTAAACATAATAATCAAATGGCTAATTTGAATCTAATAGTCAAAAAATTAGATAAAGTTGACCTTCTTGCTTAGAAAATAGATCAACTCCTAATCCTAGGTCAACAATCTCCTGCACAATTCACATCATCTTCTAATTATTAGGAGATTTATTCAATTTGTGCTAGCCGAACCCATCATGTGAGTGAATATCATATGACTGCACAGTTTCCATATTTTATCCAAAAACAAGTTCAAGCTACTCAAGGGTACTCCAAATTGATTAATAACTCATTTTCAAATTCATATAATCCAGATTGGAGCAACCACCATAATTTTTCTTGAACATCCCAGCAAACTCAGGCTCAAACCCAAATTTTACCTATCCAAAACTATCAAAATAGGCCCCAATACCAATACTATACCTATAACAATGGCCAGCCTAGTTAGTTTATCCAGACACCACATCATGATCAGCCCTCATACCCACCTCCTCAATAGACCAATCTAGCTGATGATAGATTTAACCAACTTCAATAATTGATTCTGACTCAACAGCAATCTATCGTCAGATTAGAAGCTTAAATAGGATAATTAGTTGAGTCTAACATAAGGAGAGAATTAGATCAACTATTGAGCCTACTAATTTTAAACAACCCACCTAATGTCTACCAACCATCTGGACCAAGTTATCAATTTAGTGTCTCACTTAAGAATCCCCAATTTGAGAATACCAAAGTAATTTCTGAACTTAAAAGCTATAGAATTCTCATGGACCCATACCAAGATCAGGTGAGAGAGGCTAGTACTAATGCTAGTCAAAATAAAAATTTAGAGAAACTGGTTAGTACTGAGACTAACCACATAGAAGAACCCGAGTCAGGAACTAGTACGGATGCTGGTTCCAATTTAAATAAGATAGAAAGAGGAGAAAAGAGAATAGATGATTTATCCGAGACTTATAAACCTAATGTCCTATTTCCTTCAACCCTAGAAGCTGGTTCTTCTTACAAAAATCAAGAGGCATGTAATGAAATATCAATGGAGTTATTTAAGCAAGATCATATTAATTTACCTCCAAAATTAAAATAGCCTTTAGTCACCATTCCAGCACCCATTGAATCAAACTTAACTCCTAAAACTCCATTCATGAGTATTTTAGAAGAACAAATAGGAGAAATTCTTAATAAATATGGGTCTGAGAATGGAATCATAAATTATATCCCTAAAATTAATAATGAATATATCAATAATGGGATTATAAATCAACTTTCTGAGATTGGCAATCCAAAACCATTAGAATTTATCAATCCAATATTTGACACAGGATAGTAAGCTGCATTGTGTCTGGCTGAAGATGGTAAACTTAGCGCTTGTTGGAAGGCAACCCAATATTTAGTTTTTATCTAATTTATCTTTTTAGTTTATTTTCTTTTTAGGATAATTTGAATAAGTTGGAGGGAGAGCCCAAATTTTCAAAGGCATGTGCTGGACCAAAAATATAGTCAGGTGTATTCTTTCATGTTCTTTATTACACCTCTTTATTTTTTTCTTCTCCATTGAGGACAATGTCGATTAAGTTGGGGGGAGAAAAATAAAAATTTTAAAATTTTAAGTCCTCAAAAAAGTTAGTATTTAGTATTTAGATACCTGATTATGCTTAAGAATTGAATTAAACTAAGCATTTTTTTAAAAAAAAAATTGATGCACAGATTAGAGAATCTGTGAGATATTGAGGAATCAAGTATTAAGAAAATTCAATAAAGAGTTAAGTCTAGAACATAAAAAATTTTTCTTGGAGCATTTCTAATTATTTCTACTAGCATCAAAGAAAAGTCTACTTTTTATAGGCTTGTGTAGGGTAACTATACGTTTCTTCATATAAAAATTTATTTTAATAAAATAGTTTTCAAGTACTTCTCACTGAGTAACCGGGCCTCTTTGCCTAAGCAAGCATTGAGTTTCGCATCAAAAGATGGGAAGGGCAAAGAAGCTCGTTGTAAAGCTAGTCTTAACTCGTAGCCTATTTGATTCGAGCTAGTAAGCCCGAGGGGTATTCTATACCTAGTGCCCTAAAGCCAACTGGTTTGGGAGTCATTGGCCCAAGACTCGCTACATGGATCAAATAGAAAGCTTAAGGAGTTAAGACACTCAATAGTGGTACAACGTTTAAAAAAAAAAAAAAAAAAAAGAAAAAACATTGATTTTCCATCGAGTAATCGGGTCCCGTTGCCTAAGTAAGCAATGATATTCGCATCAAAAAGTGGGAAATATAAAAATAAAAATTAATAAATGAAGGATGGAAGTAGCAATACACTTGCCTATATGAAAGTTTAGACAAATCAGAGATAAAGGTGGGATAATTTAGAAAAAAAAGTTCTAAAAAATTTAATGTTCTTTACTTAATTTTTCTATTGATAAGTATTAATACCCCAATGTCTTATTTAAGCTCTACTGAATATCAATGGCCATTTTAAAAATTGCTTAGGTAAAATTCGAAACTCTAAAGTTAAAAGGTATTTAAAACTAAATTCTTTCTTTACTCGAGGATGAGCAAAGCTTAAGTTGGGGGTATGATAAGTATCATAAATTCATCAATAAAAGTATTAATATATTAATTAATTGATATTAATTTTTAAGAATTAATAATCAATTTATATATAATTTTTAAGAAATTTATATTTTTATTAATTAAAAAATTAATTAAAAAATAATAAAAATTAAAAAATAAAATTTTATAATCAATGAAAAGAGCTCATTTTTTTGATCGTAACGAAATAAGTTTGGAGCAAAATGGAGCTAAAATGGAAAAGATATGAATTTCTAAAGAAATAAAATAAAAAATAATATAAAAAAAAATAATAAAAAAATAACATACGGCTCAAACGGCATAAGCCGCCATGCTACAGTAGCTAGCGCATCCAAACGTGCCGAGCCAAACCGACCAAATCAGCGCATCAAGCCATCTACGTTAGTCGACTCAAGCTCAAAAGCCATCAGCCGGTCTACAGCACAGTGTAGACCGCCAGCTCAGCAGACACCAACGAATCAGAGCCTGCCACGTGGTAGACCTAGACCTCCTAAAGGGTTTACAGGAAATTCATCGTGGCTCACAGGGCATTTTGGTCTTTTCATCTGTTAATAAAAGGCGCTGATTGGTTGCGGTGCACGATGTAGCCGGTCCACGCGGTCCATGGGAACAGTAAACGTGCGATCATGCGGTGGTGGTTGTTTGCGGTCAAGATCGGATGGTCAGCATTTTTTTTGGTTGTCGATTTCACTCGAATCGCCATCGAATGACGGCGCTTGATTCCAGCTTCGATCCAACGGTCCAGAATGCTCCCGATGGTGATCAGGACTCCCGAAGCATGATTTGCGGCCAGATTTCCTCCATCAAGCGCAATCCAACGGTCAGAAATTGATCCGACCCTGATCTGGGCTGATATGCATCCGATTTTGATGATTTTTGGACCGTTGGATTCCTATTGAATGGCTAGATTTCACCAGACTTACCAGAGTCGTATCAGAGCTATTTTAATTCAAATTTTATTTAGATTTTGATGATTACAAAGGCCATTAGTCCCACATTGCCTTCAGAAATAAATATCCAGCCCTCCTAGCTCTATAAAAAGGATCCTAGGCCTCCAGAAATCAACATCTTCGATCAAGGTGAAGCTTTGGTACAGGGCGAAGCCAGGCTATGGGTTAAAGGCTGCTTCGAAGCAACGGGTGCCGAGAAGAAGAGTCGGACTTCTACACCATCTTTCTGCCAATGCCGATCCAAGATCAGAGATCAGGCTATTTTATTCTTTTTTTTTAAATTCCATATATTTAAATTCTAAAATTTTAATTAATAAAAATTTTATTTTTATATTTTAATTTCTTGCTTTTTATTGTAATTTAATTTTTGCACTTTAATTATTACTTTTTATTTTATTACAAGTAGATGCTAAGATCTAATTAGTAGATCTTAGTACCAAGTTTAAATTTTTGCATCTTTTAATTTTTATTTTTAATCTTCCGATTTCACTTTTGATCCCAAAACTCTTTTCTTTTCTTTTTTCTTTTGTAAAATCAAAGATTTCAAATCTAAAAATACTACCTTCCCTATGGATTCGATCTGACTCACTGCTATCTATGAATTTTTAATTATTTTTAGAAGTCGGATTAAACTGATAAACACGATATCTTAACGACAACATCGCGTTCCTATCAGTACTTCTAGCAAATTTTATCCTATGTTGTTTGTCAAAGATACACGGCTCACATAAATCTATGCCCTCCTTCTTTAGGACTGGGATCATATCTCTTCTGCTAAGTTCAGTGAGCCCACAGTCACTCATATGATCTATCCGATAGTGCTATAGTCGATATAAAATCTACTCCTCCTATGCCGCTGCTAGCACCTCTGTACTATCATTCACCACTGAGCCTTCCATTCTGTAAAGATTATTGCTTAGTCTTCTACCTCTCATCACTATCAAAGCTCTCTTAGAAATTTTCAAACATCCACTCCTACCCTGACTACTAAAAGCATAACCTTGCTCCTCCAAGTAGCCTAAAGAAATCAAATTCTTTTTCAACTCTGATACATGCCTGATATTGGATAATGTATGAATAATCCCGTCATACATCCTCACCCTAATAGAGCCAACTCCAGCTACTTTGCATGGGTGATCATCTCCAAGGTTGAAACTTCCACCATCGGCCTTTTGGTAGGTAGCAAACCACTCCCAATGAGAAGTATAGTGGTGCGAGCATGTTGAATCCAATATCCACATAGTATCATACTCTGTGGACTCATCTGATACAACTAATAGATCTTCTCCACTGCTCATAGAAGCTGTATCATCTTCCT
Organism: Cocos nucifera; assembly: GCA_006176705.1. Lineage (NCBI taxonomy): Eukaryota > Viridiplantae > Streptophyta > Magnoliopsida > Arecales > Arecaceae > Cocos > Cocos nucifera. The sequence goes on along the minus strand of QRFJ01001112.1, from coordinate 173,822 downwards.
TACTGGCCTTCTCTTTTTCTAATATCAAAAGGGGATAATCTCTACTTAGGTGTTCAGGCTGATGACATTTATAACATTTCAATGTCTTCCTCTGATTTCGAGACTTCAATCTACCCTTGAATTTTTCTCTTGCCTTCTCCTTTGATCTTCCCTGTCTTTTATTCACAATCAAGATCTCAGACTTAGGGTCTCCCTTGCAAATCTTCTTCCTTTGCTTATTTGATCTGAGCACACCAACAACCTCTTCATAGTTTAGGATCTTCTTTCCATAAACTAAAGTTGTTATGAGACCATCATACGAACCTAGGAGAGAACATAATAGCGGCAACGCCCGATCCTCCTCGTCGATCTTCACATTCAAACTCATCACCTCAGAACATACCTGATTGAACCTTTGGATATCACTACTACAAAAATGGTCTACGATAATGCATACTATGGCAGCGGTTTTTGAAACCGCTGCCATAGATCCTACGATAGCGATTTTCATTAACTGTTGCTATAGATTGGACCTATGATAGCGATTTTTATAACCACTACTATAGATCCGACATATAGCAGTGGTTAACAAGAATTGCTGCCATAGATCGGACCTATAGCAGCGGTTATAAAAAACTGCTACCATAGATCGATCTATAGCAGCGGTTATAATTAACTGCTGCTATAGGTCAGACCTATAGTAGTGGTTAGTGTAACCGCTACCATAAGTCAGACCTATAGTAGCAGTTAGTATGAACCGCTGCTATAAGCCTTTTTATGACAGCAATTAATTATAACCACTATCATATTTTTTCTTTTTAAATATTATATAATTTTAAAATTTAATATTTATCTTCACCATTCATTATCTAAATAATTATCATTAGAGTATCTTCACAAAAGGTTGCCTCGATCCGATGGCCCTAGCTTCGTCGATCAAAAAAATTTAATTTCGATGATCACAAATGATGATGTGACGATCTGGTAGATGGAGACCTCCGATGGATCCAAAAACCTACAACGATGATCTCGATGATGTTTTTAGCATACTATCAAAGTTTCATTTCAATCGGATATCGTTATCTTGGTCAATTTAGTATAGATTAGTTTTGACCATTAAATGATAAATGAGTGATCAAAGGACCAAACGGTATCTGATTATGAGATATTTTTTTTTATAAATGATCTGAGCTACTACTTTAATCATTTTTTATAGTAGTGATTATAAAATTCAACTTGTGAGATAAAAAATGATCTAAAATTATATGTCTCCTGATAACCATTCTAAAATTTCACTAATTGTTATGCTCGTACTTTTGCAATATCTACTTAACATGAATAGTTTATACAAAAATAATTTGAATTTTACTATCATCGCCATATGAAATGTTTAAAATTATAACAAAGATCATTTAACTAAAAATTATCTCATAATCGAATGCTGTTTAAACCTTTAATCATTTGTTTCTAATTTAACGATCGAAATCATTTCGTATTAAATTGATCATGATAACGATATTCGATTAAAGTGAAACATTGATAGTATGCTACAAACATCATCGAGATCATCGTTGTAGATTTTTAGATCCATCAGAGGTCTCCATCTATCAGATCATCACATCGTTGTTCATGATCATCGAAATCAATTTTTTCTAATCGATGAAGCTAGGGCCATCGGATCGAGGCGATCTTTTGTGACAACACTCTAATGATAATTATTTAGATAATGAATGGTGAAGATGGGTATTAAATTTTAAAATTATATAATACTTAGCGAAATAATAAGAAAAAAATTATTTCCAACCTATGGTAGTGGTTATCAAAAATTGCTACTATAGATCTATAGCAGTGGTTACAAAACCGCTACCGTAGATTTATGACAGTGGTTTGATAACCGTTGCCATAGGTTAGATTAAAAATATTCAATTTTTTTTATTTTTCTTCTGTGCATGCTCGATCTATCTCTCTCTCCCCCTCCTCTCCGTCGTTGGTGAGGCTTCTTCCCCCTCGGCCAGCGCCGCCCCTCCTTCCCCTCGACCGATGCTGCCCCTCCTTCCCCCTCCCCCTTCGGCCCCCCATCCCCGA